>CM071926.1:107194461-107557912 GCA_016081115.2 Rehmannia glutinosa
TTACGTATTGCTAATGATTTTTGCCAGAAACCATTGTGGAAAACAGATTAGGATTACTGGGCCCGAGACGTGGAATCAAATCCAGATGATTGGTACCGAATCTTGTTAGCAAAAGAATATCCAAAGTTGGGGTTAGCATTTGGAATCGAGCGAATGTCACAGATTGTTTTCATGATCGAATGACGTTGGACAGATTTTCCAGCCTCTTCGGTTGTGCGTTCTGAATCTAAAAATAGATACGGGCCCTGCAGTGCAAGTGGGACCAGCGGATGCAGACATTCAGTGGGTCATCACCCGGGA
Source organism: Rehmannia glutinosa (assembly GCA_016081115.2). NCBI lineage: Eukaryota > Viridiplantae > Streptophyta > Magnoliopsida > Lamiales > Orobanchaceae > Rehmannia > Rehmannia glutinosa. The sequence continues at coordinate 107,194,762 of CM071926.1, forward strand.
GGGCGCGATGGGATCGGGAGGGTGCCGCTAGCTCTGCTAGAACTCCCAAGTGAGAGGCTACCCCACGCGATATGTAAAAACCACGGGTAGAAAAGGAACGCCCCCATCAAGTAGCGTCAATCATGGGGGGGCTGCACTTTCATAGAACCTTCCACACGAGCAAGCTGGGAGGTGGACGCAAGGGGACCATGATGGCGGATTTACCGCGCCAGGATGTGGCAGTACGAGGTAGTCAGTGTCGATGCAGCGCATTTGGGTTGCTGCGTAGGGGACCAAAGTTAAGGTGCGTTGAAGGCCGCAGTACATGTCTCGGAGTGACCAAACCAAATTGTCAGCGGCACGCTTGATACGAGCAGGGGTCAGCAGTTTGGGGATGAAAATTGGGCGGAAGACCATAATGTGAGAGCAAGTGGCGACGACTCATCAGCCGGGCGCTGCGGGACCAATGTCGCTATTGCTACGCACATTGGACGTACGCGTGATCAGTAGATAGAGGGTTGTTGATGTGGCTGAGGGGCGACAATTGTAGCTCAAGCCATGAACTCCGATGAGGCCATAAAGGGCGCTTCTGGGCTGTGGCGCTTCTGGGGTACAGTGACTTGACAAAATCGTGTGAGCAGGCAGGAGAAAACCCTATGCGTCCTTCTACCTTAACTGCTAACATCAATTGGGCAAGTCTTTTTCTAATCGCCTTTGTTCAATTTGATTTGATTTTACTAACTTAATTTTTGTTTTATTTGTTTTGTGAGTTCTTGTGTAGGAGACATCACGACATACTCCGGGTTTTATGGAAAAAAATAAAAAAAAATGAAAAATAACCTTACACGGACTGTGTAGTAATACATGCCCATGTATTTTGCCACAGAGAGAGAGAGAGAGAGAATACACGGGCTGGCCGTGTATTCTGTTCGACAGAGAACAGAGCACATCAGACTTAAAACACGGGCATCGTGTAAAAATACACGCCCTGTATTTCAATCGCAACAGATTTTCTTCCCTTTTTAACTTCAAACACTCCAAGTTTATCCCACTTTCACTTCCAAACCCTAAGTCCGAAAATTCTCCTACAAATACACATTCCTCTTTCAAAATTCTTCAATTCCTCCATAATATTTTCCAATTCTTCACTTTCACTTGTTATTCTTAAGGTTTGGGGGGGTTATTTTCGAAAACCTCATATTATTTTAAAGCTTCACACCCAAATCCGTGGCTTCAAAAGGAAGAGGAGGGGTTACCAGAAACACAAGAAGAAGAAGAGAGCCAATGCCGGAACCCGAGCCGGAATACGAGATGAACCAATTGGAGTTTTCCAAAACTGTTCTCACAAACGAGACCCACCGAGCCCGTTGAGAGAATCTCTTCATCAAGGACTGAATTTCGACAAGGTGGACCGATGAACATTGCCTCACTGCTTTAGGATTATTGACTGATTATTGTGCTTTATGTGGACGAATTGATTGGATATATTGTTTAATGGAGTGGCCATCTTATGGGTATTGACTCTTGAATTTTTCGGTAGCTTTGAACTTGCAGTTGAAAAGAATTTTGATGGGAGTAAGCTTTAGAATGGCTAATGAGCCGAGAGAGCTTTCAATTAATGAGTTAAATGTAATATATCAAACTCTGACTTATGGGGTGGAAGAGCGTGAGGAATTTGATATGCTTGGTTTTTAGAAGGAGATAACGGGGGCTAGAATATATACACCAGGTACCTCGAAGGCTTTGAGTATTAGGAACCCCATGTTTCGATATGTGCAATGCAGTGGCGGAAACGGTGTTTGCTAGAGAAGATAGCAAAGGGTTATTCGTATAGATGAGTTGTTTATTTTGTAGTGTATGGCTCCGGAAGCGAGTGTGGTGCCCAATGCTAGGGCATTCATCGCATCACAGCGATTTGATAGGGTGCAAAATCAAGTGAAAGGGGGAATTCATATTGGAGGGTTGATTACACCTATTATCGAGCATTTTAATGCTGATTTTAGCATCTATGCGACTATGGATGGGGGAAGAAAGATCAATTTGATTGTTCTATCCGCCAATGAAGATTATTGATTTGATGGGCATGACTGTTGGCTTTCTTCATGTAGACTCAAACTCCCAAATCTGAATGCTACCCCACCCGTGATAGGGTAATTGGCTAATGAGGAGAACAAGCTGCTGCTTCAGATGAGCAAGATAAGCCACGATTGAGAGACGGATAGATTTGGAATCTTTAAGCGATGGGGATTTAAGTGAGAGGATTGAGCGGTTGGAGGTTTATGTGGGCTCTTTGATGAATGATACATACCAGTTTTTGGCTATGGTGGATGAGTATCACATTGAATGCTTGCAACACTTTGGTACAATTACCCAACAACAACTACAAATGTAGGAGATGATTTCTCGTATATAGCAATCACCGCATATCCGGCGGGCACTATCCTCTGCCTCCTCCACCTGATGATCCAAGTAAGTACTTATCGAGGGTTGTCAAGAATGTGTGATTTTGTATTGTTGCATGTTTGCATTGCATTTAAGTTGCATGTAGAAGCATATAAAATTTGCATAAAAAAAAAATTGATTGTTTGTTTAGCATTTTTATTGCTTTAGCACATTTATTGCTTTTGTATGAGTTAGATTTAGAAGTTTGAATTAGTATAGAAAGCCTTCATATGATTTACTATGAACACTTGGTTTCATGAAAAAAAAAGACTTGGTGAATATGTGATGAATTTTTGAAAAAGATGTCTTTTTTTCTTGTTTAGTTGATTGAAAGTTGGGTATTTGAGCATGATGCGAAAAATAAGCATATGAGCTTTTGTGCCTTTAGCTGCTTTGATGATATGCAGTCTTATTTTTTGTTGAGTTTGTCATTCATGTTGGGGTTCAATCTATCATTGTGACCAATAGTGCTTTTCTGACTAAAATGGGATGGAAAGTTATGATGTCGGACTCAATGGTTTTTAGATTCTTCGTAATTGTTATTTGCTGGCACTACGATGGTTGCATTAAGTACATTTTTACCATCTTCTATCCTGGTGGGATTAGGCCTCGCATTGAGGACAAGGTTTGGTGAGTCACGATGGATCCTCGGGATTAATTCGGAGGTATTATTTTGGATTGATAATTGGTTGGGATACTCCATTCTTTGATAGAATTGGAATCCCTCATGAGTACAAATACCTCTTCTGAAACATATCTCTAACTACTTCTACGATGATTCTGGCATTTCACATTTTCTTTCATCGAGGCTAACTTGGATCTAGTCAGGATATCGTATGTTTTCTATTACCCTATCCTCGATAGATAAATGGGTTTGGATGCACTTTGTTGATGGGGAGATTTCTTGAAAGTCGCATACTTTTATCTTCGTCCATCATGTCCTAGCATGGTCAATTGGGGTTCATGGATTTGGTCTCTTTATATTAGAAAAGGCGTTGATTATGGCATGGTGTGCTATTCACAATCTTTAAAGCGGTCTGGATTTGTGGCGGCTCCCGGGCTTTTATTGGCCCCCTCTGTCGGCGTGGTCTTTGTTGTGCTGTGTTGAATCCATCGATCGGTTATTTGTCTCTTGTGTCTTTCTTGAGCACTTTGGCATTGGATTTTTAGTACGCCCAGATGTTTAGTTTCATCTTGCTCCGGATTTCAATGAATTCATGGTGCACTTGATGTATTTTCGATTGATGGCGAGTCTCTTTTTTATGGCTAAGCAACATTATCTGCATCCCCGGCTTATTTGGCATATTCGGAGCGATTTAGCTTTCAACGATAGGACACGGACAATGGACGCCGCTATTGTCGGCCGGGTTCTCATTATAGAATCTTTATCTTTAGACCAGGGTTTGCATGGATAATGATCAATGGGATCTTTTCATCCTTGAGAGACTTCACGTTCTGGCCCGAAGAGAAATCTCCAAATATTGTGCGAGTTGATTGGCATAAACCACTTCCTGGATGGATCAAGGTGAATATGGATACGGCGCTTTAGGAGCGTGAGAAGTCTTATAACGTCACTGGGGGTCTTCCCGAGTGTAGAGGCTTCTTTCGGGGTTGCGTTGTGGATCGTTATTGTGCGGTTTATGCGTTTGCAAGTTGATGGCGGCGATGTTAGCAATTACATCGTTTGTTAAGGGAATTCGGACCGACCCATCTTTTTAGCTTCGAGTCGGATTCTCGCTTATGTAGTTGATCTTCTTCATAAACGTTCTTAGGGGAAGTAAATGGCGGTATACTCTTCCATTTGATTTCTCGGATGATTTGGTGGTTCCACATATTTATCGTGAAGGAAATCATGTGGCCCAGGACTACGAGCAAGAAATCACAATACGAGGCTTGGTGGGCATCCCCCGAGAGGATATTATTGTCCGCTCATGGAAGATTATCTTTGGATCGATCTTTTCTGGTCGTTAGATAATATGTCCTTGTGTTTCTTGTTATATCTTTATGGGCGTTTACTTATATGGGGAGTACTCTTTTTTTCTGCTTGGGGGTTTTTCCCCAGCGAGGTGGAGTTTCTGCCATAGGAGGTTTTAATGAGGCCCCAACCGTTCGGCCATTTAGTCGACTTGTGACCATTTTGATTTTTCTTCGGACTTGATTTTCATTTTGTAGCTTTGGCTACCTAATCGGCCATGTGATCAAGATCACTCTTTTTCATTTTTAATATATCTTTGATTTATTCAAAATTAATTAATATTAACTCCCAAAATATCTTAGAATTGAAGTATCCCCACAAAATAGTTATAGGTCTCTCATTTCGATTCCCATTCATGTTATTAATTTGTTTTTCGTAAGATAGATCTCATCTCAAAATTTGAACTAACAAACAAGACATGCAAACTTTTAATCAATGAGATAATCTACAAGAAACAAGCACTTGTATTCATAAATAGAACTCAAAGAACAATTAAGACGACAATCAAATTATATGGGTTAAAATCCGAACCCATGGAAAAGACAAATCGTACTAGGATTAATTTGCCATGTAACGTAAAGATGCCTAGACGATCTGAATCGAAGAAACCTTAAGGAAAAGTATCCCTTGCCGGGGGAATCAACGTCGGCTATTACAGAATTTCCATAATATACTAAGTTTAGGACGGAGGGGGGTTGAAATGGCCATGGTCGTTATTTCCTTTACTTATCAAAACATGACCGATTAAAGAGCACCCGAGAATTCACCGAATGTTGTTGATACAAATTTTTCATCAAGTGAAACCGATAGGTTCAATCATAATATTATTACTGAACAATATTAGCAAGCGTAGGGTTCTTGTTTAAATCATTACATTAGAAGAATAAAGGATATAGCAGAATACTTTGGGAGGGGACCCTTTGTTGGTTTGGTGTTGGCCTTTTTTGTAACCACCTTAGGAGGAGAGGACCGCCGCCATGTGAGGAGAGGGACCGCTACCCCGAGACCGCAAGGGGATGGCCCCCCAGGAGAAGATGGCCACAAAGGGGACCACCATTCCTTGATGTCGTTACAACATGGAGGAGAAAGGGGACCATATTTGGCGAGTTCATGGCGGCCCCCAGTAAAGAGATTCAGGATCCATAGAGTGAACCCTTACCGCAAAATCCACATAAGAAATAGGAAAATTCGTATGGGAGAAAACCAATGGAGAACAAGATGTACCAAAGGAGCAAACATCATAAGTGGCGACTTTCATCCTACCAGGGAAGCGTTAGAGAAAAGTCGTGGAGAGACGGCCACTGAGGCTTGCAGGAGAAGAGAGAGAAGAGAGCATACTTAGTGTTTGATTTTATTTTAGCCACATTTTGAGCTTTGAACTTAAAATATTTTATCCCTAAAACTTGAGCTTATAGAGATGTTTATTTTGAGTGAGATGTGGGTTAATTTTGAAAAAACAAAGAATGTTAGCAAAGAGGGATGAGTAGTGAATAAGGTGAATGAAGATGAAGCTCGAAAGATTTTGAATAAAAAGAATGGGAAAAATCAAGCAAAAGAAAAGAAAGAAAAGAAAAGAGGTTCGACAAATTGAAAAAAATTGAGGGCTTAAGGCAAACGAAAAGAAAGAAGGCAAGGGCCTAACAATGAAAAAAGAAGAAAAGGGATGGAAGAAGAAGTATGAGTTGAGAATGAAAACAAGTAAAAGAATGCTTCTTGAATAAATTGGGTAGGTGAGTTGAAAGTTTGTGTGCTTTAAATTCTATTTGCTCAAGTCAAGTCACTTAATCCATATTTTTCCTACCTAACCAAAGAGCCTCCATTACAACCAAAGAAAAAGTCCTTTTTGATTCTTAAATTGTGCACACTTGAGTGGTAGAGATGTTAGACAATTTGCAAGCATATGGTAGTTCTACTTCAATGAATTGATTTGGAGCGTATACACTTATCTTTAATTTTAGAGTTACAGTAATATACTTTATCTTGTGAGTCGTGATGTCGAATACCCAAATGAGTATTGATTATGCCAAATTTGAAATTGATGACTTTTTGATGATGAGGAATCACGTATTTACTAGAGTGTTGATTTGATTGAGATTATGTGTTTGTAATGTTCTTGTGTTGTTCTATCCAATTTATTACATATGGTTATTTTTCTTAGTTTGCTCGAGGGACGAGCAATAGTTTTTAAGTTTGGGGGATTTGATACGTGTAAAAAATATCGTGCATTTAGGGGCTTATTTTGGTACATATTTGATACACTTGCATGTATATTTAGTGTGTTTTAGTTGGTTTCCTTTGTTGGCGTAATCTACGTATTCTTGTGATTTTATAGGAAACATAGCTTTATTTGTAAAGTTATCGGTAAAGGCCCGGCCCGAAAAAAATGCCAAAATCGAAGAGACAATCAAATCGTGAAGAAAATGATGAGAACATAAACCACGATCCTGACGTGTATTACTTTACACGACGTGTATTACTGCTTCGTGTGATTTTACATGCCGCGCGACTTTTAAATAAATCGAAAATAGATATAAAAAATAAAAAGAGTTCGGTCACAAGCGGCGGATAGCTTCTAAAAAGTCAAAGTCAATAAACAAAAATGGAAGCGTCGATCACAAGCCCGATCGATTAGCTTAGTTTAGGGGCGATTCTTAAAACCTGAGAGTAATACCCGCCCCTTGTTGGGGAAAACCCCGGAAAAAGTACCCCAAAAATCATTTATAGTAAAGGCTGATATTAGTTGCCCATAAAATAAAAATAACCAAATGAAACACAGAGAGCAAAACTAACAAATCTATCACGAGATTGACCAATATAATCATCATTGAGCAAAGACATGATACTTGCCAGGACTTTCTCACCACGCTTGGAATTCATGCAATTTATTGAGACAGGTCAAACTACTATTACCTTCGATAAATGTGAGACCATAAACTCCATCATGGAAAGCAAATGGTGTGTGTCGCCATCTATCGAGAAAATGCCAGGGGACCCACCGTGGCTTTCTTGAATAAATCCACAACATATGACGCAGCTTCGACTCCAACCCAATTTATGCCATCCCTTATTGTAAGCGAAAGATATAGCCATCATAGCACATAGGCTTTCCTTGCCTCAAAAGCATAACCGGTGCCACAATGCTGAGCAGAAACATCCCAAAGAGAAAAAATCCTCTATGCATATGGGACACCCCGGCCATAGTGCGATGCCGGGAGAATCTAAGCATAACCATCCATATTCATCTTAATCCACCCAGGGGAAGGGGGTAAATGCGATCCAACATGCACAATCACGGGGGCCTTGCGAAAGGACGCAACATCACATGCAATGCGGCCTTACGAGGATACGTGCAAGCTTGTTTGAGGATGAATTCCAGGTTCTGAATCGCGACCCGACTATGTAATAGTACCGCGATCACGATACTTTGCCCTGGATCAAAACATAGACAAAAATAGAATGCCAGTGGACCGTGTATTAATACAGCTTGTCGTTTATTTTGTCCATTGGTGGATTTTTGTTACCTAATTTCATCGAGACTAGTAGGGATCTCTCAGAAGTATCTTAAAAAGAAAAACCAAGCCCTAAAGTTAGAGACACAATTAAAATATACCATTAAGATGAAATTTGAGAGAGAAAACACACAAAGAGAAAAACACATCACAACAAAGAACAACGAGAAGACCTTTCACATCTCTGAAGGCGCAAAGTTCAAGACTTTGAAGAATGATCCATCTGACAAAAGTGTTTTATCCTCATAGTTTAGATCTTTTGTTATGTACTTAATTAAAATGTCAACTTATTTATTTCATGTTTGCCTATGAATTTGTTTTTTCAAATATGTTGGCTAAACTTCTAGATCTGGGGCGTGATCAAAGCGCGGATTCATATTAATTCTAATTTGATTGTTTCGTCTTAATTGGTTTCTTGTGTTCTATTTATGAATACGCTTGTTTCTTATTTGATTATCTAATTAATAGTTTGCATGTCTTGTTTGTTAGTTCAAGTGCGGAGATGAGATCTAACTACGAAAAATGAATTAATAACATAAGCGGAATTGAGTCGAGAGACATAACTATTTGTGAGATACTTCAATTCTAAGATCTTTTTTGAGTTAATATTAATTGTTTTTGAATAAATCAAATATATATTAAAAAGGAAAAAAGAATGATCGATCACGAAGTGATCCCAGGTAATAATACAAAATGAAAATCAAGTCGAAAGAAAATCAAAATGGTCACAAAGCCCGACCCGAATGGGCCGAATGGTTGGGGCTTCATTAAAACCTCCCAAAGGTAAAACCCATCCTTGTGGGGAAAACCCTTGGAAGGAAAAAAGTATGTGGACCAAAATTAACGCAGAGACGAAGAGCGCCGCAGACGTGCGTTCCCCACGCGGGGACGGGTGATGCGTGAGTGCGAAAAGTGAATTCACGAAAGCGAGGACGGGCGGGCGTGTCACGGGCCGCGGGGGCGGACCATGCGTCCATGCTAAACGCCAGAAACTAACGATCCATGTGCAGAATCCCAGGTGGACTCATTATCTAACAAATACGTAATTGGCTTAACCAACATAGTTTTCAGTGAGAAAATGAACAATATCATGAGGAGGACTCCGCCAAGTCGCGATTGCAGCTTCATCTCAAAAGGTGCCCTCTATTTCTTTCACGATATATATCTGAAACCACCAGATTCATCAGAAAGAAAATGAAGGGTACATCGCCATTGCTAGATGACACCAGGAACAACGGATCTCTTTTGACGAGTCCACAGCGTAAACACTCGGACTCAAGCAAAGTTGAGTCCATCCCTTATTGAAAGCATAATGAATAGCCCAATTAGCGCCGCCAATTTGGCCTCCGCCGAACCCCACACCCGCAGCGTTCCACAAAAGCAATCCGAAAGATGCCTGCAGTCACGGAAGACTCCGAAGAAGTTGTAAGAATGCGGTGCCCCCGAAGCACCATCCGTATTCACCTTGATCGGCCCGGAAGAACTTTGCCAATTAAGTTGAACAATCTTTGGAGCTTGTGTAGGATGACCCGAGGAACAAAGAAGACATCGAAGAATGAAGAGGTTTGTTTGATCGTTATGCATGCGACCAGGTCCCCAAAGAAAAAGATTCAATAATAAGAACTTCGAAGTTGTGTAATGTGCCCTTCATCGTCCGGGGTTTATCGTTAAAAACCAAATCATTTGGATATGCCAAATAAGCGGATACAAGAAATAGGGCACCACACGCATAAGCAAGCAAGCAGCTTTTGCTCCATTTTGAAATGGGAATTCATTAAGCGCACGGGAGTGCATTAAAAGCTATGATGAGCACGTAAATAGGTGAACATCAAAGGATCGAAAATCCGTCGCCAAAGAGCTGCAAAGACCACGAGAGACAAACAAATGATCCAGCAGTTCGGCACAACAAAGACCACGAGGCGAGGGCCAATGAAACTCCCCTAGGACACAATAAAGTCCCAGGAAGCCTTGAATGATTGTGGATGGCTCGCCACGCCCCGCCATCGAATGGCGATTCGAGGATATGAGGTGACCAAATCCGAGAACCCCGTTGGGTAATAGCAAATGGGGCGAATATAATCTGTTGCTCAAATAATATTTCCATCATCAGTGCATGCGGACTGTTTGCGTGTGTCAGCCGAGGAAGGGTGATGGGGATTTCGAACAATATCGGACCAGAACCAAGTAGCTCCACAAGCAAAGAAGGTGAAATGCCGGATTTCATCATAAAGTACTCGAAATCGATGCACAAATAAATATCGTACTCTTAAGGAATACGATTCTCTCTGCAATTGGAAGTAGCAACCGGTTGTCAAGCGAAATAAAACCTGGGAATTACACCAGGGATCAGCGGGAACTCATCAAACAATCCAGCTTCTGGCTTTAATCGATCCAGGATAGAAAGAAGCGGATAAGCGACCCGAAGAGTCCGATGTGAAATATGCGTTTTACGAGAGTCTTGTAAATCACGGACATAACCTTCCAACCAGTTTCATCGAGGAAAGCGTTATTAGCCACAATAATAGAACTGCGCCCAGTCCCCCTTTGGGCAGGAGCATACGACTTAAGCGATTACAATTTACCACCAAGACCTTTGGAATTAACATTAGGTCAAATAAATTCGCATGGCCTTTTCCATTTTTGCAATGATAAGCCAGTAAATGATCGTGTGCCGAAGGAGCTAGCCACCACCACCGAATGGTCGCATTGCGATCCCAAATAAAATTCGTGGCCTTTTCCATTTTGCTTGAGCAATGATCGGCCAACTTGTAAACCATCATCGTGTGCACAAAGGAGCTAGTAATCACCAAATTAACTAGGCGGAGACCGACCAACAAGAGAAAGAGAGGTCCCTTTCCGTCTTGAAATTTAAGAATAACCTTATCAAAAATGGGATGTAAATCTGCCGGCCTTAGGAGCACCTTTAAGGATTGGGCTCCTAAATAAGTCGTAGGGAAGGCTCCTAGCGAATACCCATAATCGTTTGAATCTGCTCACGCACATAATTAGAAACCCACAAGGTGAGTAAACTTTTGATTTGCGAGGATTAAAGCGACCGAGATATCAACATATAACGTGAGGATACGAAGATGGATAGGCGTTAGCGAAGAGGCCCCACACATAATAACAATATCATCGGCGTATAGAATCAAAGATGGAAAAATGATATGTTTAGGTGCGATGGGCGACCACTAGCGATTACGATCACTGCGCTCTTGATGAACTTACTAAAGGACTTCCTCCAGAAGCAAAAAAAGTAAAGGAGATAAAGGATCTACCCATTGGTAAGATCGAGATCCTGGATACGTGAAGAATAACTTCAATCAATGAGCGAAAATCTCAAAAAGCGAACTATGAAAGGGCGTGGATAAAAACCCCGATTTAAAGTATCAAAATGCTGCGGATATCAATTTTCAAGATCATATTAGCATCATTCGACCATGCAAAACATTGAAGCCGGAAACCAGGAAGCTTAATGCGATCGTGAATCGCACACTTACGAGAATAAAACCAAGCTGCGTGGCGACAAGTAAGGAGAAATGATCGAGCCAATAGGGTAGCCAAAATCTTAGTAATAATCTTGAAAAGAAAATTACTCATAATGATCGGGGCCGAAAGTTATCAATAGTGTTAGCATCCTTAGTCTTCGGAATGAGAGCCATAAAACTAGCATTCAACCCGAAGAAGGTCGAACTAGTGAAGAAAAAACTGGACATGTGCAATAATCTCTTTGAAATAATGTCCCAATAGTAGCGATAAAATGCCCCATTGAAACCATTAGGACCGGAGGCTATCGCACCCATATCAAAGACTGCATCTGAATTATCACTACACCCCACCGCCGGAGATATCAGCGATTGACCACTATTATAATCAGATGGTACCCCACGTAAAGAAAATCCTTATAGAAGGAGGTAATGTGATTCCAAGAACAAGGATCATCGGTAATTACCATCGATTCAAACCACAGATCCCCAAGCAACTACAGAATCTTACAACGATGATGAAAAAATGATATATTATGATCCCGTCCTTAAGCCCGGTGAGCAGGCTTTCGCAAGGAATTCGGATGCAATATGAGCGTATTGGACAAAGCATTTTGGGCTTCAAATTCCATTTCACGACGGGCGAGAGAAAGCCCAAAGTCTCGATATCCATCCCGAATCGCGTGACTTTCTCCGTCCATTATCCGCTTGATTAACATCACCACGAGCGTCTTTATTCCAAAACCTCAATGAGTCGACACAACCTTTTAAGCTTCCACATGACACGCAAGAGTGGGTTAGGGAAGAGGCACGCGGAAGGGCCCAATAATAGATGACGAGATCCCAAGCGATCGTGATGAACCCATCACGATGAAAAGCGAAAGCGGTCAGGACCCTCTTGATAGATGAAGAGCCGAAACCAAAAGGGGGTGGTGATCCGAGCAATCTGAGGAAGAACTAAGCCTTTGACGCTTGCCAAAAGAGAAGAATTGACAAGTGGCTAGGGCTCGATCAATTTAGCTAGGAAGGAAGTGGGTCCTACGGTGGTGCTTTTGAGTAAAAAGAATTTCCCGTGGTTGCCTGGAGAAAACAAACGACATCCTCCAAAAGTCTGAAGTCGACTAGAAGCACGGGATAAAATGCCCTTTGCCAATCTTTCATGATTCCCAAAAAACTGGCCCATTAAAATCCCCAAAATAAATCATCAAAACCCAAATTTCTCAAATCCAACCAAAGTAATAGCGGTCAATAAAGATTACATAAACCATGAACCAAGCCAATATGAAAAATCGGAACCCCAGCTGAACTTGAAGAACAATACAACGAGAAGAGACCATTTTGTTGTAATATAGTAATGCCAGAATTACAGAAAACCCAGATGTCTGCCCGACCATTAGCGCGAAAGTTTTAAGTCATAAAACTCAAAGTCAAACCAGTCCAATAAGAATTTACAATCGAATTAATGTCCACCATAGACTCACAAATAGCCAAGAGAGACGGATTATGCTTATGACACAAAGCCTTAAGAACATTACGAGAAGAAATGTTCCCAATTCCTCGGATATTGCAGAAGATGCAATTCATTGAGATGCAGGGGGTGGTGCAGCCCGTGAGGAATGCACGGTAGACTCGAAATTAAGATTATTCTCCAGATTAGATGTTTGAGCGTTAGAGACTTCGTCAGCATAGTCCACACATCGTTTTGAAGCCGCAAAATCTAATTCATTAGGTCCTAAAGAGTTTGAAGTAATTGTGAGGTCATGAATGGTCAAAAGAATGACCCTAAACAACGATACGAAGCATCCAGGCTTTGGTCGTATCAAGAGAGCTATCGAAAGGCTCTACTAAGAGTGCGGATAAGCTTCTCCAAGGGTGTTGTATTGTGGAGCGGACTTGAGAAAAGAGCGATGGTAGAGACTGGGGCCTTGGGAACAAGATTACGAGTAGGCATAGCCTGGGAAGTCTGGGAAGTACTCTCGGGGGTATCTTCCATGCGCTTCAAAAGCATTACCAAGATGAATGTCATTAGAGCAAGTGACTATGGCACAGGATTGAGAACCAGGCCGCATAGTTGAATCCGTATATTCCATTGAAGTGATCAACGATCTTGCCCTTGTCGGTAGCCTGATGCCTTGGATAATAAATTGTGTGAACTCTTGAATGACCCCTTTGTGAGGTGGGGCGTGCAGTCGGGGAGCTCAGGTCATCCTGCGGTGAACTAGGGCGTCTTTAAGTAGCTGAGGTCCCCATAAGTAAGATGATAGCAAGCGTCGAGTGTCCTCGAGAAGTTTTCGTAGCTCACTGACACAAGCGAACATTGTGACCCGTTCCACAACAATATGATCTTCAATAGTTTTGCAATGTCAATATCAACCTATACCGAATAAAGTGACCTAGAGAGCCATCTAAAGATCGTGATCAATTTGAATCAGATTCCCAATAGCACAGCGATCCCAAAATAGTATTTGGATCTCAATATTCCAAACTAAGCTCAAAAATTTGAACCTAGAAAGCAACTTGAGAAATGTGAACCTTGTAAGGGTTGAAATCCGAAATCGGGGGAGAAAGATGAATAGTCCCTGGGTTAAGCGCCCAATTGATACATAACTGAGCATGGGATTGATCCCGCGTGTTAGAAAATTTCACACAAAAGTAGCCTTTGCCCAAGGAATAAGTTTCAATCATTCTTAGTGTCCCATAACTTAGAAAGTCGCTTACGCAAAAGCATAGTTGGCCAGGGGCTTGTTACCCTTCCCCAAAATAACCCTCAATCAAAAGTAGAGAATTCAACAAGGCGTTGCTGGTAAATATTTTCATCAATAGTCACAGAGTAGTAATCTCCCTTCATTGGTTTAGGGATAAATTAATCTTGCCGAAATAATATGAGAAAAAGTAAAATTACCTAGGGCTGTGGAAAGGTTGAATTCGTATGATGGGGTTACTGAGACAATCTTAGCAAAAGGATTACCCAGTTCTCATTATCATTAGCATTATGAGCCGAAAGTCAGGGGTTCAATGCATCAATGGAGACCGTTGTAGAAGAGCTTCCAGCAGTTTGAGCAGCATCTTTGGGGGAACCTGTTGTAGAAATCATTCCATGGGATCCACCTGAGGAGGAACTAGCAGCCCAGGGGCCATGACCCCCAGGCATGGGCGGTGAAGGTACTGCATTGGCCGGCCCCTAGAATCAGCAAAGTAGGGGCGGATCCCCCAAGGAAGTAAGTAGCGGAGGCTGCACTTGGAGGGCAAGATGTGGGCAACCCCATGAATAATAGCAGCCCCAAGAGGAAGCGAGGAGGGCAAAGGGAACCCCACTGAGCGTGTTGTGCATTGCATCAATAGGAGAAGGGCTAAATATGTGGAAGTTGGGGATTAAACCAAGCGATTGGAAATCATGCCTCTACGGAATATGCTTGTTGGCGTGAGGATAAAATTCGTATGCAAGGGAGAAATAGTGAATTTGTTTGAGGGTTTATCAAAACCACAAGCCGAAGTCGTCATCCTTTGAACCCGTCAATCTGTAGAGAATTTGTCATCAAACCAGGGGACCATTGAAGTAGATGAACAAGGTGCTAGCAATCCGGGCATGAAGGCGTGTCTGCATGTGCAGCGGAAATACCATGGTGCGTGTATGCAAGGTGGCCACCATGATTCGAAGTAAACCACAAAGAGAAGAATCGACCATCGAGCGCTAGAGAAAAAGATGAGCGAGGATCGAAAAACTCAAACCACGATGAGTGGACGCGTTAGGAGTTAATATTAATTGTTGAGTAAAGATACCTTCAATTCTTATTAATCAGCTTTGTTTATGTGCCATTCGGGAGAGGGAATAAACTACTTTAAGAATTGAACCCATAGATACCACGAGAAGTGGAATTAATATTGATGAGCGTGTTGAGATTATGTTCTAAGGGTTGCTTTTCGTATTTGTTTAAAATCTTGTGAAGTTTGGTTCTAAAAAATATTACTTAGATATTTTACTTGATAATTTAGGGTTTTAGTTTAGATAACAAACTCTTTAATTTTTCGGTAGCTTCACGGGAGCCCACAAACCCATACCGCCAGGCGACCTTAGCCTTTCAAGAGGTTAAGAAAGTATGACACCACACGAGGTCTACCGCACCTTAGCCTTAGCGGCACACCTTGCACAGACTGACTTTCGTGAGAACCTCATAGGAAGGTCATTCATTCAAAACTTCAAAAGAATTCTTAACGCCGTATGTATTGAGGACCGTGCCTAATAATGTTATGCGGGTACTTCAATCATGTTTCGATGTCTGGAGGATCCTCAAAGAGCAAATCTGAGCATACTTCATGAGAAGAAGATCGAAGAGTTTGAAAGATAATTGCGAGATTAGCTAGAGGCTTTTGAAGAGACATAAAAGAAAGTTAGAAACTCATATTTGTAAATGGGAGATATTATTCTTATTTCCGTCACGAGGTTTTCCATACAACTGAAGAGGTCTTATATAGGCCTCATGTACAAAACAAGGAAGTGACACGTGTCCCTATTACAAGACACATTACGCAGAACCGTGTTACCTTCTTAGACCTTCTTCATGAGAGCGACATGTGTCCCACTAACAAGATACCTATCACGCACACATGTCACTTGCATGGACACCATAAGCGAGAAAATTGCACGTGTCCACTAAAAGGACACTTACATCACGAGGCTAACATGTGTCCCATAAAAGGACACTTACAACACTAAGTGACAGCGACCGTGTCCCAAAAGGACACTTACAACAACAAACTAACACGTTACATTACAAGGATAACAAACTGAAATGTGTCCAACAAAAATACACTTATAACCATAAAGCGACATGTGTCACTAGAAGGACACTTATTATTATAAGCGACACGTGTCCATTGTAAGGACACCCTATGTGTCTTGACATCATCCTTTCTTCATGGACTGTTGTGGTAGTCGTAGTATTCCTTTGACCAAGGTTCATGTCCAAAACAATCCAAAGTCGTCCCAATCTATGTCTTCATCTTCAACAAGCCATGGGTCTTGGGAATCGGCATGTCGCCTTCTTAGTTATCTTACCGTTGGTGACTTGACTTGGGTTCAACAACACATGGACTTATCACGGTGATGTATATATAGGCTCGATCTAGGTGGGTTTGGTGGAATCTTGTTAAGAACCAAGGAGAAGCATGCATAATTCATTAACCTCAGTTTGCTGGTTGGTGATTGATCCGGGAAAACCTTCCATTTAAAATGTAAAGTTGTCGGTATAAATCGATACCCTTTTCCCATTGTAAAATATCGGTGGAGTACCATGACAATATATAAATCCGGACATCTTTGTTACGATCCATACCTTGTAGCATTTCCTTGATTCGAGATCTTGTTATACCATTCAAAAGTCCGAGATTTTAATGATTGGTTATTTGGATCTTGGAGGAATGATAAAGTACTTCTATGGGGCATTTCCTTTGAATGATAGTTTTTGAATAAATGCGAAATTTTATATAAAAAATGAAAAGAGAATAATCGATCACGATCCATTTGGTCGAGGGAAAAAGCACGAAAAACAATGTCAAAAAAGAAAGTGAAATGGTCATAAGCCACGAGCCAAATGGTGAATGGTTGGGGCCTCATTAAAACCTTCAGGTAAAACCCACCCTTAATAGGAAAAACCATTATAAGGAAAAAAGTACCACCAGGCATAAAGAAATGAAGAGTACCACCAGTGGATTGGCCAACATAGTCATCGGTGAGATAATTAATAACCTCTGTGGTGGGACGCCCACCATGTCTTTGTACTCGTCTTCTTGCTCAACATATCCGCCACTCGGTGCCTTCCCGAAATATATGTGAGACCACAAAATCCATATGGAGCGGCGGTGTAAAGTGTAAGCGCCAAATGCTAAGGTGGCACAAGGGATCTCCATAGATCTCTTCTCCGGCAAATTCACCACATACATCGAATCGATTCCGGTAAAGTTGCGTCCAACCCTTTCTAGAAGCATACTAGATCGCCTACATTGCGCCAAAAGCAGTTTAGCCTCAAACGCATATCCCGAACCACAATGATGTGCGAAACATCCTCGAAAGAACCCTCTACAATTTTTGGAAGACCCCGAAGTGGTAAGTCGCGGCGCCTAGAAGGAACTTCCTTCGTGTTTACCTTAATCCCGGCCCGGGAGGGAGTTTTGCGATTAACCTCCACAATCTTTGGAGCTTGTCTAGGTCGTCTGGAACTGCAACCTATGCGGGGATAAGGAGGTCATGTTGGTCGTTATGCATACAACCCGATCCAATGATGATGATTCTATGCAGTATTCTAAGATATATTATCGCGGCGTCGATTGTCGGACTTTGTTGTGAAATACTATTTCATTCGGATATGCCAAATGAGCCATATGCGGGAAAGGATAGCCTACGAGGAGAAAAGTAACATGCTTCTGAATTGGAAATTCATTAACCCGTACGAGAATTCATTAAATCATTGCTTTGAAATGGGTCGATGTTGAATGATTCAAAATCCATCGCCAGAGATAGCCCCTACAAAAGACACATGAGACAAATAAATGATCAATCAATCTTTTTGCCAAATTCACAACAAAAGCGCAAAGCGCGAAGAGGCGGTAAAACTCCAGCTTCTCGTAATAAATCCGAATGACAATGATCGATTGTGGATAGCCCGCCATGCACCACCACCGTCGCCGTTGAGGATGTGTTGCGAATCCCAGAACCCCATTTGACCACCGGATACTTTGGGCGCACATGAGCATAGGCGGCCCAGAAAACAAACCATCCTCGAATTCAACCAAACATGTATCCATGAGTTAGGAGCAATAGGAGCGTGTAGCGTCGAGTACAATAGCTCGGAATAGATATCTATATCAATAAGTCGCAAATGAGAAAGGTGAAATGCCATGTTCCATCATATCAATCCAAATAATATCGATTAGCTCGGAATAGGATATCTGAATTCAAGCAAGGATACCAATTTAATCCCAGTCCTATAGAATAAGGAATAAAAGGTGATTATCAATCGAAAATAATACCTTAAGGTGGTGAAAAGCTCCACAGGATCATGACCTTCCACGAATATGAGATGAAACTAAACGTCCGGGCTGTAAATGGTTTAACCCTTCCAGGAATAGAAGAAGGAATAAACCCGGGTGCCAAAATAAGACCCATCCCATTGAATGACTAGATATCTCATAAAGGTTAAGAGAAGGTGCAGCGTTGGCTGAAGTCTCCACACATAATACCTATATCGCGAATATAGATGATGGAAAGTTGATGCGTCTGGGCGCGACAAATGGAGCAAGCCGATTATGCTCAACCGCAACTTCAATAAATTTACTAAGTACCTCTTACTGCAATACCAAAGCAGGCGGTGTTGGGATAAGGATCACCTTGTCGAACTCCTCTAAAACAAGGGAAGTACCTACGGGCGTCCCATTGGAAGGCGAAAATTTTGGACAACCGAAGAGTAACATCCACCCAGTGAATAAAGATCTTAGAAATCAGCGGCGCAAAAACGTGAAGTAAGAAATCCCATTTCAAAAAGTATCAAATGCCTTACGGATATCAATCTTCAAGATCATATCCATATCAATCTACCATGCAAGACATTGAATCCTTCAGAGACCATTGCAATACGGTCATGAATCGCCTTCCGGGGACAAACCCGAAGGCGGTAGGAGATAAATATGCGTAATAATCGAACCCAAATGCATGGCCAAAATCTTATTAATAATCTTGAAAAGAAAATCACTCATTACGATCGGACGGAAGTTCTCAATAACATTTGCCTCCTTGGTCTTTGGGATTAGCGCCATAAAACTAGCGTTCAAGCCCGGTAGGGGCAGTGCGAAGAAAAACTTGACGCGGTGATCACGTCGGAAATAACATCTTAGAAGTGACGATAGAAAATCCCCTTTGAAACCGTCTAGCCCTGGTGGCTATCCGAATCCGTATCAAACACGCTTCCTTAATCTCGTATATGATAGAATGAAAGTCAGGCTAGCATTATCGGCCACCCTACTAAGGGAGAAATCACGATCAATAGAGGAGTAATCGGGTGATATTCCATTATCGCAAAAGCTCCTTATAAAAGCGAGATAATATGATTCCCAAGAACCGTTGTATCATCGTATAAGCGTCGTCCACCATTAGACCTTGAATCCCCGATCGCCCACTACGAATCTGGCTCTGACGATGAAAAAATGCCGTATTACAATCCCCATCCTTAAGCGGTGAGTGAGACATTTCTTAAAGGGATTGATTGTAATAAAAATGTTTGAAATTAGTTTACGGGTGTCGGCTCTAATCCCGACAGTTTGTATAGCCCAAGCTCTCAATATCTACCTGAATCTGACAAACTGCTCCATCTGATCTCTACCCTGCGATTCACATCTCCAAAAACATCTGTTTCAAACCTTAATATCTTACCTCAAGCCTCTTTAGCTTCCACATAACGCGCAACAGAGGTTGGCGTTATGGAAAAGCGCAGACCAAGAGGTAGTAACCAAGTCCCGAAACGTGTAATGATAGACCCACATACATTTGAAACCAAGCGGCAGGACCCTACTAGTGAAAGATGAGCAAGAAACCAAAATGGGGTGGTGGTCAGATCTAATACGTGGAACACTAAGCCTTTGACAACTTGCCAAAAATAGAAAAAATTGACAAGTTGCTGGGCTCGATCAACTTGCCTGGAGGAGAAATAGAGGCCTCGGAGGAGCACCAAGTAAATGATTTTCCTGCAAACAAACAGACATCCTCCAGAAATCCTAAAATCTTGACAAGAGGCTTAGGATAAATTATCACTGCCAGGCGCTCATGATGACCCAAGACCGCATTCAAATCCCCAATAATGAAGCGGTCAGTAAGACCCAAATTCTCAAATCAACCAGAGAGCGCTGAGCAGTATGATCACACAAACCATGAGTAAAACCCAACATGAAAAACCATGGAACCAAATTGAACTTGAAGAACAATACATTGGGTTGAAGATCAAAGCGATGAAGGACATAGGTGCCATCATCAGAAGACCCAAATGTCGGGGCGTCCATTAGCCGGAAGCTCTGCGCATACGAACCTCAATCCCAAATTATTCAATAAAGTCAAAATCGATGGAAATGTCCACTTTAGGCTCAAAGCGGCTAAAATGGAAGGTTTGTGTTTATGACATAACTCCTTTAGAACATTACGAGAGGCAATGTTCCCAATCCCCGGATATTCCACAAGATGCAATTCATTAGGATAGTGGGGTGGCGCCTTCCGATGTCGATCGCCGCAGTAAAAATAAGCGTGTGGTGCGTTGTAAGTCGGCGATTGAGAATGACCCTTATACGCATAATCTGCCCATCTCTTGGAAAGTATGCAAAGTTCATCTCGTGAGGTTAAGGCGCTCGGTTTGATAGTAATGTCATGAGCTAGGGGGCGGCAGACAGCCATAATTTATGCAGAGAATTTTATTTGAGTCAAGGGCTGTCGGAAAAGCACGGCTAAAACTCGAATAGGCTCCCCCAAAGGATATTGAACGTAATAGGCATAATGGTGGAAAGCCGTCTTTGGTGTTGGAAGTATTGCTTAGGAGATGACTCCCCTATTTGGATAATCGGCTGGAAATCTGCGGAGTGCTGATCTGGGTCATTGAACCAAGAGCCTCAAATGTGTTACCAAGGTGGACGTCCCATAGAGCAAGTGACTATTGCGCGGGTAGAGATCTACCGCACGCATAGCCGAACCAATATTTCCCGTTGAGTCATCAGCGGCCCTTGCCCTTGTCTGCTGCTGGGGCGATAAATTTTGCGAACCTGGAATGCCCCTTGCTGCACGAATTAGGGAGTGGTAGGCACCCGTGGCGTCTACGGGCAGGTGATGCATGCCTTTCCATAAAGCAGGTTGCCCGCATTATTAAGGCGACAAGAAGGCGCCGAATGTCGTAATGCCACGCCCGAACAAAACTCCGGGAGTTTCTCATAAGTGGCCCGACACAAAGAGCCTTTGCTCGTCGTTCCACCATGATGTGGTCCTCGGTTTTGAAAGATCAATGTCCACGCAATACCCGAACAAAGTGGCCCCGATGAACCATCAAGTGGCGTCGATTTGTAGGGGGTTTCGATATGTGGCAATCCCGGGATGGTGGGGACCCGATATTCAATGGCCAGGCTTGAGGTCGTATTTTTAAGCGCTAGCCACGGAGGTTTGTACATTGTAAGGATTGAAATCGGCACCCATGGAGATGAGCGAATAGTCGGGTTGAGCACCAAGTTGATGCGTTCTTGAGCTTCGGCGATCACGCACATTAAACAACTTGACACAAAAAAATCCCCTTGCCAAGGAATTAATTTCAATTATTTTTATACCCATAAATCGATAGGCGTTTATGCAAAAGCATAATCGCCCATGGCTTACTACCTTTGCCCCGAAGAACCCTTCGATTAAAGAATAAAGAGAATTCAAGGGCGTTGTTTGTAAGCGTTTTCATCTATCGATGAAATTAAAGTAGTAATCTCCCTTTAAGCGGTTTAGGGATAGAATGGGATTTACCAGAAACCATTTGGGAAAATGGGGTGAAATTACACAGGGCCTTCGTCGGTGAATCCATATGATGAGTACATAACAATTTTAGCGAAAGTATGTCCCAAATTGGGTTGAATATTCAGAATATGAGCCAAATGTCGCGAGTTAGTTTCATAATTGGCATTTTGTTGTTGGCGGAGAAATTCCCGGCAATCGAGGAGTTCACAGGATCGAGAAATAGGATGTGGGCCGTGGGCCGGGATTCCATGCGGATGGCGGTGTGCCGAAGTCATCACAACCACAGGAGGGCGTCCCTGGATGGCATGATAAGCCGTCAGTCCCTCATCGTAAGAACACATGGGGCGGCACCCCATGGAGGTTGGCGGCCAGGGGGCATAGGGCCTTGACTTCCATATGTTGAGGGAAGGCCCCCTACTTCTTTTTCAAGAAGCGGCGGATGGAGGGATGGTGTGCATAGGATGCAAGTAAACCTCTTGTGGGGACAAGACCAACTTTGTGGAAAAAAGCGAAGATGAACAGTGGCATTTGGAAGGGACAAGTTCTTCGGAATCAAAACTAGAAAAAAGCGTTGTTCTTCTATAAAGTGTTGTGCGGCGCTATGCATGGTTGGCGTGGGCGGAATCGGGGTTTTCTTCTCAAAAACCCTAGGGAAGGTAACCTAGAGTTGTGGTGAAGTTTGAGTTGATAGGGCACGTCATCTCCGTCGTCGTGATTCCGCATTTTGCAAGCGAAGAGATCTGGGAGTACATTCGACGTGGCGTGCGGAGTTTCCGCATGAGACTTGGGCCGGATGACCTTGTTGTCAGGAAGTGTGGGAGGAGCAAAATTCGAGGTGTAGCCGTACCAAGCGGCTCGCCATGAGAAGCGGTGGGGAAACGACGAAGGTGAAGAGAGGGCGTGGCGATCGTGAGTGTAGAGAGAAATTTACCTTTTTACAAATTTTACATGTTCTCACTTGGTCTCCATGAATGATAGTAAAGGGTGGAAAGACACCACAAATACCATAGACCATCTTTTGGAATAGGAGTAGTAGTGGAAATGGTAAGGATCCCATAAAAAGGTTTATACGGATAAAAACAACGAAAGGATATGAACAACAAATTTGGCTAAGTGATAAAACATAAAATATTTTGCATAGTTTTGTAAATCACTTAGGCTTTTGAAAAGAATGTGTTTTTGGGGGAAAATTGGCCTTGAGGATATGCCATTAATACAACAAAGGAAAATACCTTTGAAGGCTAATGGTGATCGGAAAACATGCGGAAAGATGATTTTTGATATGTTGAACTTTTGCTTGGAAAACCAATCTTTAAATTGTTTCATTCTTAAGCTCCATAATTTTGGAAATGATGTATTGTCCATTTATGAAATGTGACCAATAAGATGAAATTCAAACTTCTTGATCCCTTAGGATATGATTTCTTTTAAATAAGCATGGTAATCGAGAATCTTTGAACTAACCCTTGCATGTCCACAATAAAAGATTTTCCCATCTTCTTTTTCAAGCAAAATGACTCCCCAATATTCATCACTAGCATCGATCGGAGAATCCTTTGTCTGTACTTGGAATTTTCAATGGTGGAGGATTACGGCACACTTGCTTGAGTTGTTGAACTACTACGATGCAGGATGATCCCCATGGTGGAGCATTCTTCTTAAGCATCTTTGAAAGGCTGGCTAGTATATACGGAGGCAATCCAGGAATGAAGTCTACGATATAATTAACAATTCAAAGGAATTGTTGTATCTCTTTGATTGACAAGTTTTCATCGGAAACTTTAGAAATTCTAAGCAATGTCTTTGGTGATACTTTCCATCGATGATTTTCATTCCCAAAAT
The DNA here is from genome assembly GCA_016081115.2 of Rehmannia glutinosa. NCBI lineage: Eukaryota > Viridiplantae > Streptophyta > Magnoliopsida > Lamiales > Orobanchaceae > Rehmannia > Rehmannia glutinosa. Next base: position 107,218,513 of record CM071926.1, read on the forward strand.
TCAATGTTTGTTTGACAGATAGAGCTCTTCTTTTCATATAACATAATACCATGTGATCGAACAATATCAAGCGGTGTAGCAAAGTTTCATGCTCTTGTTTGTTTGTGAGCACTGATAAGATGTCATCAATGTAGATTAGGGTGGTATGTAGGATAGGTTTGAAAATTTGGGTAATTGCTTTTGGAATATGGAGGGTGCAACCTTCAAACCAAATGGCATGACTATCCATTGGTATTGAACAGGAGGAAAAGCGGTTTTATATCTTTTCTGGGAGAATTCCCGATTGCCAAAACCCTAACTTCAAATCAAACTTTGAAAAGATTTGGGCTTTAGAGAGTTGGGAAAAAAGCATTTGAGTTTTAGGTAAAGGAACTTATCATCAAGGAGAAAATGGTTAAGTGCTTTGTAATCAATAACAATCCTCTTTTTCCCTCGTATACATTCAGCTCTTTTGTTGACATAGAATGCGGGGCAAGCCACTTTGATTTTGTGGGCTCAATGAGTCCAAGTGCTAGTTGGTTGCATTCTTGCTTCGCAAGGTTTAGCTCTTACGGAGTAATTCTGGATGAGTAGCCTTGGTAGCATTCACATCTTCATTCTTTTTGAAAGGGAGGCTGAATAAAGAACTTGGATTTTTCAAAGTGGTGTTGGGTGATGGAAATGCATGAGAAATGCACACAACACTTGAGAGGCTGGTTGGTAATATCTCCGTATTGGAGGTGCTTCGATAGAGTAAACATCTTACGGATGGTGGTGTCACGGTTGGGCTGTCTCTTGTACTTCAACCCATGAGGTAGAATCTGCCAGGCTTTTAGCTTGGAAGAACAAATCGAAGCCCATCAAGATATCTTGTCCATGGAGTCTACTTTGCCAATAATTTTCATCCATACTGATGATCCGGAAAGAGTTTAATTCGGCGGCTTCTTTGTAATGAAGCGAGTATGAAAAGTGTTGTCCATCATTTTGCATAAGTATTAAGTGATGACTTTGCCAAGCATCTTGAGGTAGTATGTCGGGATTCATCATCGACTTTCGGCTCTGTATCAAATCATGATAGCTTGATTGGTCTATCAAACTTGGATGGTAAATTTGCACTTCAATATTTGGATACGGCATCCCTTCTTGGATCAAGGAGCTGGTCTTGAGTGATGGTTGTGACTTGATCATAAAGACTAGGAGCTAGAAGGATGAATCTTCTTCGGTCGGTCCCGTCATCGATGGAATATTGTATTGCAAATGCGGTGTCTTCATCTTGCTCGTCTTGTTGAGAAAATAAGGACTCAATATCGGCATCATACGTGTTGGCATAATTAAGTGGAATCCTTGTGATGCCAACTTAGCCCTTTGCTTTATCCTTCTTGTTAGGGCAATTCTTTGCAAAATGCCCTTTTCTTCCACATAGGAAACAACTATTAAATCGACTTCTTTCGAGCGGTTTCCTTACGAAGAATCGATAGGCTTTATTTCTTTTCGCCTTCTTGCGGATCTTTACGATCCTTTTCGGGAAGACGAAGATGAACAAGTGCGATTCTCCTTTCCTTTTGCATTTTATCTCTAGATGAGAGTTTTGCATCTGATTTAAGGAGAGTTCTTTTGTCAAGCACATCTTGATGAAGACATTTGTTGGACATCTTGTCTAGGGTTGCAAATGTCATCGATGGATTTTGCCTGGCGATTCTTGAGACTTCCCTCTCGAAGCTTGAATCATTCTATGTAACTCGAAGTGAAGTTCTTTAGGTGAGATGCATGAGATAGGCATGTTTGAGATTTGGATCATTGTATCCATTTAGCATGTAAAACTTTTGGACATCCTTTTGAAATGTCTATCCAAATCTTTCGTGTCAAAGAATAGCATTTCATGGCAAAATATTCTTTTCTACCAACTTGTTGATAATAGTGATATCTCGATAAACTCTTGGTGAATTTCTCCAAGAACAAGAGATGGAGTTGAAGCATTATAATGTTGGAGTACCCGATACTCACCAAGGCTTTGAAACCATTCACGTAGGATACCAACAAATCTTGAAGAGAATTCCATGAGGATTTGCTTGATTGGCTCCTTCTTTTTGTTTGGGCGTCAATCCATGCTTTGCAAAAGAGTGCAATCTTTCTCTTCTCTTACGGATTGGAACATCATCAAATGAAAACCATGGACCATTTGTTGGTTTGGAGGATGAATACGAAGGACGGGCGTGATCCTTACGCACGGTTCCATATCTTTCGAGAACTTTTGATTAATTTGGTTCGATGTATATTGGCTCGCTTAAGTATCTCCAACCATAAGTATAGTGGATAGATCAGCAACATCAAGTTGGACTTCGGCATCATAGGATTCTTCTCGATAGGGATGATTTAGCATCCTCAGTCTATTTTTTTGATTGGGAAGAGGTAGTTTCTTGAGTCGAATTTTCGACCATTGTAATGGATTATTTCTGGAATAAGGGATGGTCGGCCATGAAGGATTTTGTTGGGTTTTTCTCTTGATTTAGAAGAGGAGGATGTATTCATGACTCTTTGGAGGTGGTTGGCTTTTTGGAGTATAGAGCTTTTTCTTTGGCTTTTTAGGAATATCAAGTGGAATACTTGAAGCCATACCAAAATAAGTAGGATAATTTGGTGGAGATATAGGAGGTGATTCATATTTGGAACTATAAGCTGGGAAAGAAGGATAAGGACTTACTTTGATTTGCTCTATCCCTTCGATTTGAGAAAGTTCCTTCTTTAGTCTCTGATCTCGGCTTCTTTCTACATGAACTCCACTCCAAACTAGTTTTGTTCAATAAGGTTCCTCACATCTTTGTCGGTGGTTGATATTGTCTTTCGACTTTTCATATATCTCTTTGAGTTGATTCTCCACCGTATTAACCTTGGTTTGGTTAGATTGAATTTGTGGTGAGAATCTTTGAGACCTTAGAGTCTATCGCCTGCAGGGACTTGTTTTGGGCACAAGCGTTGGCTGTTTGTCAATTTAGTACTTCCTCTTGAGTAGGACCTTTATTTGTCCGTCATGTTCATTTGTGGTGCTTTGCATAAAGGGCTTGGATGTAATCCTCTGTTGAGTGTCAACCTTCCTTTCTAGAGGTGGAAGTTAGCCGTGTCGAACATGAAACAAGGTTGGACAACGAGGAGGAGTTGGTGGAGAAGGTGCCTTAACTTATTTGTGACACCCGTACTTTTCTTTTTGAAGGATAGCTAACCCTTTTACGTAACATGGTAAGGGTTGTGGACATGGATCCGGAGGTCGGGTTTATCATCGGCTGCAGCGTGGTTGTCTTGTGGTTTATCTTCTTTACGCTTCTTCTCTGTATATGTTCTTCTTCATCGTGAGTCTAATTCCTCTCCACAAGAACATTGCGGATCACAAATGGATGGATCAACATCCCATACAAAATGACCATTAACTCACATTTTGTAAATATGGGATCCATCACAGGAAAAATCTTGATATTGGAACTCTTGTAGATGCATCTACCTCAAGCTGGATGAACCATCGGTGGAATTCGGGATTTGAAGGTTTCAAGCTGGATGGTGTCGATGGAGAATCGTCTTCACCGTCCATGCTTCAACCTTTGAAATTTAAAGTTGGTAGCTGCCGTTTATTGTTGGTGAAGGATTCATAGTTGGTGATCCATTCTTTTGGAACAAGTTGCTCCAAGTCTTTTCTCTGATTTATGCAGGTATACGGGCGATTGTAGGGGCGTCGAGATCTAGGCTCGGCAAGGACCATCAAAGCATCTTTTATGCCTTGATTTTGCGGATCTAGGTCGTGATCTTGCAACTTTGTATACAACTTAGTGATGAAGGGTTGCTATGATGGAATTTGAGATCGATCTGCTCAGGAAAGTTGAACTTGCACCTTGAAGCGGATGCAAGAGTTGGATCACTCAAAATACCTTTGCAAAGTTGGGGAAGAAAGTGACCACAACACTTCGGCGTTGAGTGTAGAAAAGCTGTACCAATAAGCGCATGCTCATATTGCGAGAAAAGCAGTATCTAGAAGAGCAATTCTTAGGAATCTTTGGAAGACCTTTCCTTCCATGGTAAGAGAACAAGTCGTGTACGGACTCCGAGGTGGATATGAGTATAACCTTCCAATCTCCATCGTGTGATGAACTCGGGTGGAATGGGCTGAGTGTGATGTCTTTACTCTTGTTGAGTTGAAGGAAGACCCACGGTGATCCATTCTAGATGATTGGATATACTCTTTTTGTGAAAGTACTCTTGTTGAAGATGATGGATTTGATGTGTTTAGGCAAGAACCACGATTTCTGTATATATTATATGGACTAACAATTGGGGGAACAGTTTGTTCTACAACAGCGTTACTTGGAATAATTGAGTATTCTATTGTATTTTCAATATGGCTAGTAGAAAATCTAGGTAGGGAAAAGAAGAAGATATCTATGTATTTGGCTAAAGGGATATCACGAGCTATTTGGTAGGATTCCATATCAAAGAAACGCCTCTTCTACTCGCCATCTTATTTGGACCTAACCATTCTCTAACAAATTCTCAGGGGCACGACGAGCACGGACACGGCTCTTTTGTTAATTCTAAAACTGAATGGTTTGAGATCTTTAATTTATAATCCGATTATAAATTAACCGTTCACTAATTTTTGAATGAATTAAAGATATACAAAAATGAAAAGGAGAGTGTTCGATCGTGGCGGTCGGTAGCCAAAAAAAAGCCTCAAAACATGTCCGAAATAAAATCGAAATGGTCATAAGCGAGCCAAATGGTGAATGGTTGGGGCCTCGTTAAAACCTCTCAAGGTAAAACCCACCCTTGTGGGAAAAACCCTTAGCGAGGAAAAAAAGTACCCCGAAAAGAAACAAAGCGTCCAAAATACACGAAAAGAGGCCCCAGGACGCATTAACTAACAAACATATAGTTGGGTGGTCAACATAGTATTCCGTGAGAAAAGGCACGATATCGAACGGCAGGACTCCCCACCCAGTCGCGAGTGCATTGTTTTGCAAAGTAGGTCGCCACCCGATTGCCTTCCCAAAAAATATGCGAGACCACAAATCCATCGAGAAAGCATGTGAAGAGTGTAACGCCACTTGCTAAGGTGGCGCCAGGAACCGCGGCGGACCTCTTCTAGAGCAAGTTCACCACATAAGTAGAATCAAACTCAAGCCAAAGTTGAGTCGCCCTTAGCGAATGCGTAATGAATAGCACACATAGCCGCCACCAATTGGCCTCAAAGCATAGCTTTGTACCACAATGTTCCATGAAGCAACCCCAAAAAAGCTCTGCGCAAATTCGAAAGACCCCGAGAAGAAAGTTTGAAGACTTCCGGCGCCCAAGCTCTACCGTCCGTATTCATCTTGATCCCGATCTGGAAGGGTTTTGCCAAATAACTTGCACAATCTTGGGGCTTGTCTAAAGCCGCCCGGGGAACTGAAAGTCTTCGTAGAATGAAAAGATCTTGTTGATCATTATGCATGCGGCCCGATCAAAGGAAGAGGATTCCATGATAAGAACCACGAAGGTGGAGGATGGCGCGTCCACCATCGAGCTTGTCATTGAAAACCAAGTCACTCTGTATATGCGGATGAGCAAATGCAAGACAACAACGCCACACACCATAAGAAAGCAGCTTTGCTCCATGAAACGAAAATTAATTAAATGCAAGAGGAAGTCGTTAAAGTTATAAGCCATAAAAGGTGAGCGTCAAATGAATCAAAGATCCACCGCCAAAGAGCCCCTGCGCAAAGGACAAGAGACAAACAAATGATCAGCAGTTAAGCGGCGGACAACAAAGACCCGCAGGCCAGGGGCGGTGAAACTCCCCTAGGGCGCAATAAATCAAGACCCCCAAATGATTGTGGATTACTATCCATGCGCCATAATCGAAACGGCGTTCGAGGATATGAGGTGACCAATCCGAGAACCCCATTGGACTGGAGAATGGGGCCACATATGAGAATAAGTCGCTTTGAAGTAATAATCCCATCATCGAGTGCGTCCGGACCAGCGTATCCTTGAAGCGGGGCTATGGGGGACACAAACAATATCCCGGACTAGTCGAATAAGCCTCCACAAAGCGAGAAGGTGAAATGCCAGGACTCATCATAGAAATAATCCGGAATGCGATGCCCAAATAAATATATGTACTCTGCGGGATACCGATTCTATCTGCAATGGTGTAACCCTTGACGATTGTCAAGCCAAAATAAAACCGGAATTACACCCAGGATCAGCGAGAGTCATCGAGAAATCCGTAATCAAGGCGAATCGGTCAGATGGAAGAAGGGATGAATGCCGCGGAAGAACCATCGAAGTCAAATAACGTTTCTTTAGAGTTTTGTAAATCAAAAGAATCGAATTCATTACCTTCAGCCAGATTTCATCGAAAAGCATTATTAGCCACGATAATAGAGCGGACACCCAATTCCCCCTTTGGCGAGGCCTACAACATCGATTCTAATTAACCACCATCAAACCTTTAGAATTAACGTTACGGTCCAAATAAAATTCGCATGGCCTTTTCCATTTGCTTGAGCAAGGATCTAGGCCACTTGTTAACCATCATCGTGTGCATAAAAAAACTAGTGATCACCGAATTAACTAGGCAGACACGACCAACAAGAGATGAAGAGGTCCCTTTCCATCTTCTAAATTTCAGCATCACCTTACCAAAAACTGGCTGTAAAACCGTAGCCTTAGGAGCACCTTTAAATATCGGGGCACCTAAATAAACCATAGGGAAGGCCCCTAACTAGATACTCATGTCGTCGAGAATCTTGCCACGCACATGATTAGAAACCAGATGCAAAAGTAAACTTTTGATTTGCGAGGATTGAAGGCCTGACCCGAGATATCCGCATATAACGTGAGGATCTGAAGAAGGATGCATGCATTGGCGAAAGATGCACCACACATAATAACAATATCATCGCGTACATAATGGAAGAAGGGAAAGTGATGCAGTCGAGGAGTGCAATGAACGGCATTAGCGATTAAGGTTACCTCGACTTCAAAAAATTTGCTCAGGACTTCCTCTGCGATGCAAAAGAGCAAAGGAGATAAAGAATCTCCTGTCTAACCCCTCGAAAACAAGAAAAGTATCCACAGGCGACCCGTTCAATAAAATCGAAGTCGGAAGAATGAATATATATATTTAATAAAATATATAAAATGAAAAAATAATATCGATATAGGCGGTCGGGTAATAAAATAAGCTGGAAATAATGTCAACAACTAAAGCGAAGTGGTCACAAATGTAAACCAAATAATGTGAATGGTTGGGGCCTCGTTAAAACCTTGAACGTAAAATCTTGTGGGAAAAACCGCTTGGAAGGAAAAAAAGTACAATAACTTCTATCGATGAGCGAAAATCTTCAAAAAGCCAAGCCGACTCGGGGCGTGAATCAAAACACCCCGATTGAGAGTATCAAACACCTTGCGGATATCAATTTTCAAAATCATATTGGCATCATTCGGCCAAGCAAAACATTGAAGCCTTGAAACTAGAAATTTATCTGATCGTGAATCATGTCTAGGAATAAATCAAGCTGCGTGGGGGACAAATAAGCATAAATGATAGAGCCCAATCGAGTAGCCATAATCTTAATAATTGTCTTGAAAAGAAAATTACTCATAACGATCGGCCTAAAATTCTCAATAGTATTAGCATCCTTAGTCTTCGGAATGGCGCCATAAAACTAGCATTTTCAATCGAAGAAGGGAGGGAAGCTAATGAAAAAAAAAAATGGACATCGGCGGTCACATCTATTTGAAATGATGTCCCATTGTGATGATAAAATGTCCCATTAAAATCGTCGGGGCCATGAGAAGCTATCGAACCCATATAAAAAATTGCTTCCCAAATCTCACGAATCACGAAGGAATAAGCGTAAGAAGAGCATTATCACTTTGCTCCCACCATCGGAGATATCACACGATCAACCATTGTATAATCCGAAATAGTATCCCGTATACTGCGAACGACTCCTTATAGAAGGAGATAATGTGATCCCAAACGACCGGATCATCCGAGTAATTACCATCAATCATCAAACCCTAGAAATCCCCACGGCTACTCTAAATCGACAACGACAATGAAAAAAGGTTGTATTGCGATCCCCATCCTTAAGCCAGGCCGCCAAGGCTTTACCTTTAGGAATTGATTGTAATAACAATGTATGAGACAAGGCATATTGGGCTTCAAGTTCCATATCACGAAGAAGCGGCGAAGAAACCCAATGTCTAAATATCCTTTGATCCATCCCAGATGCGAACTTTCTCCATCGACTATCCACATTGCGATTAACATCCCCAAAGATGTCTTTATTCCACACTTTAATGATCGACGCAATCTTTTAAGCTTCCACATGACGCGTAGGATAGGGTTGGGGATGCGCACGGCGAGGGGCAAGAAAGTAGTGATCGGATCCGAAATGAATCATGACAAACCCACACACGTTGAAAACAAAATGGAACCGGACCAGCGTTGACAAATGATGAACAAGAAACCAAAATGGGATGGTGATCGAGGAGATGATGCGGGGAAGAACCAAACCTTTGACTACTTGCCAAAGAGAGAAAAATTGACATGTTGCTAGGGCTCGATCTAGTTTAGCTTGGAGAAGAGAAAGGGGCGTCGTGGGGAGCACCATGTTAATGAGTTCCGTCGTTGTACGAGAAAACAACCCGACATCCTCCAAAAAGTCCATGAAGTCTTGACAAGAAGCACAGGATAAAATGCACCGCCCGATCTCTCATGATGACCCAAAATAACATTAAAATCCCCAATAAGCAACAAATCATCAAGACCCAAATTCCTCAAATCCGGCCAAAGCATGGGCGGTCAATATGATTACATAAACCGTGAATGAAGCCGATATGAAAAGTCATAGAACCCAATTGCGGTGAAGAACAATGGCATTTTGACAGAAGAAAGAACCTGCTATAAAATAGTAATGCACGAGGATAAGAAGAAATCGAAAGGGCTTTAGCGTCGAGTTTAGGAAGATCTATAAAATAGTAATGCTGAAAATCGAGGATGGACCAATAAACCCTCGAAAAATATCGCCCGAGCCATTAGAGCGAAAGTTACGAGCAATGTTCCCAGTCACAAAATTCAAACCCAAACCAGACCAATAATGAGCGAGAAATCGAAGTAATGTCCACTTTAGGCTCTGAGTTCATAGCCAAAATAGATCGTGGCTTATGCTAGAGATGGTCCACAGCGACATAAAGCCTTAAGAATCATTCGACGAGGCAATGTTCCCAATCTCCCAATGGATGTTGATGTTCCAAAAGATGCAATTCATTGAGGCGTAGTGTTGAGGTGTGAGCCCGTGTTGCACACACGGTAGAAGCAAAAGTATTATGTGATGCGAGAAGGGGAGAGGCGGCATGGTCGAGCATTAGCAATTTCTTCCGCATAATCCAGGGGCTATCGTTTTGAAGCGCGAAATCTAGTTTATTTGGAGTTTCTCGCCGTGCCAAAACACAAATGAGCGTTGTCCAACCCGTTCCACCATGATGTGATCCCGTAGCGATCAATATCAAGCCGAGAATAAAATCAATGAGCTCATGAATAACTGGAGATGGTCAGTAGACATGTAGAAAATGAGCGTTGTTAGATGTGAACCTTGAATAGGATTTTGAGTTGCAACATTCATGAATAAAATGTAATCTGGATTTGGCGAATCAAGGAGAGTTAGCAGGATTGGGATCAGTATTCCGGCTAAAAAGGCATTTCCGCTACATAAGAGCATAGGGATGAAGCTTCTCCAATGGATGTTGAATCATAAGTGGTAGACAAAACTATAGAAAAGGATGCCAATATCTCGGTGTTTTAGAGCATGGAACCTTTTCCCAAAATCACCCTCCCAATCAAAGAATAAGATGTTGAGTTGGTAAACATTTTCAATCGATAGTTCGGAGGAGTCCATTCTAAGGTTTAGGGATGAATAATCTGAGAGATGATGACATTACAATGGGGTGTAGTCATGGGATCGAAACAACTTTAGCAAAGCAATTAGCGCCTCAAAAGCATTACCAAGGTGAATGTCATTAGGGCAAGTGACGGTGGCATGGCGGGAACATGGAAGGAGCCGGCCGTTCATCATAGTCGAAGCGGCCCCCATATTTCCCATTGAGTCATCAACGAATTGACAAGCGCCCCTTGCCCTAACTCAATCCTGCATACACAGGACGGTAAAGATAGGATTGTGAACTCGGGAACGACCTCTTTGAACTAAATTAGGACGTCCATCGGAGCCCTAGAACGTCCTTGAGTAGGACTAATATGTCTTTCCATAGCCGGGAGGTTCGAGCTCGCCATGTGGAAGAAAATCACAGGTGCGAAGAGGGGAAGTAAGGCGACATAGTAAAGTGCAAATTAACCGTTCACTAATGAATTAGTGATAAATGATTAGAAGTAAACAGTGGTTTTACACTTAGATATTAGCAAAACTCAATTATGAATTTTCTATGGAGTTTCATATTTAATGATTAATCATTGGAGTTCTCACAAATGAGCGTTGCATTTCCAACCCGTTAATATCCGATAATATATATAAAAATGAAAATGTGATTCCTCAATCGAGGAGTTTAACAAAGATAAAGAAAATCAATATCACCATATGGGCCTTTTGAATGGTTGAATAAACCCATGGGAAAAACCCGGAAGGATACCCCCGTGATAAAGCGCCCCAAAAAGACAAGACTGAAAGAGCGCACTAAGGAACAAACGATCAATCGATTGGCCAACATAATCGGATTAATGGACGGCTGAGGGCGAACCCCCGCACGTATCCACTGCGCGACTTGCTTAGAATATCCTCGATTTCCTTCCCTAAAAAGATTACAAAATCCATTTGGGAGGTGGAGAGTGTATCTCCACATTCTCAAATGGCGCCAAGCTAAAAATGATTTCAAACCACGAAACAGTCCGGCTACAGCCATAGTTGTTCCAACCTTGTAGGGATTGAAATGCGGGATCAGTAAAAGGGACAAATTGGAATAGTACCGGGATTTAAGCGCCCAATTGATACGTGGTGAGCACGAGTTAACTTTGATCTTGCGCATTGAAAAATTTCACACAAAACTATCCTGATCATTTTTGCCCAAGAAGGACTCGAGGTGGGACACGGCGTGGGATGGCCGCCTCCGGTGTCCAAGTCTTGTTGAATTAGATTTCCGTAATGCCCCATATCTCCGGAAGCGTTTATGCAAAAGCATAGTCGGAGAATGGCTTGTTACCTTTTCCCAAAATCACCCACCCAATCAAAGCGGCGTAACACGTGGAATCAAGCCCCGAAATGGCATCATTAGCATCAAGACGAAATTCATTAAAGCTATAAGCCCTAAAGTAATTGATATTATCAAAAATATGCCTTCCGAATGTCAAACTTTAAGATCAAATAAATGACATCATTCACGACAACAAAGATGCCATAAGCGAGGGTCTGTGAAGGAGCCACGATTGAGCATAACACGTCTAAAAAAATATTGAACCCCTCCGAGACCAGACCAAATCCGGGTCATGGATCGTTCTGAGAAATGTGTGTGATTTTGAGTGATACAACGGATAAAGCCAACCCGTGTCAGGCAATCTTTGGGCGATGGGGACTATAACAATAGAATGTCCAAATAAGATGAATGAAAGTAAAGTGCCATGTCCCGCGTAATCCGAGAATCTTGTCGTAATAATCTTAAAGGAAATTGCTCATCACGACCAATTATCGGTCTAAAGTCTTCCTCGCGAGATTAGCTTCCTCTGGATTTTGGGATGAGTGCCATAAAACTAGCATTAAACGCCCAAAAATCGGACCAGGAAGGAAGGAAAGCGTTTCCGAAAAAAATGTCGGATCTTTTCGAAAAATGGCACCCACTTGAAGATAGGGCTACCGTCGTGTCAAAGATTTTGTAAACCAAGCCTGAGGTGGTCGGCCACCACCTCCTCGAGAAATGATATCCCAAAAATGATGATAAAATCTCCCATTGAAACCGGCCCGGGCACGGGGGCCTGCGAGGATCAAACCAATGTCATATCAAATGCCGCCTCTTTCACCGGCGTTCGATGAAGGGATTGCCGAACCCCTCAAAAGGCATTATCAACCATGATCTCTAACTATCGGAGAAATAAGATGATCGATGCCTCCAGTGTAGTCTTTAAGAAAGTGGTTTGCCCGGTAAAATATTGTGACCAGCGCGAAGAGGTCCGTATAGAAGGAGATAATGTGATTCCCAAGAGCCGGGCCCGGGTCCTCGTATAACTACCATCAACCATCAAACCTTCCTTGGTTTTGATATCCGTGCAAGCGACCGGGAAGATTGCGAATGCGGCGGCGGCCACCACGATGGAAAAAGTTGTGTTACGATCTCCATCCTTTAACCAATCCGAATCATGATTTATCTTCGATAAAATGAAGGAAGTGTACAGTGGTTTTTTGCATGAGCAGCGAAGCGAGATAATGTGATTCCCGAGCCACGCGCCTCAACTCCATATCCTTGCGCGCCATTGCGAACCGGTGAAACCGTTCGGATTCAATATCATAAAATTTACCACGAAGATATTGCCGGCGAACCCTTTCCATCGATAATCCACCTCGGATCCGATTCAACATCCCCAAAAACTTCCTTTATTCCAAACCTTAATTGTATGTCGCAATCTCTTGAGTTTCCACATGACGCATGGGCGTTGCGATGGATTAGCGTCGCGCGGGATCGCCCCAAGAGGTAGTCACAATATTAGGAAAGAGTCGTGATGAATCCACATGCGTTGAAAATGAAAAAAGAGAGAGCGGACCCACGATAGTGGGATTAGAACAAGAGACCAAAATAGGGTGGTGATCGGAGCCAATGCGAGGAAGAACTAAACCTTAACAACTTGCCAAAAAGAAAAATTGGCCGGTTGCTAGGGCTCGATCAAACTTAGCACTTTGAAGGAGAGATAGAGGCCTTCGCCGGGGAGCACCAAGTAAATGAATTCCCGTAGTCGGCACCGCAAATAAACCTACATCCTCAAGAAGTCACGAAGTCGACAAGAAGCACGGGATAAGGTACTCTTGCGGAACCAAATTGTTTCAAACTAAGGAAGTTTAGATAAGGTAAGATTCTAACTTGTAGCAAGAAACAATTTGGACCAAGGTTATTAACCAAGCAAACTCTCTCAGCAAGTGAAAGAGCCATCCCCTTCCATCTTCTAAACTTTAGAATAATCTCATCAAAAGTCTGCTGCAAAACGGCGGGCTTAGGAGCACCTTTAAAGATAGGGGTGCCTAGATAAACCGTAGGAAAGACCCCTGGCAGAATACCCATAATATTTTGAACGCAACTCCGCACATGAGTATATACACGGCTGTCGAAGAAAACATTCAATTTCCGAGGATTGAAGGCCTGACCCAAAATATTAGCATAAGCCGTGAGGATCCGAAGAAGAATACGCTCATTCGCCAAAGAAGCCCCACATATAATTACTATGTCATCCGCATAGAGAACCGAAGTAGGGAAAACAATATGCAATGAATCATTTAATAAAATCATTTAATAAAATCAAGATCCGAGCCGACTAAAGAATAACCTCTATCCAATGAATGAAGGTATCAAAGAAACCAAACTTATGCAGAACATGAAGCCAAAAAAACCCAGCTCAAACTATCAAACGCCTTACGGATATCAATTTTGAAAATCATGTTATTGTCGAGACGACTGTGCAAAATATTGAAGTCCTCCGAAATTTGAGCAATACAGATCATGAATTTGTCTTCCCTGAATAAAACCAAATTGCTTAGGAGACAAATAAGATGGGATGATCGACCCCAGCCGTGTAGCCAAAATCTTAGTAATAACCTTGAAAAGGAAATTACGCATAACAATCGGCCAAAAATTATCAATAGTGTTCTCATCATGCTTTTTTGGAGCGAGCCATAAAGCGGCGTTCAACCGAGGAAAGGCAATGTCGAGCTTGTGAAGAAATAACGGACAACCGTGATCACATCGGCTGAAATAATTTGCCAACAATGTTGATAGAAGGTACCACTAAAACCGTCCGGGCCTGGAAAACTATCCGAGCCTAGATCAAAAATTGCCTCCCGAATATCGAATCGAAGGAATTTCCATTAAAGAGCATTATGAGCCACCACCACCTTGAAGAAATGACATGATCAACTATAGAATAACCCGTAGTAGAGCTCCTGAATCCGAAAATAGCTCCTCGTAAAAGGAGGTAATATGATTCCCAAGAGCTACCAAATCATCCGATAAATTACCATCAATCATCAAACCATGGATCCCTGATCAGCTCTCCTTAATCTGACAACAACAATGAAAAAATGATGTATTACGGTCACCATCTTTAAGCGGCGATGCGTGCCTCTGCTAAGAAAACTCGGTGCAATAAAGAGTTTTAGAAAGAGAAGTTTGAGCTTCAAATTCAAGCTTACGATAATCTGCATTGTAATGAGTCTCAATATCCACTAGAGTTGGCGCACTTTCTCCATCGAAAATCCACCATCCGAGCAAATGTGAGGAAGTACCAAACCTTTAACCACTTGCCGATGATTGAAAAACCGACAAGTGGCAAGATCCCGATCAACCGCTGCGCTGGAGAGAAAGGGCGTCGAGTGGCACACCACGTAAAGGTGTTACCCATAGTAAACGCGAGAACAAACCGGCATCATCAAAAAGCATTTGAAGTTACGCAAGAAGCACGATAAAGAACACCGAGGAGCAACAAATCATCAAGACCCAAATTCACCAAATTCAACCAAATCGTGAGAAGGTCAATGTGATTGCATAAACTATGAACCAAACCAACATGGAAAATCTAAGAAGCCGATTGCACGAAGAACAATACACCGAGAAGAAACTAGTGCATCTTTGTAAAATAGTGATCCCCTTAATGCAAAACACCCAAATATCCGCCCGACCATTAGAACAAAAAAGTGCAGTCACAAACTTTAAACCCAGGACTAGTGCAAAAGGAGTCGAGAAATCGAGGTGATGTCCACTTTAGGTTCAAGGATAGCTTGATAAAGATGGTTTATGCTTATGACATAAAGCCTTAAGAACATTATGAGAAGCAATGATCGAATCCCGGATATTCGAAGATGTAATTCATTTGGAAATAGGCGGGAGAAATCCGTGTTGGGCGACGGAAGTGTCGGATGAAAGAATCACTTCCTGTTCAGAAGTGTGCTCATTAGAATCCTCATCAGCATAATCCGCCCACCGCTTATGAGCCGCAAAATTTAATTCTTTAGGACCATTAGAATCCACAATAATCAAAAGGTCATGATTCTGAAGCATTCGGAGCTTTGTTGAGTTTAGAGATCTATCCCTGGAGGCTCTACTAATCATGTGAATCGGTTTCTCTAGGGGGTGTTGAATCATTTGTGGCAGATTAAGAAGATTAGACAGGTTAGAGATGAAGCTAGGATGAGAAACCGGAGGCTTAGGAATCAGATTTCATGCGGCCATAATCGAAGGTGGGTCTGAGAATTGATTATTGGAAATGTCTTCTATGTCAAGAGCCTCAAAAGAATTGCCTAAATGAATGTCTGTAGGGAAAGTGACTATGGCACAGGATGGAGAACCAGCACGCATAGTTAAACCCGTTTTATCCATTGAGTTATCAACGACATTGCCCTTGTCCTTAGTCTGATGCACTGGATGATAAATCTTCCGAACTCTGGAGCACCCCGCTGCGAACTAGGACGTCCATCAGGAGCTGAGGTCCCCGTAGAGGTAAGACGGCAAGAACCAGTCGAGTGTCCCGTAACACTACATGTGAAACAGAACTCAGGGAGTTTCTCATAGCTAACCGACACAAAAGAGCACTGACCAACCCGTTCCACCATAATAAGATCTTCTAATGGTTTAGCCAGGTTTATGTCAACCAACACATGAATGAAGTGACCAAGGGAGCCAACTAATGAGCGATGATCAATCTGAATCGGATTACCAATAGCACTGGCAATCCCCATAATAGTATTAGGGTCCCAGTATTCCAAACTAAGCTCAAAATTTCTAACCCATACACTAGCAACAAAAGTATGACCTTGTAAGGGTTGAAATCTGGAACCCAATGGGAAAGATGAATCGTACCCGGGTTAAGAGCCCAATTAACACGTAGCTGAGCACGGGAACAATCCTGCGCATTAGAAAATTTAACACAAAAATACCCCTTGCCTAATGGAATTAGTAGGCCATGGCTTGTTATCCTCTCCCAAAATCACACGATCAATCAAAGAATAAGAAAATTCAAGAAGACATTGCTGGTAAACGATTTCATCAATGGTCACATAATAGTAATCACCCTTCCTAACATGTTTAGTGATAGAATTAATCTTGCGAAATAATATGAGAAAAAGATGTAGGATTACGGAGCACTGGGGAAGCGAGAATCCATAGTATGGGACTTACAAAAACAACTTTAGCAAAAGTATTACCCATATTATTGGCCGTAGCATGAGTCGAAAGTTGAGGGTTCAATTCATGAGAAGAGGCCATTGTAGAAGAACATCCAACAATTTGAACACCTAAAACCTTGTTATTGAGGCCGTCAATGAGGACCATGGCATGAGTAAGACAAGTAGAACCACGAGATATACCTAGGGGCCATCACCTCCTCGGGAGGAGGCATCACATGGCCACATAGTGCACGGCGGCCCCCATCGAGAAGCCTTTGGGCCGCCCCCCATGGTTGGCGCCATGGGGTAAGAGATGGCATAAAGAAAACTTGACGGGGAAGCCACCCCCATGAGAAGGCTGAGTGTTGTGCTTGCTGCCGATCGCACCCCCATGGTTATCCTTCGGCGTCGATGGAGCAAGGTAAAGTTAGAAGAAACCAATCTAAACTCGGACAAGTAGGAGGCTGACTATGGATCCGAGCATATGGGATGAAGTTTGAAGGCAAGGAAACTCCATACCTAGCATACGAGAGGAAGAGGTATCCCCGATTAACAGCCATCATGATCGAAGGACGTTGGAAAGAAGACGACTCCATAGCCATCGAAGGTTGAATATCCATCGAACCTGATTGTGGTTTGTTAGAAGAAGTAGGACTTGAAGCCTTCGATTTTGGACATGGTGAATAAGAAGCAAAATTGGGCGTTAGTCTATGCAATTTCTCGACATGGTACAAGGAGTTGGTGATCGGAGAAAAAGAAGCTATTGGCGCAAGGTGACTAACTACATTATTAGTGTATGAAGATGATATTATTATTCTGAGAAAATGATGTAAAAGAAGAAGAAGCACTCAAGATACATGATGCTAATGAGTTTGAAATAAAAGATCTAGTTCAAGTATTTGTTGGGTATAGAAGTTGCTTGTTCAAAGGAATGAATATTTTTTTTTTCACAACAAAAATATGTTTTGGATCTTCTTAGAGAAACTAGAAAATATAATATCAAATATAATATTTTCTATATTAGTGTTATCCTGCAATTTCCTATGATACTTGGACATATTTTAAGGATCCTTGGAGATATTCCAATAGTGTTTTCCTCTATCAATATCCCCAAGTTTTGCTGGGACACTTCATCCTCTCCAACCTTCACAATTTCCTCTTCTCCTTCATCAATTGTCCTTCCTGCGCCTCTTCTTCCATGCCCTCATTTCTTATTCTTTTAATCCTTCAACAATCTCTTATTCTCTTATACTCCCCAAAACCCTCAGAACCCTTATTTGCATCATTCAACACACTTTACCTATAGGTGGACTCAATCACTTGTGGCATCCTCCTTCAAAGAGTGACATTGCCAACATCCACATCAGCGAACTCACTAGTAGACTGAGAGTCTTCCACCACAGTTTGTTATTCTTAGTCTGTTGGCTGGGTGTTTGGAAAGTTAGTTGTAGGATTATGGGTATTGATTGCTATGGAATGGTTTAGTTTTGCTCAAAGCAATAAGTTGGGAGTTAAGTAGTAGAGAGGTTGGCAGTGGGTTTTCGGTTAGCTATTGAGTTATGATTAGTGAAAGGGTTTGCTTGCAAGCCATATTGTTCATGGTTATTTATTCTTTGTAAGATGAGGTGGGTTCCTCAACTTGCTTTGTGGGTTTGTTTTTTTTTTCGTCCACTTCTTGGGTGCAAGCATGTTCATGATTTTCTTACCGCAAGTGTACGATGTTATGTTTTAGTATATATTTTTTTAAAATAAATTGAATATATATATATATATATATATATATTAAAGAAAAGAAAATGCAAGTCCTAATCACAAGTTGATCAGGTAGCTTAAAGTTGGGGCCTCGTTAAACCTTCCAAGGTAAAACCCACCCTTGTAGGGAAAACCCTTGGAAGGAAAAATTATACCCCTGGAAATTGTTCGTAAGGAAAACACCCACATCAATCGCCCATAAAGAAATAAATAACAACTGAAGAACAGGGCTATCTAACAAATCTATATTGGGATCGACCAACATAATCTTCATTGAGGAGATTTGTGAGGCCCATGGAGCACTGTCCCACCACATGGAAGACACATGGAACTTGCTCAGACAATCATGCACTTTGTTTCCTTCCCGATAAATATGAGAGACCACATTCTATCCGGGAAAGTAAATGCAATGTGTAGCACCATCTTCAAGAAATCGCCATGGAACGGACCTTGATTGCTAAATAAATCGACTACATAGGCGAGTCGGACTCAACAACGATTTATGCCATCCTTTGTTGAATGCGAAAGAAATAGCCATCATGGCTGCCAAAAGTTCAGCCTCAGATGCATAACCAATGCCACAATGCTTGACAAAACAACCCCGAAAAAATCCTTTGTGCATATGGAAAACCCTAGTCAGTGTGCAAGAACCCAGGCACAACCATCCATGTTAACTTTAATAAAATCTGGAAGGGGTAAATGCCAATCGACCTGGACTATTTTAGGGGCCCTGCGTGGACGACCCCACACATTAAGGCGCCTAAGACATAATAGGTTACTTTGGGTATTGTTCATGCAACTCTGATGAAGCATAGAAGACTCAACAATCATAACCTGGAGCTGAACCAGAGCTGTCTCCGACCATTTTTCATCACATCATTGCAGATGTGCCAGATAAGGCATATACACGAAATAATGGTAGCCCCTATAAGAAAGAAAGCTGGTCACTCAATTGAACATTCATAGAAAGACCATAAACTCATTGATGTTGTGAAAGTGTGAAAATTAATCTCAAAGGATTGAAAAATCCAAGACCATTAGGCCCCCTAAAACACACGAAACAAAAAGGTGATCAATTGAGTCGAGGATAAGAATGGCATAAATAGCAAGCCTAGGGTCTAATGAACCCTCGAAGTCTAAGAATATCCAGAACGGTAAGACGATGATGAATAACCTGCCAACAAGTGAGATGACCAAATCCAACTACCCAAGCGGGCGGTCGGACAGGAGGCTCGGAGATGAGTGTATGTGGCCTTGAAAGAGACGAGTGAGTCCAAACTCTTTTATCAATCGAGTTAGGCGTCATCGGGAAATGGACAATGTCCCGAACAATATCCAAATACTTCTTGACAAAAGAGAAAATAAATGCAAGAATCGTCATAAAAGAAATCCGAAATACTATTGCGAAATAGGTGACGGTGCTCGGAAGGAATCCCGATTCTATCAATAATGGAGTAGCCCACTGACGAGTTATCCAACCAAAACAACACATGTGACTCATATCCTGGAATCCATCTAAAATCTATCGTCAAAGCCCAAACCAAATAGAGGATGATAAAAATATATATCGAATAGAACCTCAGCTAAAGAAAAACCGTCGAACCACAGTAGAGCCCCGTAAGAATGTCACCGGTCCAAATAAGGTTACGCATAGCCTTTTCCATATCTTTAAGTATGGAAATCGACCATTTGTAAATGACATACTATAAACAATAAAGCTGGTGATGACTAAGTTAAACAGACAGATGCGTCCGGCTATAGATAGAGAAGTCCCTTTTCAGCGTTTAAATTTCAACAAAATTTTATCAAAAAGCCACTGCAAAACAACAAGTTTGGGAGCCCCTTTAAAGATGGGAACCCGAAGGTAAGTAGTAGGAAGACTACCCATGGTAATCCCCATGAGCTGCTGAATCCGTCCCCGAATATAAGGAGAAACCCCATTCCGAAAAAACAATTTTGGACTTAGCTGGATTAAAAACCTGCCCTGAAATGGAGGCATACTGGCCGAGAATATAAAACACTTGGTGAGCGTTAGAAGTAGTACTTTCGTAGAGGATCACAAATAACATCAGCATAGAGAATACTCGAAGGAGATATGATCTGCCTTGGCGCCACAAAAGGTGTAAGAAACTGCTCTAAAATGGAATAGGCAATGGTATGACACAAAACCTCTTCAGCAAAACAAAAAATTAAGGGTGATAATGATCTCCTTGCCGGATGCCCCTTGCGCATTCAAAGTATCTCATAGGCAAACCATTAATAAAAATCGAAATCCTAGCAGAATGAAGAATATCCAAAATCCACGAGATGAATGTATCAGAAAACCTAAACTCACGAAGAACATAAAATAAGAAATCCCAGCTCAAAGTGTCAAAAGCTTTTCTGATGTCAATTTTGAGAATCATGTTACTCTCCTGATGATTCTGCAAAATATTAAATCCTTCTGAAACCACCGCAATATAATCATGGATATGCGCCAGGAATGAAGCAAGCGAGTGGATGATAGGATCTTACCAATAATAATACTAAAATTATTAGCGAGAATCTTGGTAATAACCTTAAAAATTACTCATGACAATAAGTCGAAATTCTCAATAGCTATAGCATCTTTGGTTTTAGGGATTAAGACCATGAAACTTGAATTGAGACCGGAGGCAAAATACCCGTCACAAAAAAGTGATGGATTTGTGATAACATCTCTCGCTATAATATCCCAACAACTTTGATAAAAGACATCATTAAAACCATCAGGCCCAGGAGAACTATCAAAACCCAACTCAAGAACTGACATTACAAATTTCTAAACTAGTGGGGCGTAAATTAAAACATGATTTCGAGTCCAAGATCACCGAAGAAATAAAGCGATCAATCGGGGAAAAATCCACACATTCTTGATAAGGGAGCTGCAAAGCGGTTCTTATAAAAATTAATGATATGAGAACCAATTGCGGTTGGATCACGAGAAATATGGTCATCAATAATAAAGCTATGAATGCCAGAGCGAAGAGTGCGCGTCTTGCAACAACGATGGAAGAAAGAGGTATTCTGATCCCCATTCTTAAGCCATGAAGCCCAAGATTTTTGTCAAAGAAATTCAGCCTGTGTCGCCAACGTTTGAAGAAGAGGCTGCTTGGTGTCCAATTCTTTCTGTTTAAGCTCACCTTAAATAACCCAAATTCTCAATATGCGACTGAATTTGCTAAACTTGCTAAAGCTGAGATTCCACGGGACGATTCACATCACCAAAAACATCCTTGTTCCAACTTAATAGCCAGACGAAGCCTTTTAAGTATAATCATCATACGAGTAATAGGACTGATAACCAGGCATGGGAGCCTCCCAAGAAGAACGAACCAAATCTAAGAAACCCGAATGTTTCACCCAGATGTTCTGAAAACGAAAAGGAGTAGGACCTCTGTGCAACTGAGTGGAACAAGAGACCAAAATTGGATGATGATCCGAAGAAATTCGGGGAAGAACGGTGCCTCCACATGTTGCGGAGGAAGAAAAACAAATGGTTGCGGTATTTGTCAATTTAGCTTGTACCAAACATAACAAAAAGTGAGTCAACACCAAGTAATGAATTTGCCCACGGAGTGAACCGAAAGAAATCCCCATTGTCCATAAAATTATGAAAATCCTTAGAAGTAGCCTGGGAAATGATACTACTACCAAGACACTCATGATTTCCCAGAATGGCATTAAAATCACCCAACACCACAAATTAACTAGGCTAAGGGCTCCCAAATCCTACCAAAACTGATGGTGAGCCAAATAATCACAATATGCATGCACAAAACCCACATGAAAAATAATGTTAGACACTTCCACCTGCCAAACAATATCCCGATCCGACAAATAAACATCTTTTGCAAAATATTCACATAAGAATGCCGAAAACCTAAATATCGATTTACGAGAAGCCCAAAAATCGAGTGACAAACTATAAACCCAGTGAATCTAATATGAAGATGAAATAGCTCCCAAATCCACTTTGGGTTACGCAATAAGCCACGAGGAAGATTTATGACATTGGCATAACTCCTTAAAAACATTGTGGGAAGCAATGTTTCTATCCTTCGAATATTCGAGAAGAGATAATTCATTGAGACAAGTATGGGTGAATAATCGGCTGCGGAGACACGAAATTATTGTCCTCGAAGTATCATTAACATTATCCCCATGTTTAGGAGCCAAAGATTCATCCTCCGAATAGTCCCCTATTTTTCCTTAACCACTATATGAAGAGTCTTGAATTTGTCGCATCTTAGTAATATTAATCTTATGGAGTGGAGGCAAAGGGCCTCGTTCCATATCCATTAAAATATGTTTTTGGCGAGAATCGAGAGATTTATCACGAATATCACGACAAAGGTGTCGAATTGGTTTCTCTAAATTTTTTTATGATAAATGTGGAAATTACATATAAAAATGAAAAAGTGGATCTTTGCAAACAAGCCGACATCTAGCTCGATGAAAGTGGCTAAAAAGCCATAAGAATGTGTAAAAGAAAATTGCAAAAAGGCGCTTACAAGCCAAGCGAGATAGGCGATAAAATCCACGAGGCCTCATTAAAACCTATCAAAGTAAACCACTAGCTTGTAGCTCAAGTGGTATCGGTAACCCTTTATAAGGGTGTTAACTAGGGGTTCAAACTTTGTATCTTTCAATTTATTTGAAATTCTCCAACTTGATACTCGACTTATTAAAAAAAAAACCTATCAAAGTAAAACCCGAGTGGAAAAAAACTTTGATAGGAAAAAAGTACCCCATATTAGTTATTGCAAGCCCAAAAGAAAATCGCCCATTAGCGTCGCATGTATCCCACCCGAACAACCTCGAAGCAATGTGAGACCAAGGAAAGAACGTATCCATCTTTCCTCGGATCATCATCAATTTTGGTCTCCTATTCACCCATTTCGTCTCATGGGCCTTACCTATTCATTTTCAGCATATGTGGCTTAAACATCATACTTTTTTGGACACGGTACGTGCGCCATGGGCTTAGACGTGTGAGGCTTATAATCCTATTATCCACATGATGATGAAGTTTAAGAGCTTCGTATGTCCCTCAAGGGTTGGAAGAAGGAGGTCTTGGAGATATTAATCATATGATTGATGAGGAATGGGATAATTTGGACTTCGAGGCGCATAATGCACTTTCTCATTCTTTATTGTTGCAATCGAAATTCCTTCGTCAGCAATCGCGGGCGTCTTGGTTGGTGGATGGAGATCATAATACTTCATTTTTTCATGCGTTTGCCGGACAAGAGCCAGGCGACAAGGTATCCATTGATGATGATTGCGGCCACTACATCACTAATCCGGCCATTATTAGTCAACACATTATCTCTTATTTCTCGACATTGTTCTCAACGGCCAATCCATTTTGCGATTTTGAGGATGTTGAAAGAGTTATCAATCTATTGTTTTAGATGAGGATAATAACTTACTTATGGCAACTCCCAGTTGGAAATTCGGAAGCGGTGTTTGATATGGTCTTGATAGCTCTCCACGGGCCTTGATGGTTTTAATGGGATCTTTATCGGCATTATTGGGATATTATTGCTACGAATATTATTTCAGCAATTCGTCACTTTTTCATGCATTCCTCTTTGTCGTCGAAATTTGAATTCTAGTTTTATGGTCTTTATTCCAAAAGTAAAGATGCAAACAACTGTGGACATTTCGCACATATGCGCTTGAAAGTGTCTTCTCCGGACAGGGCATGATTAGAACATGATTATGAAGATTGACATCCGTAAAGCTTTTGATACTCAAAATTTGGGATTTTTACTCCATGTTCTTCGTCGTTTTGGCTTCTCGGATACTTTTGTTACTTGGGTTGGGATTGTTTTTTGTTACTAGGGTGTTGGTTTTGTTGAATGGTTCCCCTGTGGGTTATTTTTCTTTCACGCGAGGAGTTCGTTAAGCTGGTCCGCTTTCTCCATTGTTATTCTGCTTGGCTGAAGAGGTTTTTATTAAACTCATTGGCTTAGCCGTTTCCAATCATCGGATCACGCCTTTCTTGGCACCTCGTAGCATTGAGTTTCCCTCATCGATTATGTATGCTGATGATCCCCAATAAATCTAAAGTTTTCTTTAGCTCTACGATCTCTCCTCATATTAGAGGTCGAATACAGAATATTATGGGGATTTCCTTAGGCAAACTTTCTACCTCGTATTTGGGCGTCCCCATCTTTTTTTTTTGAATAAATGCTGATATATATATATATATAAATGAAAAAGAGTTGTCCTGATCACAGGCTGATCAGGTAACCAAAAGAAAACCTAGAAACAAAGTCATAAAAGAAAACGAAATGGTCACAAACCGACCAGATGGCTGAATGGTTGGGGCCTCGTTAAAACCTTCGAAGGTAAAACCCACCCTTGTGGGAAAAACCCTTGGAAGGAAAAAAAAAGTACCCCCCATGAAAGAAAAGTGTCAAAAATGGGAAAAGAATCCTGAAGCCGGGACACACTAGTTAACAAACCTATAATTAGTCTGACCAACATAGTCCTGAGTAAGAGACGAGACAATGTCCATTGGAGGAGCGCCCCACCAAGTCGCATCGTGCGATGACTTGCTAAGAATATCCGCCACCCGATTGCCTTCCCGAAAAATATGAGAGGCCACAAGAACACAAGAGACGAACAAATGATCCACAGATTCAGTATCAACACAACAAAGCCCGCAAACCAAGGGGCTAGTGAAGGAACCCTGCGGACGCAGAACATCCAATACCGCCAGTCAGTTGTGGATGGCTCTTCATGCGACAATCGAACGTCTTTTCGGAATGTGACGAGACCAAATCCAGGAACCCAATTGAACCACCGGGGAGTGAGGGTGCAGGTAGGAGTAAGCAGCCTTTGAAGTGATAATCCCATCCTCGGAATGAACCCAAGCGCGCGTATCCCTCGAAGCCGGGGTGATGGGGACTCTAACAATATCCCGGCAGATCGGTATGCCTCTATGAGCGAGAAAGTGAGGTGCGGGGAACCTTCATAAAAAGTAATCCGAGATGTGATGCCAAAATAGATACCTGTACTCTTGCGGAATACCAATCCTATCTGCAATGGTGTAACCCAGCCAGTTGTCAAGCCAAAATAAGATGACGGAATTACCTCCTGGGATCCAGCGAGAGTCTTCCAAGAATCCCGAAATCCTAGGTTGAATCCCTCTCCAGATGGAAGAGGGGATAAAAGAGCGCCGCGGAGAACCATCAGAAGTCAGAAAACGATTCCTGAGGGTGTTGTAGACCAAAGAGTTTGAAGTCATAATCTTTGAACCCATCTTCAAAAGGAAAGCATTGTTGGCAACAACAATGGAGCGGACGCCCAAACCACCTTCAGCTCAGGGCATACAACAACGATTCCAGTTAACCACCACAGTCCCCTTCGAGTTGACATTGTCGGTCCAGATGAAATTACGCATGGTAGTTTCCATTTGCCGTAATAATGTCCCAGGCCATTTGTAAACCATCATCGTATGAACAAAGGAGCTGGTAATCACCGAAGTCCCTTTCCACCTTCTGAACTTGAGAAAAATCTTATCAAAAACCGGTTGCAGGTCTGCCACCTTAGGCGCACCCTTGAAGATGGGGGCACCTTAATAGACCGTGGGTAAGGCTCCAACATGAATACCTGTAGTCGTCTGAATACGCCCCCGCACATAAGTAGAAACCCGGCTGCCAAAGTATACCTTAGATTTTTGAGGATTGAAGACCTGACCCGATAAATCAGCGTAGAGATTGAGAATCTAGATCAGTGAGCGTGCGTTCTTCATCGAGGCCCCACACATAATCACAATATCATCCGCGTACATAATCGATGAGGGAAGGATGAGCTGCCTAGGCGCCATGAAAGGCTGCAGTTGACGTCGGGAGACTGCCTCATCAATTAGTCTACTCAAAACATCTTTCGCGATGCAAAAGAGAAGAGGTGATAACGGATCCCCCTGTCTAACCCCTCCAAAGCAGGAGAAGTAACCCACCGGTGACCCATTCAGAAGGACCGAAATTCTGGATGACTGAAGGAAAATTTCAATCCAGTGAATGAACACGTCTAAGAAGCCAAAGCGACGTAAAACGTGTATTAGAAAACCCCAATTAATAGTATCAAAATGCCTTGCGGATATCAATTTTTAAAATCATATTGGGATCATTATGCCCCTGCAAAATATTGAAACCTTTCGAAACCAAAGCAATACAGTCGTGAATCTGCCTGCCCGGGATAAATCTAAATTGCGTAGGAGACAAGTAAGAAGAAATGATAGAACCCAGTCGAGTCACCAAAATCTTGGTGATGATCTTAAAAAGAAAATTGCTCATAACAATCGGCCTGAAACCCACAATCGCGTTCGCCTCCTTAGTCTTGGGAATAAGTGCCATAAAACTGGTGTTTAACCATGCGAGAAAGGAAGCGATGATGAAGAAATGTCGGACCGCCGCCAACACATCCTCGAAATGATATCCCAAAAGTCTTTGATAGAATCTACCGTTGAAACCATACGGACTGAGAAGCTGTCCTCCCATATCAAAAGCCGCCTCCTTAATCTCTAAATCCGGAGGAATAAGTCAAGTGAGCATTATCCGCCGTCTTGTGTGTAGGCAAAATAATCCGGTCAACCAAGGTGTAATCCGAACTAGTTTGCCTGTCTGTCTCGCGAAGAGGTTCGTATAGAATGAAATAATATGATTACCAAGAGCAACCGGATCCTCGAGTAATTACCATCGATCATCGAGACCTGTATCCCGACGTCCATTAGGATCGACAATAGCGATGGAAAAATGCCGTATTGTGGTCCCCATCCTTTAACCAATCGGCGGGCTTTACTGCTGGGAATTCGGATTGCATAAGCAAAGTGCAAGACGGCACAATTTGAGCATCTAATTCCATGTTACGGCGCGCCTCCGTGAAGCCCTCGGACTCGATATCCGCTTTGAATCGGCGAACCAACTCCATCCGCCTATCCACCGACGATTAACATCCCCAAAAGCGTCCTTATTCCAAACCTTAATAGTCGTCACGACCTCTTAAGTTTCCACATAACACGCAATGCAGAGGGGTGGGCGCGCGCGCGGGAGCGCCCAAGAGGCCTTGACAATGTCCCGAAAGATTCATCTTTGAAGCCACATGCTGAAAATGAAATGGGCGGACCCTTTCGATGGATGAGGAGCAAGAAACTAGAATGGGATGGTGATCGGATCAATGCGAGGAAGAACTAAGCCTTTAACAACTTGCCAAAAAGAGAAGAATTGACAAGTTGCTAGGCTCGATCCAACTTAGCCTGAAGAAGGGATAGAGGCCTTTGGAGGGAGCACCAAGTAAATGAATTCCCTGTAGTCGGCACAACAAACAAACCCACGTCCTCCAAAATAGCATTAAA
The DNA here is from genome assembly GCA_016081115.2 of Rehmannia glutinosa. Taxonomy (NCBI): domain Eukaryota; kingdom Viridiplantae; phylum Streptophyta; class Magnoliopsida; order Lamiales; family Orobanchaceae; genus Rehmannia; species Rehmannia glutinosa. The sequence continues at coordinate 107,246,029 of CM071926.1, forward strand.
ATCCCAAAATAGCATTAAAATCCCCAATAAGTAGCAGATCGGTAAGACCCAAATTCCTCAAATCCAACCAGAGCGCACGCCGAGCAATATGATCACACATACTAGAGCGTCCCCATCTTTAAAGGTGCCCAAATGGGCTGGGTTACAGCCATTATTTTTGACAAGATCCTTCTGAAATTCAAGCATTGGAAAGGATCATCTCTGTCTATTGCGGGTCGTATTTGTTTAGTGAATTCAGTGATTACCAGTTCTTTGTTTATTCTATGTTGATTTACAAATGGCGGTTTCCATGCTCGGCAAATGGAAAAAGCCATGCGTAATTTTATTTGATTTGGGATATTCGGTTGAAGGGTTCGGTGGTCGTTAATTGGGCTCGTTCTTTGCATGCCTCGTACTAAAGGGGTCCTTGGTGTACGATCCATTCGATCGCTAATCAAGCTTTTCTCATGAAACTATGTTGGAAGGTCTTTGCCATCCTCTATCTAGGTTGGGATAAGACCTTTAGTGGATGATTGTTTGGATAACTCTCGCTACATCCTTGGCTTCAATTCTAAGGTATTATTTTGGATGGATAATTGGCTAGGATACACTATTCCTGATAAAATTGGGATCCCCAAGAGTACGAGAAAACATTTTCAAAATCATATATACGATTATTTCTATTTTTGAATAAATTCGATAATATATATATAAAAAAAAAGAGAGTATTCACGATCACAAAGTGATCGGAGGTAAGCAAAAGTAAGCACGAAAATAATGTCATAAATAAAAATGAAATGGTCACAAACCAACCAAATGGCTGAATGGTTGGGGCCTCGTTAAAACCTCCCAAGGTAAAACCCACCCTTGCGGGGAAAACCATAGCGAGGAAAAAAGTACCTCCCATGAATGAATAGGCATCCAAAATGGGAAAAGAAACCTGAAGCCAGGATGCACTAGCTAACAAACCTATAGTGGGATTGGCCAACATAGTCATCAGTGAGATAATGTACAAGCTCCTTAGGCGGGGTGCCCCACCATGTACCGTAATTCGTCTTCTTGCTCAACATATACGCCACCCGATTGCCTTCCTGAAAAATATGTGAGACCACAAAATCCATATGAGCGAGAAGATGCAAGGTGTATCGCCAAATGCTAAGGTGGCGCCATGGTACCTCAGTAGATCTCTTATCCAGCAAGTTCACTATATACATCGAATCCGACTCCAGCCAAAGTTGTGTCCATCCCTTCACAAAAGCATAGTGAATCGACCACATTCTGCGACCAATTCACTTCAAACGCATAGCCGAACCACGATGATTCACAAAAGACCCCCAAAAGAAACCTCTGCAATTTCGGAAAACCCCGGAAACTGTCAAATTGCCCGATGCCCCAAAGAACTGTCGTCCGTATTCACCTTGATCCAACCGGGAGGGGTTTTGCCAATTAACTTCCACGATCTTGGTGCTTATGCAGCCCGCCCAGAACTCGCGACCTACGCGAGGATGAGAAGTTCATGTTGGTCCTTGTGCATGCATCCCGATCCAATGAAAATGATTCAATGATGAGAACCCGAAGATGGATAGTAGCCGCCTCCACTGTCCAGTTTTTGTTGTGAAAAACCAACTCATTCCGGATATGCCAAATGAGCCAGATGCAGGAAAGGATAGCCACCCGCCATAGGAAAGCAACCTGCTCACTTAAATGAAAGTTCATTAGCCACACCAGGAATTCATTAAAACTGTGAGCCTCAAATGGGTGAGCATTAAAAGAATCAAAAATCCATCGCCAGAGAGCCCCTGCAAAGACACAAGAGACAAATAAATGGTCAACCGATTCTGCAAAGGCATGACAAAGAGCGCAAATTTAGGGGCCAATAAAAGTCCCCTGGCCCTGCGAGTCCAAGACAGCCAATCGATTGTGGATAGCCCGCCACGCCACCAGCGATCATTGTTCGGGATGTGTTGTGACCATATCCAAGAACCCCACTTGACCGGATAGTGGGGACGAACATGAGCATATCTTTGCTTTCAAGTAACCAAACCATCCTCCGAATTCAGCCATATACGTGTATCCTTCGAGTTAGGGGCAATAGGGACTCGCATGATAGCCCAGACCAGAACCAAATAAGCCTCCACAAATGAAAAAGTGAAGTGCCAAGACCCATCATAAAAGTAATCCGAAATGCAATGCTGAAATAAGTTCGTATTCCTCAGGATACCAGTCATGTCTGCTATAGAAGTAACCTTGACCCGATTATCAATCGATATAATACATCGGAATTAACCCCGGGATCCAACGAGAGTCATCAAGCAAGCCAAAATGCAAGGTTTAATCCCGGCCGGATAGAAGAGGGAATAAACAATCTCTGGATCACCCCATCCAATGTCAAGTAGCGTCGCCTAAGGGGGCTGAAGATCACCGAGTCCGAGTTCATTACCTTCCAGCCCAATTTCATCAAGAAAGTTGTATTAGCTGCCACAATCGATCGAACGCCCAACCCCCTTTCAGTCCCCAATCCATATGAAATTACGCATGGCCCTTTCCATTTGCTTGAGCAAGGTGTGGGGCCATTTATAAACCATCATGGTGTGCACGAAGGAACTAGTAATCACTGAATTAACAAGACAAACTCGACCAGCAAGGGAAAGAGATGAACCTTTCCATCTTCTGAATTTGAGGATGACCTTATCAAAGACGGGCTGTAAATCTGCAACCTTCGGGGCACCCTTGAAAATCGGTGCGCCTAAATATACAATGGGGAACGTACCGCGCTGAATCCCCATAATGGTTTCCACCCTCCCACGTACATGAGATGAGACCCGGGAGACAAAGTAGACTTTAGATTTCCGAGGATTGAAAGCTTGGCCTGAGATATCAACATATAGTGTGAGGATCTGAAGAAGGATGCGGGCGTTGGCTGAAGAAGCCCCACACATAATGACAACATCATCCACACATAAGATGGACGATGGGAAGGTAATCCGTCTAGGTGCGAGGAACGGACCCAGCCGATTGTGAGCAACAGCGGTCTCAATAAATTTACTCAGTACCTCCTCCGCGATGCAAAAAAGTAATGGGGATAGAGGATCACCCTATCTGACCCCTCTAAAACAGGAGAAGAACCCCACCGTGTCCCATTAAGTAGTACTGATATTCTGGACGATCGAAGAATAACATCCACCCAGTGAATAAAAACCTCTGAGAAACCAAAGCGGCGCAAAACGTGTAGTAAGAAATCCACTTCAACGTATCAAATGCCTTACGGATATCAATCTTCAAGATCATATTAGCATCCAATCGACCCTGCAGGACATTGAACCCTTCAGAGACCATGGCGATACAATCATGAATCTGCCTCCCCGGAATAAATTCAAACTGCGTAGGAAATAAATAGGCAGAAATAATCGAACCCAAACGCGTAGCCAATATTTTAGTAATAATCTTGAAAAGAAAATTACTCATAATAATCGGACGAAAGTTCTCAATAGCATTAGCATCCTTAGTCTTTGGGATGAGCGCCATGAAGCTAGCATTCAATCCCAATGGCAGGGACGAGCTAATGATGAAGTAACGGACAGCGGCGATCACCTCAACTGAGATGACGTCCCAGAAGTGACGATAGAATATCCCATTGAAGTCGTTCGAGCTTGGAGAACTATTAGAATCCATATCAAACACCGCATCCTTAATCTCTGAGTCCGAGGGGATGACTGTCAAGCTAGCATTATCCAATGCCCCTACCATGGGGGAAATCACCTGATCAACCATAGTAAAATCCGCAATGGTACCCCGATTAATCTGCGAAGAGCTCGTATAAAAGGAAATAATATGGTTCGAAGAACATTTGGATCGTCTGTGTAATTGCCATTGATCATAAGACCATGAATCCCTGTACGTCCATTACGAATTTGACATCGACGGTGAAAAAATGTTGTATGACAATCACCATCCTTAAGCCATGCCGAGTGGGCATACGCTTAAGAAATTCCGATTGTAATAGCAGCGTGTGAGATCGAGCGTTCGGGCGTCAATCTCCATGTCCCGACGATTAGCATTATAACCCAAAGTCTCAATATTTGCACGAATCTATCGAACTGCTCCATCGATACTCCACCTTATGATTAACATCCCCAAAAACATCTATGTTCCGGACCTTAATAACTGCCATGCCTTTTGAGCTTTCTCATGACACACAACAATGGATTGGGCGAGGCACAAGGAATAGCCCAAGAAGTAGTAACCAAATCGCTAAATGCATCATGATAGACCCACATATCTTTGGAAATGAAACGGAACCAGGACCCTGCGACGATGAAGAACAACAAGAAACCAAAATGGGATGGTGATCGGATCAATGCGAGGAAGAACCAAGCCCTTAACAACTTGCCAAAAAGAGAAAAATTGACTCATTGCTAGGCTCGATCCAACTTAGCTGAAGAAGAGATAGAGGTATTCGGGGAGAGCACCAAGTAAATGAATTCCCTGTAGTCGGCACCGCAAACAAACCCGCATCCTCCAAAAAGTCCCTAGAATCCTGACAAGAGGCCTGAGATAATGTCCCACTGCCCGATCGATCATGATGACCCAACACAGCGTTAAAGTCCCCAATAAGCAACAGATCAGTAAGACCCAAAGATCCAAATTCCTCAAGTCCAACCAAAGCGTACGCCAAGCAATATGATCACATAAGCCATGAGCAAAACCAATATGAAACACCATAAAACCAAATTGAACTTACAGAACAATACATTGAGAAGAAGACCAAACCTGATTTAGGACCGAAATACCAGCATCACAGAAGACCCAAATATCAGCTCGTCCGTTTGCTTGAAAGCTCTGCGCAACAAAGGTCAATCCCAAACTACTCCAATAAGAATCTAAAATCGATGAAATGTCCCCCTTGGGCTCACGGATAGCTAAAATAGAAGGTTTATGCTTTTGGCATAAAGCCTTAAGAACATTACGAGAGCAATGTTCCCAATCCCCATATGTTCCATAAGATGCAATTCATTGAGGCGGGGATGGCGCCCATGATGATCTCACGGTAAAAGACAGGCATGTGGTGTCTTTGCGAGAATCGGCGATTGAGAGTTAGCCACATCATCTGCATAATCTGCCCATCTCTTTGAAGCTGCAAAATCCAACTCTTTCTTCCTTGGGAGATCTGTTTCAATTGTAATGACATGAATAGCTGGTGGTGGACCCGTAGTAACACTCTGTATTAATCTAGATTTAGCCGAGTCAAGGAGGCTGTCCCGGAAGGCACGACTAAGAGCACATATTGGCTTTTCCAACAGATACTGAACCATAATAGGCAGGATAGTGGAGACAGAGCCGATGTTGGAAGTAGGGGCCATGGGGACCGGTTCCCTAGCTAGATAATCTATCTCGAGAATCTATGGATGGTTGATCGGGGTATCATCGAATCGAGCCTCAAAAGTATTACCAAGTTGGATATCCATAGGGCAAGTGACTATTGCGCAAGTAGGGGAACCTGCATGCATAGCCGAACCCGTATTTCCCATTGAGTCATCAACGGCCTTGCCCTTGTCCTACTGCATAGGACGATAAACTTTCCGAACCTTGGAGCACCCACGTTGGACTGAATTCGGACATGTTGCTGAGGCCCTGGAACGTCCTTGGTCAGGAGATGTGCACCTTTCTGTAGCTGAGTTTCCCGCGGTATTAAGAAGGCAAGAAGTCATCGAGTGTCCCGTAACTTTACACTTCGAACAAAACTCACGGAGTTTCTCATAACTGATTGACACAAAGGAACACTGGCCAACTCGTTCCATCATGATGTGGTCTTCCAACGGCTTTGCAAGATCGATATCAACCAGCACCTGAATGAAATGTCCCAAAGAACCATTGAGCGATCGCTGATCAATTTATAACGGATTTCCAATAGCAATGGCGATCCCCAGGATGGTATTGGGATCCTAGTATTCCAAACTGAGCTAAAAAATATGGACCCAAACATTGGCCACCAAAGTATGCACCTTGCATGGATTGAAATCCGGGACCCATGGAGAGAGTCGAATAGTACCCGGGTTAAGCACCCAATGGATACGTAGTTGAGCACGAGCTCGATCCTGCGCATGGAAAAATTTGACACAAAAATATCCCTTGCCCAAGGGAATTAGTTTCCAATCATTTTTAATACCCCATAGCTCGGATAGCCTTTTATGCAAAAGCATAGTAGGCCATGGCTTATTGCCTTTGCCCAAAATAACCCGTCCGATCAAAGATAAGAAAATTCAGCAAGGCGTTGTTGGTAAACATTCTCGTCAATATTAACGGAATAATATTCCCCTTTTTTAACTGGTTTAGGGATGGATTACAATTTACCAGTAACCATATTAGAAAATGAAGCAATATTACCTGGGGCCTGTGGAAAAGTAGAATCAAACGGATGGGTATTCCTTGAAACCACCTTCGCAAAAGAATTAAAGGAGTTAATATGAGGATTAGTGTGATGAGCCGAATGTCGTGGTTTCAATGCATGGGGGGAGCCCATGGTGGCGGAGCTTCCATCCTGATGAGTAGCATCCGTGGGAGGGCATGCAGTAGGGTTGCTCTGCGGATGACAGAGATTGGCCCAGGGGCCACCACCCCCCTGGGAGGTGGTTGTCCTAGTAGAGAGGACAGCCGCCGGCCCCTTATAAGGCCCCTTAGAGGGGTCGGCCCCCCCATGGCAATAGGCAGCCATGGGGGTAAATATTGCAGCAACCGCTGCAGTCATAGGCGCGGGGGGCGCGTCCCCCCTAACTTCCTCCACGTGTGCGGGGGATGCAGTGGCCATGGGTGGTGTAGGCGAGGGCTGCAAGAAAGCCTCGTGCGGGATGAGGCCAGCATGTGTATATGGCGATGTAGACGAGCATGGGGGGTTCTTGGAAGGGACGAAATCCGATGGGATTCCATAGATTGGGAAAGAAACCCGCCTCTCGTCGCCGCTGTGGTAGGCGCTGCACGCGACGGACATTGGCTGCACCTAGAGAATATTGTCCGAAACCCTAGTAATAGTCATCTTCGATGGATATTGAGTTGAAAAACCCAAAGGTGACATCATCATCGTGGAGTGAGAATTCACCGCTGTGATTGGAGAAGCAGGAGTTGTGCGATCTATGTCTGTTGCCAAACATGTGATATGCGCGATCGATCATGGTGTAGAAGTTTTGGAGGCGGATCAAAATTCAACGTGAAGCCATAGAAGGGCGGCTCCGCCATGGAGTAGCCGGAGGAGACGACCGGAAAACTCAAGATCATGGAGCCGGTGGTCGTGAATTTTAGAGAGAGAATTTTCTGTTGTGCTCATAGTATATCAATTATATATGATTATTTCTATGACAACGCTTGGCATTTCACGATCTCATTTGTGGAAGCTTACTTGGATATTGTCCGTGATATTGTTCGAGTCCCTATTGCCCCTCTCCCAGTGGATAAACGTGTTTGGGTTCATTCCTTAGATGGAGATATTTCCTCCAAGGCCGCATATGCTCACTTATGAACGTCTTGGCTGTCGGTTAAAGGGGTTCTTGGATCTGGTCACCTTCTATCCTGGAAAGGCGTTCCGTTGTTGTTTGGAGAGCTATCTTAAATTGTTTGTGGTCTTGGATTTATGGCGACATCGTGGATTTATCAGTCCTTCATTTTGTTGTCTTTGTCATGCCCATTTTGAATCCATTGATCGTCTATTTGTTTCTTGTGCTTTTGCAGGGGCTCTTTGGTAGTGGATTTTCCATTCTTTTGATATTACTTATCAGATCATATTTTTATGGCGGGCTCGGTGATCTCTTGTATTTGGCTCATTTGGAGTCTTGGCTGCGATTATACAACTTGAGTGCTTATTGTTGAGACATCGACTTTGGATAAGGGTTGCATGCGTAATGATTAAGATAATCTTTTTCGGCTTAGGCATCTTCACATCCTGGGCCGTCCTAGGAAAGCTCCGAACATTATTCAGGTTGATTGGCATCCATCCCTCCCTGATTTCGTGGCTGTTTTGTGGAGAGCTGCGGTACTGATCATGCGTTTGAGGCAGAATTAATGGCTGCAATGGTGGCGATTTACTATGCATTTCTCAAATGCTGGCATCGTCTTTGGTTGGAATCCGATTTGACTTGTGTGGTCGACCTCTTCCATAGACGGTGCAACTCTATTCCTTGGCGGCATTTAAGTCAATGGCGTTATACACTTCACTTGGCTTCTCAAATGGAGTTGGTTGTTTCTCACATCTTTCGGGAAGGCAACAGGGTGGCAGATTTTCTCAGCAATATGCAGCATCCAGCGACATGGTAGGGCATTCCTCATGCGCCCATTACATTTCTTCTTACGGAGGACTATGTTGGACATCCAAATTACAGATTTGTTAGATAGTTCTTCCGTTTGTTGTTTGTTTTATAGGCATTTTTTATGAATTTATGGGGGCACTCTTTTTCCTACCAAGGGTTTTCCCCACAAGGGTGGGTTTTACCTTGGTAGGTTTTAACGAGACCCCAAACATTAAGCTACCTGGTCGGCTTGTGACCAGGACTCTTTTTCATTTTTTATACTATTTTCAATTTATTTAATGTGGGACACTACAAACTCCATTTGTGAAATAAAATGCAAAACCCTTCTCCACCTGCACAAGTATCTCCAAGGGACCTTCACAGAACGAGAAGAAAGAAGGTTACAGACATGTGGAATCCGACTCTAGCCATATCTTCCTCCATCCTCTCTCATAAGCACATTCAATAGCAATAATTGCCTCCACCAGTTCAGCTTGGAAAGCAAATCCAACTCCAAGGTTCTAAACAAAACATCCCGTAAAAATCCTCAACACCTTTGTCCATCCCGGAAGGAGGGGTACCACCTCACCGCACGCCATGTCATGGGAGGTCTTGCACGGCTCTGAACCTTGAGTTTACGAAGACATACAAGATCATAAATGGAATTAGACATAAAACCAGAATCCAAACATGCTGACTCGATAATAAGGGCGAAAAGAAGAAGAATAGCAGCCTGTATCCGAGGACCAATGTCCTCAAAAATCCACTGGTTGCGAATTGTCCAAATAATCCAAACGGTCTAAGTAAAAACAATCTTCCATAAGAAAGCTAACTGAGAACTGAACTAATACTGCATAGATATAGTGCACAGGTGATTGAATCCTCCATCCAAAGGCAAAATAATGTGGAATACATCTTGAAGCCACCACATCTCCTTCGCAAAGGAACAACTGGTGAAAATATGGTCTATAAAATCCAAATCCTGGTAGAATAGGGAACAAGCAGAAGGTCCGCAAAACCCCCTAATGCAAAGATTATCAATGATTGCCAGACGATTGTGGATAGATTTCCAAACCACGATAGACCTGCGAACTGGAATGTGAGGAGACCATACCATTTCCCCCATCGAACAGTGGGAAATGATTCCTGGATGTAGTTATAAGCTTCCTTAGACGAAACCCCTCCATCTACGGATTGCATCCAAACCCTTTGGTCCTTCGAATGAGGAGACATAGGGAAATGCAGAATATCAATAACAATATTCGTGTAGGCCACGAAAAAACCTCCGTAAACTGTCATATCCCATCAAAGTAATAGTTAGAGATCGGATGTGAGAAAAAATCATATAGATGTGGTGGGATACCAATACGATGAGCGATCGAATACCCCAGCCAATCATCCAACCTAAATTTCACCCTAGATCCATCGCCCGGGAGCCAACGAGAGTTTAACAGTAAATCTTGAAGGCGAGGCCGCCCACCCAACCAAATTTAGGAACCGATGTAAGGAGGCACGGGTGAGAATATCCATGAAACAAAGGCGAAGAGTGTTGAAGATTGGGTTGTCCAAAGTCAAAACTTGGCCTGCCATATTCATTAAAAAAACTTTATTAGCAACAAGCAAGGATCGAATGCCAAAACCCCCTTCCTCCTTAGGGGAACAACATCTTGCCCAGTTAACAGTAACAACACCCTTCTTGTTGATATCTCATGTCCATACAAAATTTCTAATACCTTTTTCCATATTCGTTAATAACGATATTGGCTAAAAATACACTAACATCGAATGAACAAAAGAGCTCGTAACCACCGAATTAACTACTGGTGATGCCAACTCTAAGGGTTCTGTGCGTATTTGCAAATCATGTCTCTAAACTCCTCGAGTTTGGCGGAGAAAAACTTAATACAAAAATTCTCTCTCCATCGTGCGCCCTTCGTCCATCGCACCTTGGATTTTGCGGCCAGTTTTCTAGTGACTCCATGGCGGAGTCACCTTTCCATGGACTAACGTCCAACTTCAGCCCTCATGCACGTCCTCAACCTTCATCTTCTATGCCTACAGTTTCATTCAATCCCTCACGTTCCATCCAGTCAAATTTTATTCCGCCCGCCAAACAATCCGTTCAGCCCTCTTTTGATCGAATGTCCGTCGGTTTAGTTCCGCCAGAATACTACTTGCTGCCCTTGTCTTCGGATCATGGGGAAAATCTGCAACTTTTAAGGGCTCTGATTGTAAGGGGGCGGCCATCCCCTATCCCTTGGAGGCCGCTACTATTGGAGGGGCGCCCACTCTTCCCCCCATGGCAGCCGCTAACCATGGGGGGGTCGGCCCCCTTGTGCATGATTATGGGGGGCCGGCTGCCTATGATCCCTCCAAGGCCGCCCGCCCGAGGCGGGTGATGATCCCTGGGCTGCTGTCTGCCACCTGCATGGAATTCCGCCTGCATGTACTCCCAAGGATGCTGTTCCCAAAGATGATTCTCAGCTTGCTGGAAGCTCCTCTAAAACGACCTCCGCTCATGACTCGAACCCCCGACTTTTGGCTTATAATGCTAATATTCATACTAATTTGGGTAACACTATTGCTAAAGTTGTTTCAGGTAATACCCATCCTATGGATTCAACATTTCCCCAGACCCCAGGTAACCTTACTACATTTTCTCATATAGTTTCCGGTAAGATTCACTCTATCCCTAAACCTGTTAGGAAGGGAGATTATTATTCTGTGACTATTGATGAAAACGTTTACCAGCAACGTCTCGTCGAATTCTCTTATTCTTTGATTGAGAGGGTGATTTTGGGAAAGGGTAACAAGCGATGGCCTACTATGCTTTTGCATAAACGGCTTTCCGAGATCTAGGGTATTAAAAATGACTGGAAACTAATTCCCTTGGGCAAGGGCCATTTTTGTGTTAAATTCTTTAATGCGCAGGATAGATCTCGTGCTCAGTTACGTATCAATTGGGCGCTTTTTTTTTTGATCGAATGGGATAATAATATAAAAAAGAAAATGATGTTGCCTACAAGCCAAGCAGCTAGCCAATACATCCAAACATGTTCAAAGCTAAAAGCGAAAGTCATAGAAAAACTGTTTACAAGCCAAGCAACTAGCCAGAAAAAGATGGGGCCTCATTAAAACCTATCAAAGAAAAACCCAGAGAGAAATCTGGCCAATGATGTCTTCATGCAACTCAGTGGAGACCGAGGCTGGAATCATATGAGACCAGTCTAAATGAACATCCATCTTCGAGAGCTTATCCGCTACTTTGTTACATTCTCTATAAATGTGAGAGACCCTGAAATCCATGAGGGATAGGTAGTGAAGAGTCATCCGTCATCGGGCTAAGAACTTCCATGGGACCCCTATAGACCGTGTGTCCAGCAAATTGCAAACGTATGTGGAGTCGGATTCAAGCCACAATTTGTGACAACCTCTCCTATAAGCGCTCAATTCTTTGTCATTCTTTGCTATCAACTCCGCTTCAAAAGCAAATCCAATGCCAATTTTGTGAGTAAAGCAACCCGTGAAAAAGCCCCTGTAATTTCGAAATACCCCTGCTGCCGTACATCTTCCCGGAGCTCCATGCGCACATCCGTCAGTATTAACTTTCACCCAGCCTGGTAATGGAGGATACCAGCAATGGGCTTAATCCCTGGCGATGGTTTGGGCCTCCCCGGAATGCCGAGCCATCGTAAACAAGTAAGATCAAAAATCAAATTAGACATGTAATTACGACCCGTAACCGATGATTCCATAATAAGCACCTTGATCAAAATAATTGCAGTCGTATGAAGAGGTTTAACATCCCCAAATATCCACTCGTTGCGAGCACGCCAGATAACCCATATTGTGGATATAATTGCAGACTTTCAAAGTGTAATAACCTGCGGATTGAACCTCGACGCGTTGCCCAAACGTGCGGGTGGTTCACACCTCCATTCAATGGAATACTAACCCGAAAGTATCTTGAATCCAATTCCAAATTTGTCACAAATTTACAACTTGTGAAGATGTGATCGGCAGACTCAAAGTCTTCGTAACATAATGAACATCTTTGTAGGACCCCAAGATCCCGAATGTTGTCCATAACAGTAGAAGCGGTTATATATAGAATGCCGACGATAATAGATCTTCTCATCGGAATATTAGCTGACCATATCCACTTGCCCCATTGAACCTCGGGGGTGGTTTCTAACCATATTATATGACTCCTTTGAAGATACATCCCCGTTCTTTGAATTGATCCAAATACGTTTATCCTCTGAGCGCGGTGCGATCGGAAACTCGAGGATGTCAATAACAATGCCCGTATAAGCCACCATGAAATCCTCTGTAAAATGTCAAACCCCATTGAAGAAATGATGCGAAATGGGGTAACCCAAATAGCAATACATATTGGCAGGGATACCAATGCGATCGGCAATTGAGTATCCTAACCAATTATCCAGCCAAAAACGAACACAAGATCGCTCACCCGGAATCCATCGGGATTGAGAAATCAACTCCAAAGTGATAGGACGAAGGCCTGGACAAATAGACGATCCAATATAATTCATTCTAGGGGCAACATTAAAAAAGCATTGACGCAGAATCTGATATACCACAGATCGCGACTGAATCAACTTCCATGCAACTTTCATCAATTGGGCGCTTAATCCGGGGACTATTCGGCTTTCTCCCTGGATTCCGGATTTCAACCCTTACAAGGTTCACACTTCTGTTGCCAGCAGTTGGGTTCGAAATTTGAGCTCAGTTTGGAAAACTGGGATCTTAATACCATTTTGGGGATCGCCAGTGCTAGTGGTAATCTGATTCAAATTGATCAGCGACCATTAGATGGCTCTCTTGGTCATTTTATCCGTGTTTTGGTTGATATAGACCTTGCAAAATCGTTGGAAGATCATATTATGGTGGAACAGGTTGGCCAATGTTTGTTTGTGTCGGTTAGATACAAAAAAATCCATGAGTTCTGCTCTAAGTGTGATATTACGGGATACTGGATTGCTTCCTGTCATCTTACTTCTACGGGAGTTTCAGCTACGGAAAGACGTCTTAGTTCTAGGGGACGTTCCGCAGCTCTGGATGGACGTCATACATCAGCACAAAGGGGCTGTTCCAGAATTCTCAAAGTTTATCGTCCAGTGTAGCAAGCTACGGAAGGGCAAGGCCGTTGATAACTCAGAGGACAATACGGGTTCGATTATGCGTGCTGACTCTCCATCCTGTGCCATAGTCACTTGCCCTAATGACATCCATCTTGGTAATGTTTTTTAGGCTCTTGCCACGGATAATACCTCTGAACAGCATTCCCCGGACTCCCCTCCGGCTCTTCCAGCTTGCAATCCAGTTCCTAAGGCCCTGGTCTCTAACACTGGCTTCTTTTCTACAAGTCTGCCTCTTACGATACAACACCCACTGGAGAAACCTATCCGCACTCTTAGTAGAGCATTCCGGAACAACTCTCTTGATATGGCCAAATCCAGGTTGCTTCAGAATGTTGCTCAGGGTCCATCTCTGGCTATTCATGACCTCACGATCATTTCAGATTCTCCAAGGCCTAATGAATTAGATTTTGCGGCTTCAAAACGATGGGTGGATTATGCTGACGAAGTATCTAATGCTCAAACATCGGATCCTGAGACATAATTACTACGGACTCTACCGTCCACTCAACACGGGCTGCCCCATCCCCTGCGTCTCAATGAATTGCATCTTCTGGAATATCCGGGGATTTGGGAACATTGCTTGTCGTAATGTTCTTAAGACTCTCTGTCATAAGCATAAACCGTCCATTTTGGCTATCTGTGAGCCTAAGGTGGACATTACTTCGATTTCAGACTCTTATTGGACTAGTTTGGGTTAGGGTTTTGTGACTCAGAACTTTCGTGCTAATGGTCGGGCGGATATCTGAGTTTTCTGTCATTCTGGCATTTCTATTTTACAACATGTATTGGTTTCTTCTCAGTGTATTGTTCTTCAGGTTCAGTTGGGTTGTCTTTTTTTTCATATTAGCTTGGTGCATGGTTTATGTAATCATATTGACCGTCGCACACTTTGGCTGGATTTGATGAATTTGGGTCTTGATGATTTATTGCTTCTTGGGGACTTTAAATGTTGTTTTGGGTCATCATGAGAGATTGGCCAGTGGTATTATTTCTCAGGCTTCTTGTCAGGACTTCAGAGGATTTCTGGATGATGCTGGTTTGTTTCCTGTGCCAACTATGTGTAACTCGTTTACTTGGTACACCACCCGTACGCCCCACTCTCTTTAGGCAAAATTGGACCGTGCCCTTGCCACTTGTCGATTTTTCTCTCTTTGGAAAGTGGTTAAAGGTTTGGTTCTTCCTTGTATTCGCTATTAAGGTTTGGAATAGAGACGTTTTTGGTAATGTTAATCGTCAGGTGGATAGTCAGTTGGAGAAAGTTTGTCAGATTCAAGCGGATATTGAGACTTTGGGTTTCTCTGCTGCCCGTCGAGAATTGGAATTTGAAGCCCAAAGTGCTCTGTCCAAAATGCTTCTTTTGCAGTCTGAATTCCTGAAACAAAAGGCGCGTTCGACCTGTCTTAAGGATGGGGATCGTAATACATCACTTTTTCATCGTCGTTGTAAGCTTCGGGAAAGCCGTTTGGGGATTCAAGGTTTGGTGATTGATGACAACTTCTCGGATAATCCGATATTTCTTGGGAATCACACATCTCCTTCTATAAGGAGCTTTTCTCAGACACATGGGGTTCTCTCTCGGATTATTCGTTGGTGGATCGGGTCATATCTCCAACGATGGAGGCAGCGGATAATGCAATTTTAACAGCTATTCCTTCAGATTCGAAGATTCGGGATGCAGTTTTTGATCTGGGTTTGGATAGTTCTCTTGGCCCGGATGGTTTCAATGGGACATTTTATCAACACTGTTGGGACATTATTTTAGTAGAGATTATTGCAGGGGTCCGTTCTTCTTCACTAGTTCAATCCTCCCTTCGGGGTTGAATGCTAGTTTTATGGCTCTCATTTCAAAGTCTAAGGATGCGATTGACAATTTTCGTCCGATAGTTATGAGTAATTTCCTTTTCAAGGTTATCACTAAGATTTTGGCTACTCGGTTGGGCTCGATTCCTCCATATTTGTCTCCTATGCAATTTGGATTTATCCCGGGCAGGCATATTCATGATTATATTGCTTTGGTTTCTGAAGGTTTCAATGTCCTGCATGGTCGGCTTGATGATAATATGATCTTGAAAATTGACATCCGTAAGGCTTTTGATACTTTAAATTGGGGTTTCCTGCTTCACGTTCTGCATCGGTTTGGCTTCTTGCCGATATTCGTTCATTGGATTGAAGTTATTCTTCAGTCCTCCAGGATTTCGATCTTACTTAACGGTTCGCATGTGGGGTACTTTTCTTGCTTTAGAGGGCTTAGACAAGGTGATCCTCTCTCTCCTTTGCTTTTTTGCATTGCGGAGGAGGTTTTGAGCAAATTCATTGAGGCAGCAGCGACTCAGAACCAGCTAGGGCCGTTCAGTGTGCCTGTATATTATCTTTCCATCCTCGATTCTTTACACTGATGATATTATAATTATGTGTGGGGCCTCCACAGCTAACGCCCGTACCCTCCTTCGGATCCTCACGATGTATGCTGATATTTTGGGTCCAGCCTTCAATCATCGTAAATTAAAAGTTTACTTTGGCACCCGGGTTTCTACTCATGTGCGTGGGCGTATTCAGTCTATTATGGGTATTCAGTTAGGAGCCTTCCCTACGGTTTATTTAGGAGCCCCGATCTTTAAAGGTGCTCCTAAGGTCGCGGTATTGCAGCACGTTTTTTACAAGGTTATCCTGAAATTTTGACGTTGGAAAGGGACGACATTATCCCTTGCTGGTAGGGTTTGCTTGGTTAACTCTGTCATTACTAGCTCCTTTGTGAATACGATGATGGTTTACAAGTGGCCAAGATCCTTCCTTAAGCAAATGGAGAAGGCCATGCGTAACTTTATCTGAACTGGTGATGTAAACTCCAAGGGTTTGGTGGTGGTGAACTGGGCGCGATGTTGTATGCCTTGGGCAGAAGGGGGCCTAGGTGTTCGCTCGATTATTGTGGCTAATAATGCTTTTCTGATGAAACTGGGTTGGAAGTTTTTGACTTCAGATTTTGTGGTTTTCCAGATTCTAAGGAAACGTTATTTCACATCAAACGGTTTGATTCACAGATCATTCCTTTCTTCTTCGATTTGCTGGGATTAGGCCTCGTATTGAAGATTGTTTAGCTGAGTCTCGATGGATCGTAGGGTGTAATTCCGAGGTATTCTTTTGGATTGACAACTGGTTGGGTTACTGCATTCTAGATAGGATACGTATTCGGCATGAGTACATATATCTATTTCGGCAGAGTATTTCAGAGTACTTCTACGAGGAGTCCTGGCATTTCACCTTCTCGATATTGTTTGCGTCCCCATCACCCCCTCCTCGAGGGACATGCGAGTCTGGATGCACTCTGATAATGGGAATATTACCTCGAAGGCGGCATATTTGCATATTCGACCACAATCTCCTGTGGTACATTGGGGTTCTTGGATTTGGTCCCCTTACATACCGGCGCCGTTCGATTGTGGTCTGGCGAGCTATTCCCAACCGTTTGGCAGTTTTGGATTTATCTCATCCTAGGGGGAGTTTTACTGGCCCCTCGGTTTGTGGTCTTTATTGTGCCTCTGCTGAATCTGTTGATCACTTGTTTGTCTCTTGTATCTCTGCAGGGGCTCTTTGGCGATGGATTTTTGGCTCATTTGATGTTCACCTCTTTATGGCGCATAACTTTAATGAATTCTTGGTGCGCTTAATGAATTTCCGTTTCAGTGATCAGGCTGCTTTCTTATGGTGGGTGGCAGCTTTGTCTTGCATCTGGCTTATATGGCAAATCCGAAATGATTTGGTTTTTAACGATAAAGTCTAGACGGTGGACGCGGCCATTACCCAACTTCGGGTGCTTATTATTGAATCTTCTACACTTGATCAAGGTTGCATGAATAATGATCAGCACGATCTTTTCATCCTTGGATGACTTCGCGTGCCTGGGCGCTTTAGACACGCTCCAAAAGTTCTACAAGTTAATTGGCAAAAACCCCTTCTGTGATGGATGAAGGTGAATACTTATGGTAGCGCCTCGGGGGCGCTGGGAAACCTTACAGCTTCTAGGGTCTTCCGGAATTGCAGAGGCTTCTTAGAGCGGTGTTTTGTGGAACGCTGTGGTGCTGGGTATGCTTTTGAGGCTGAATTGATGGCAGCAATGTGGGCCATTCATTAGGCATTCGCTAAGGGCTGGACTCAACTTTGGCTCGAGTCAGATTCTATTTACGTTGTGGACTTGCTTCACAAGAGATATGTTGCTGCCCCCTGGCGTCATCTTAGCAAATGGCGATATACTCTTCATTTGCTTTCACATATGAATCTGGTGGTTTCGCATGTCTATCACGACGGTAATAGAGTGATAGACATTCTGAGCAAGAAGCAGCATTCGGTGACTTGGTGGGGAGTCCCTCCTGCAGATATTGTTCCTTTTCTCACAGAAGACTATGTTGGTCAATCCAATTATAGATTTGTTAGATAATGCGTCCTGTTCTTTTTTTCTTTATCTTTGGACGCCTATTATGGGGGTACTTCTTTTTTTCTTGCTAAGGGTTTTTCCCACTAGGGTGGGTTTTACCTTGGGAGGTTTTAATGAGGCCCCAACCATTCAGCCATTTGGTCGGCTTGTGACCATTTCGATTTTGTTTCGGACTTGATTTTCGTCTTGTTCCTTTGGCTACCTGATCAGCTTGTGATCAGGATCACTCTTTTTTTATTTTTAATATATCTTTGATTCATTAAAAAACTCTAAGGGTTCTGTGGTGGTCAGTTGAGCTAGCTGTTTATGCCCCAGGCATAAGGCGGTCTTGGGGTTTGATGTATTATTGTGGCTAATAGTGCTCTTCTGAAGAAACTGGGATGGAAAGTTATGACGTTAGAATCAGTGGTTTTTTAAATTCTCCAAAAACATGATTTGCTTTCTGATGGTTCTATTCGTCGTGCGTTTTTATCATCTTCTATTTAGGCTGGGATTAGGCCTCGCATAGAGGATAGTTTGGCGGAGTCACGCTGGATCCCTGGGAACAATTCAAAGGTCTTATTTTGGATTGACAACTGGTTGGGGTACTACATTGCCGATAGAATTGGAATACCTCATGAGTATAGATACCCCTTCGGGCAACGTATTTTTGATTACTTCTACAAGAATTTCTGGCATTTCACATTCTCTTTTGTTGAGGCTTATTCAGATCTTGTTCGGGATATCGTACGCTTCCGTATTGCCCCTTCCTCGAAGGACACATGGATCTGGATGCACTCTGCTAATGGGGAGATTACTTCGAAAGCTGCATATTCTGATCTTCGTCCATCATTTCCTATGTTCAATTAGGGTTCATGGATTTGGTCCCCTTACATACCGGAATGGCGTTCAATCGTGGGTTGGCGTGCTATTCACAATTGATTAGCAGTCCTAGATATGTTGCAAAATCGGGGTTTTATTGGGCCTTCTGTCTGTGGCCTTTGTTGTGCTCATGTTGAATCCACTGATCACTTGTTTGTCTCTTGTGTCTTTATAGGGGGTTTTTGGCGCTGGATATTTAGCACCTTTGATGTTCACTTTTATCTTGCTCACAGTTTCAAGTGCACTTGCTGTCTTTTCAATTCAGTGAGCAGGTCTCTTTTTTATGGCGAGCAGCGACATTATCTTGCATTTGGCTTATTTGGCATATCCAAAATGATTTGGCTTTCAACGATAAGGTCTGGACGGTGGACGCTGCTATTGTCCAACTTTGGGTTCTTATTGTTGAATCTTCATCTTTAGATCAGGGTTGCATGGACAATAATCAAAGGGATCTTTTCATCCTTTGGAGAGTTCACATTCCTGGTCTGCCAAGAAAAGCTCCAAAAAAAATGCAGGTTGATTAGCAAAAACCCCTTCTTGGATGGATCAAGGTGAATACGGATGGTAGTGCTTCGGGAGCACCGGGAAGTCTCATGGCTTCTGGGGTCTTCTAGAATTGCAGGCTTCTTTCGGGGTTGCTTTGTGGAGCAATGTAGTGCTGGTTATGCTTTTGAGGCAGAGTTGGTGGCGGCAATGTGGGCAATTCACTATGCATTTGTTAAGGGCTGGACTCATCTTTGGTTAGAGTCGGATCCTGCTTCATAAAAGATCTTTTGTCGTCCCCTGGTGACACTTGAGTTTTTTTTTGAATGAATCGAAATATATATAAAAAATGAAAAAGAGTGTGATCCTGATCACATGCTGATCAGGTAACCAAAGAAATAAGCCTGAAAATAAGAACAAAAGTAAATCGAAATGGTCACAAGCCGACCAAATAGCTGAATGGTTGGGGCCTCGTTAAAACCTCCCAAGGTAAAATCCACCTTGTGGGAAAAACCTTGCGAGGAAAAAAGAGTATACCCCATAAAAGAAATGAAGGCGTCCAAATATACAGAAATAGAAGCCCAGAGCATTAAGTAATAAACCTTTAATTGGACTGACCAACATAGTCCTCTATGAGAAACTGCCCGATATTCGCAGGCGGGACGCCCCACCAAGTCCCAATGTCCAACTTTTTACTCAGAATGTCTGCCACTCGATTGCCTTCCCGATAAATATGTGAGACCACCAGCTCTATTTGTGAAAGCAGATGAAGAGTATAACGCCACTTGCTAAGGTGACACCAGGGAACCTCAACGGATCTCTTATGGAGTAAGTTCACCACATAAACAGAATTCGACTCCAGCCAAAGTTGTGTCCAGTCCTTAGCGAATGCATAATGAATGGCCCACATTGCTTCCACTAACTCAGCCTCAAACGCATATGCCGTGCCACAATGCTCCACAAAACAACCCCGAAAGAAGCCTCTGCAATTCCAGAATACCCCAGAAGTTGTAAGACTTCCCGGCGCCCCCGAAGCGCTACCATCCATATTCACCTTGATCCAGCCCGGAAGGGGTTTTTGCCAGTTAACTTCCACAATCTTCGGGGCTTGTCTATCCCACCCCGGAACACGCAGTCTACGAAGGATGAAAAGGTCTTGCTGATCATTGTGCATGCAGCCCCAATCTAAGGAAGGAGACTTGATAATGAGGACATGAAGATGAAGGATTGCGCGTCCACCGTCCGAGTTTATTGTTAAAGGTCAACTCATTTCGGATATGGCAAAATGAGATCGATGCAAAGACAAAACAGCCACTCGCCATAAGAAATGAACTTGCTCACTAAAACGAAAATTCATTAAATGCACCAGGAATTCATTAAAGCTATAATCCATAAAGAGGTGAACGTCAAATGAATCAAAAATCCAACACCAAAGAGCCCCTGCAAAGACACAAGAGACAAACAAATGGTCAATTGATTTAGCGGAGGCACAACAAAAAAGAGCAGAGACTAGGGGCCGATGAAACTCCCCTAGGGCACAATAAGTCCAAGATCGCCAACCGATTGTGGATGGCACGCCATGCCACAATTGACCGACCTTCCAGAATGTGAGGGGACCAAATCCAAGTACCCCATTGGACCACCGGGGAATGGGAGTGAATATGAGAATACGCCACTTTCGAGGTAACATTCCCATCATCAGAGTTCAACCAGACCCACTTGTCCTGCGATGAAGGAGCGATGGGGACCCGAACAATACCCAGACCAGATCCAAGTAAGTCTCAACAAATGAGAAGGTGAAGTGCCAGGACTCTGCACAGAAGTACTCCGAAATGCGATGTCCAAATAAATATTTGTACTCATGCGGAATACCAATCTTGTCTGCAATATAATAACCCAACCAGTTGTCAAGCCAGAATAAAACCTTGGATTACACCCAGGGATCCAACGAGAATCATCCAAGCAATCTGCAATGCAAGGCCTAATCCTGATCCAAATAGAAGAGGGGATGAGCGACCTACGGATCGAACCGTCCGATGTCAAGTACTATTTTTCGAGAGTTTTGGAAATCATTGAATCTGAATTCATAACTTTCCAACCCTTGACTTCATCGGGAAGGCGGTATTAGCCGCAATAATAGATCTCACGCCCAAGCCCCCTTCACCCGAGGCGTGCATCATCAATTCAATTGACCACCATGAACCTTTAAAGTTAACATCCCCAGTCCAAATAAAATTACGCATGGCCTTATCCATTTGCTTGAGCAAGGACCTAGGCCATTTGTAAACCATCATCGTGTGCACAAACGAACTGGTAATCACTGAATTAACTAGGCATACTCGACCAGCAAGAGATAAAGAGGTCCTTTTCCATCTTCTAAATTTGAGAATCACCTTATCAAAGACAGGCTGTAAATCCGCAACCTTAGGGGCAAATTTAAATATCGGGGCTCCTAAATAAACCGTAGGAATAGCCCCTAACTGGATACCCATGATTGTCTGAATACGCCCACGCACATGATTCCAGACCCGAGAGCCGAAGTAAACTTTAGATTTCTGAGGGTTAAAAGCCTGACCCGAGATTTTTCGCATATAAGGTGAGGATCTGAAGCAGGATACGGGCGTTAGCTGAAGAGGCCCCACACATAATAACAAAGTCATCAGCGTAAAGAATGGAAGACAAAAAAATAACATGTCTCGGCGCAATGAATGGCTTTAGGTGATTCTCAGTTACCGCGGTCTCAATAAATTTGCTTAGTACCTCCTCCGCGATGCAAAAGAGCAAAGGAGATAGAGGGTCTCCCTGTCTAACACCTCTAAAGCAAGAGAAGTATCCCACAAGCGTCCCATTTAGTAAAATCGAAATTCTGGAAGACTGGAGAATAACCTCAATCCAGTGAACAAAAGTCTCCAAGATACCAAACCGATGCAAGATGTGAAGCAGAAAACCCCACTTTAACGTGTCAAACGCTTTGCAGATATCAATCTTTGAAATCATATTTTCATCATTCCGGCCATGTAAGACGTTAAAGCCCTCAAAGACCAGAGCTATACAATCATGAATCTGTCTACCCGGAATAAATCCAAACTGCATGGACGACAGATAGGCAGCGATGATAGTTCCCAAGCGAGTAGCAAAAATCTTAGTAATAATCTTGAAAAGAAAATTACTCTTAATGATTGGACGAAAGTTATCAATAGTGTTAGCATTCTTCGTCTTTGGAATGAGAGCCATAAACTACTAGCATTCAACCCTGAAGGGAGGGTCGAGCTAGTGAAGAAAAACCAAACCGCTGCAGTAACATATGCCAACAGAATGTCCCGACAGTGACGATAACAAGCCCCAGTACAACCGTCCGGGCCTGGAGAGCTGTCCAATCCCATATCAAACAATGCTTCCTGAATCTCTGAGTCTGAAGGAATAGCCGTTAAGAGAGCATTATCCACGGCCCCTACCATCGGAGAAATCACACGATCAACCATAGAATAATCCGTAATGGTGCCCCCGAGTCGATTAAAGCTCCTTATAGAAGGAGGTAATGTGATTCCCAAGAAAACCAGGATCGTGCGCATAATTACCATCAATCATCAAACCCCGAATACTCGACGGCTACCCCAAATCGACAACGGCGATGAAAAAAGCGATATTATGATCTCCATCCTTAAGCCAAGTGAAAGAGCTTTTGTCTCGGGAATTCGGATTGCAACAATAACGTGTGTGACAAATTATTTTGGGCTTCAAATTCCATATCGCAAGCGTGCGTGAGAGAAACCCAACGTCTCAATATCCTTTGAATTTGTGAAGATTCTCCATCTAACTATCCACCTTTCGATTAACATCCCCAAAGATGTCTTTATTCCAAACCTTAATAGTCTGCCTCAACCTTTTAAGCTTCCACATGACGCGCAACAGAGGGTTAGGCGATGCGCATGAAAGGGCCCAAGAAGAAGTTACAAGATCCAAAAATGAGTCATGATAAACCCACATACGATGGAAACAAAACGGAACCGGACCCCTGCTTACAGAAGATGCGCAAGAGACCAAAATGGGATGGTGATCCGAGCCACTACGAGGAAGAACCAAACCCTTGACAACTTGCCAAAGAAAGAAAAATCGACACGTTGCTAGGGCTCGATCCAATTTAGCCTGGAGAAGGGATAGAGGTGTACGGGGAGAGCACCAAGTGAACGAGTTCCCTGTAGTCAGTACAGAAAACAAACTATTATCCTCCAAAAAATCCCTGAAGTCCTGACAAGAGGCCTGGGATAAAAGACCACTACCCGAACGCTCATGATGACCCAAAACAACATTAAAATCCCCGATAAGCAATAAATCATCAAGACCCAAATTTCTCAAATCCAGCCAAAGCATGCGCCGAGCAATTTTTTTTTTTTTTGAATAAGTGCGAATATATATATATATATAAAATGAAAAAAGAGTAATCCTGATCACAGGCAAATCAGGTAACCAAATGTAAGCCTGGAAATAATGTCAACAATCAAAACGAAGTGGTCACAAGCCGACCAAATGGCTGAACGGTTGGGGCCTCGTTAAAACCTTCCAAGGTAAAACCCACCCTTGTGGGAAAAACCCTTGGAAGGAAAAAGAGTACCCCCCAGGAAAAAAAAGGCGCCTAAAAAAAGAAACCTGAAGTGGTGGCGCATTAAGTAACAAACCTATAGTGGGATTGGCCAACATAATCATCAGTGAGGTAGTGAAGAAGGTCTGTGGGCGGGACGCCCCACCAGGCGCCACTCTCCGTCTTCTTGCTCGGCATATACGCCACCCGATTGCCTTCGCGAAAGATATGAGAGACTACAAGATCAATGCCACTGAGTAGATGCAAGTTTTGGTGCCAATGGCTAAGATGGCCCCATGGGACCTCCATCGTTCTCTTCTCCGGAGTTCACCACATACATCGAATCCGATTCGGCCAAAGTTGCGTCCATCCTTTTGCAAATGCGTAATGAATCGCCCACATTGCTGCAACCAATTCAGCTACAAATCGTACTGAACCACAGTGATGGGCAAAGCATCCTTGAAAGAATCCTCTACAATTTCGGAAGACAGGAGAATTTGTTAGGTGCCCGGTGCCCCTAAAAAGCGCCATCCGTGTTAACCTTGATCCAACCCGGGAGGGGTTTTTGCCATCTGGACCTCCACAATCCTCGGAGCATGCCTAGCCGCCCAGGGAACTCTTAAACCATTCAGGATAAAGAGGTCCTGCTGATCATTATTCATGCATCCTCGGTCCAAAGATGCTGATTCAACAATGAGTACTTGTAGGTGAATGAGTGCCACCTCTGGAGTCCAAATTTTGTTGTGGAAAATCAGCTCATTATGGATGTGCCAAATAAGCCAGATGCAGGATAATATTGCCACACGCCAAAGGAAAGCGACCTGGTCACTAAAATGAAAAGACATAAGCCGTACCAGCAGTTCATTGAAACTGTAAGTCTAGAAGGGGTGCACGTGAAAGGCTTGGAAGATCCAACGCCATATATGCCCTACAAAAGCACAAGAAACAAATAAGTGATCAACCGATTCCCCCGATTCCCTACAAAGAACACAAACCGAAGGGCGATAAAACTTCCCCTAGCTCGTAAAGAATCTGGACTCGCCAATCGGTTGTGTATAGCCCTCCATGCCACCACCGATCTCTCCGTTAGGGATATCTTTGGGACCAAATCCAAGAACCCCATCGAATCGGGCGGCGGGGCGTAAATAATTATAAGCCGTCTTGAGGTAACCGAACCATCCTCTGAGTTCATCCAAACACGAGTATCCCGAGATGTAGGTGCAATTGGGACGCGCACAATAGCTCGAACCAGCTCCAAATAAGCCTCCACAAAGGGGAGGGTGAAGTGTCAGGATCCATCATAAAAATAATCAGAGATATGCTATGATTACATAAACCATGAACAAAGCTAATATGATAAACCAGAGAACCCAACTGAACCTGCAGAACAATACACTGAGAAGAAATCCAAACCTGTTGCAAAATAGAGATGCCAGGATCACAGAAAACTCAAATATCAGCCCAACCATTAGAACGAAAATTTTGAGCCACGAAACTCAAACCCAGACTACTCCAATAGGAAGCCGATATCGAAGAAATGTCCACCTTAGGCTCACAGATAGCGAAGATCAAAGGTTTATGCTTCAGACATAGAGCCTTAAGAACATTACGAGAAGCAATGTTCCCAATCCACCAGATATTCCAGAAGATGCAATTCATTGAGACGGAGGGGGTGGGGCAGCCCGTGTCGAGCGCATGGTAAAAACCAGAGTGTGGAGTGTCGTAGAATCCGACAATTGAGCATTAGCTACTTCATCAGCATAATCCGCCCATCCTTTTGAAGCCTCAAAATCTAATTCATTGGGACCTGGGTGGTCTGACTCAATCGTGAGGTCATGAATAGCCGGAAAAGGGCCCTGAGTAACATTCTGAAGTAACCTGGATTTGGCCGCATCAAGGGAGCTATCCCGGAAAGCTTGACTAAGAGCATGGATGGGCTTCTCCAATGAGTGTTGAATACTAAGAGGCAGACTTGTAGAAATGGAACTAGTGTTAGGAACCGGAGCCTTGGGGACCAGATCAATAGTTGGAAGTACCGGAGGGGAATTCGTTGAATGATGTTCTAGTGTGTCATCCGTGGCAAGGGCCTCAAAGGCATTACCAAGGTGGATGTCGTTAGTGCAAGTGACTATGGCACATGATGGGGAACCTGGCCGCATAGTCGAACCCGAATTTCCTATTGAGTTATCAACGGCCTTGCCCTTGTCCGTAGTCTGCTGCACTGGATGATAGAATTTGCGAACTCTTGAACGACCCCTTGGTGATGAAGTATGGCGTCCATCCGGAGCCTTGGAACGTCCTTGAGTAGGACTAAGCTGTCTTTCCGTAGCCAAAGTCCCCATAGTAGTAAGACGGCAAGTAGCAGTCGAGTGTCCCATAACATTGCACTTGGAGCAGAACTCTGGGAGTTTCTCATAGCTAACCGACACAAACGAGCACTGGCCAACCCGTTCCACCATAATATGATCCTCCAACGGTTTAGCGAGATCTATATCAACCAACACACAAATAAAATGTCCTAGAGATCCATCGAGAGATCGCTGATCGATTTGAATCGGATAACCAATAGCACTGGCGATCCCCAAAATAGTATTAGGATCCCAGTATTCTAAACTGAGCTCAAAAATGCGAACCCAAACACTGGCTGCCGAAGTGTGAACCTTGTAAGGGTTGAAATCCAGGACCCAGGGAGAAAGCCGAATAGTACCCGGATTAAGCGCCGAATTGATACATAGCTGAGCACGAGCTCGATCCTGCGCATTAAAAAATTTAACACGAAAATATCCCTTGCCCAAGGGAATTAGTTTCCAGTCATTTTTAATGCCCCATAGATCGGATAACCTTTTATGTAGAGCATAGTCGGCCATGGCTTGTTACCTTTTCCTAAAATAACCCGCCCCATCAAAGAATAAGCGAATTCGGCAAGATGTTGTTGGTAAACGGTTTCATCAATAGTTACAGAATAATAATCTCCCTTCCTAACAGGTTTAGGGATAGATTGAATCTTACCAGAAACCACATGAGAAAATGAAGCAGGATTACCTGGGGCCTTGGAGATAGTCGAATCCATCAGATGGGTATTACCTGAAACAACGTTCGCAAAAGTGTTCCCAAATTAATATAAGCATTAGCATTAGCATTATGTGCCGAAAGTCGAGGGTTCGAGTCATGAGCAGAGGCCATTGGAGAAGAGCTTCCAGCAATCTGAGAAGCATCTTTGGGAGCAGCATCCTTAGGGAGGCATGCGCGGGTGAATTCCATGCGGATGGCGGGGCAATGACCCGGGGCCATCACCCCCACGGGGCGTCTTTGGAGGAGGTAGAAGCAACTGGCCCCCCCCATGGCTAGCAGCTGCCATGGGGGAAAGAGGAGTGGGCGCCCCCCATAAGATGGCGCATGCAAGGAGTGGGGGGTGGCAGCCCCCTATTCCCAATACCATTAACCATGGCAGTTTTTCTCCGTGATCTGACAATGAAGACGACAAGTAATACTCTGGCGGAACTAAACCTGTAGACATATTATCAAGAGAGGGTCGTGCAGGAGGTTTTGAGGATGGTATAAAATTCGACGAGAGGGATCGTAAGGGATTAGACAAAACCGTTGGAGAAGAAGACGAAGGTTGAGATCGGGCGTGCAGGCTGAAATTTGACGTTACTCCATGAAAGGGTGACTCCACCATGGAGTCACCGGAGAAACGGACGTGAATCCAAGGTAAAAGGAAGAAGACGCACGGTTGAGAGTCAAACCCTAGAGAGAGAATTTTCCCCTGGTGACACTTGAGTAAATGGTAGTATAGTCTGCATTTGATTTCCCAAATGGACTTGGTGATTTCGCATATTTATCGTGAAGACAATCAAGTTGCAGACCTACTCAGTAAGAAATCGCAATTGGCATCTTGGTGGGGCATTCCCTCAGAGGATATCGTGTCCCTTCTCACAGAAGATTATGTTGGTCAATCAACTTAAAGATTTGTTAGATAATACGTCCTGGTGTCTATTTTTTATCTTTCGGGGCGTTTATTTTTATGGGGGGTACTCTTTTTCCTACCAGGGGTTTTTCTTACAAGGGTGGGTTTTACCTCTTCCCCATTACTTAGAAAAAGTGAGCCACCGGTTCAGGTACAAGATATTTACTTGGGAGGTTTTAACGAGGCCCCAACCATTTAGCTACCTGGTCGGCTTGTTATCAGTACGCTTTTCATTGTGATTTACTTTTCGACTTTTTTCTTTTGCTACCTGATTGGCTTATGATTAGGACTACTTTTTTCATTTTTATTATATCTTCGATTCATAAAAAAAACACCGAATTAACTAACGTAATCCTGCCCACCATAGATAACAAATTTCCCTTCCAAGTTTGGAGCTTGGAGATAATTTTATCATAGAGAGGTTGGAAAATACGAATCGTAGGGGCTCCCTTAAAAAGAGGAGCACCAAGATATGTGAAAGAAAATGAACCACGTGTGATGCCAAAATCATGTTGTATTACTATTATGAAGCCACCGCAAAATATTATCATTGGCGTAAATCATAGACTTCACAGGACTGAAAATTTGACCCAAAATATTGCTATAACCCTCCAAAATATCAAATATGCATCTAGAATTATTCGAATTAGCAGCCCCCAAAATCAAGATATCATCTACATAGAGAAGAAAAGGTGGGAATTTAAGGCGACAAGTCATAACAAAAGGAGAGAGACTCCCATTGTGAACCACAGACTCCAAAGCCCTAGCCAGACATCTTCCGCCGCACAAAATAAAAGCGGAGATAGCGGATCTCCTTGCCTCACGCCCCGAGAACAAACAAAATAACCCTCTGGACTGCCATTAATGAGAATAGAAATGCGGGCGGAGTGGAAAATAACTGAAACCCATCTAATGTACTGATCCCGAAAACCCGTACGCTTAAGAACGTGGAAAAAAAAGTCCCAACAAAGAGTGTCAAATGTCTTTCGAATATCAATCTTCAGTATCATATTATGCATGTGGTTACGACTCATAAGACAGTTTACACTCTCAAAATCTAGAGCAATACAGTCATGAATTTGTTTGCCTGGAATAAAACCAAACTGCATGTCAAAAAATTACTTTTTCAAAATCACCCCAAATCGGCTAGCAATTCTTGGTAACAGTCTTAAAAATAAAATTGTTGAGAACTATGAGCCTAAAGTCTTCAACTTTATCAGCATCTTTCGTCTTTGGAACTAACACAATGAAGCTTGATTTACAACTCGGAGGCAGACGCTCACTGACGAAGAAGGACCCGACCGCAGCCAAAACATCTGCTGCAATTATATTCCAACAATTTTGAAAAAAATGACCTCCAAAACCGCCTGGGCCAGAGCGCTATCAAGGCTAAGTGTAACACCCTTACCCTTGTAACACATATTTATATAATATAAAATTATAGTTCATAGGAAGCACAGCTGGAGGAAAACCCTAATGCTCGATCTTTGATCCCGTCCGACCGTCTATTGCCACCGGTGTCTCCGTCGGCCACCCAACATGGCTTCGTCGGAATTTCCTGGTTTTACATCCAATTACATGCCCTTTCATGCAAGTTTCCAGTCGATCTCTCCCAACCAATCGAAGCACATGACCGCTGCCAATTCCTCCGTGCACAGCGGCAATCAGCCCAATGACGATATGACTGCTACCAAGTCCTTCGTGTGCAGCAGCGATCAGCCCAACGTGCATCAGGTCCCCTTTGGCCAAACATCATCGTTCGCATATTTGGGATTCCCCATGCCAGCCAACAAACCTTCAGGCCCGCCACCTTCATCGCTCGCACCTGCCGGACTGATCTCGCAAGAGGTGTACTTGCAGCCACCAACGTCTCTTGCTGCGCGTCCACATGGAGAGGAGATTAAAGGGGACGCCCCCTACTTGCAGCGGCTAATGGGGGCCACCTCTTAACCCCATGGCTGCCAATGGCCATGGGGGGGCCGGCCCCTCTATGGGACATTATGAGTGGCCGGTGGCTACTCTTCCACCTAGAGTCATCCCCTCCCAGGGGGGTGATGACCCCTGGGCCATAGTCTCCCATCCTCAGAGCAATCCTCTTGCATGCCCTCCCACGACTGCTACTCAACTTGCTGGAAGCTCCGCCACCATGGGCTCCCCCCATGTATCGAACCCTCGATATTCGGCTCATAACACTAATTCTCACATTAACTTGGTTAATTCTTTTGCAAAGGTGGTTTCAGGTAACACCCATCCAATGGATTCTACTTTTTCACAGGCCCCAGGTAATATTGCTTTATTTTCTAATATGGTTACTGGTAAAATGCAATCCATCCCTAAACCAGTTAGGAAAGGGGATTATTTTTCTGTTACTATTGACGAAAATGTTTACCAACAACGCCTTGCTGAGTTTTCTTATTCTTTGATCGGGCGGGTTATTTTAGGAAAATGTAACAAGCCATGGCCTACTATGCTTTTGCATAAAAGGCTATCCGAGCTATGGGGTATTAAGAATGACTGGAAACTAATTCCCTTGGGCAAGGGATACTTTTGTATCAAAATTTTCCATGCGCGGGATCAAGCTCGTGCTCAACTACGTATCAATTGGGTGCTGAATCCGGGTACTATTCGACTCTCTCCCTGGGTCCCGGATTTCAATCCATACAAGGTGCACACTTCTGTGGCCAGCGTTTGGGTCCGCATTTTCGAGCTCAGTTTGGAATACTGGGATCTTAATAACATCCTAGGGATCGCCAGTGCTATTGGAAATCCGTTACAAATTGATCAGTGTTCGCTTGATGGTTCTCTGGGACATTTCATTCATGTGCTTGTGGATATTGATCTCGCTAAACCGTTGGAGGATCACATTATGGTGGAACGTGTTGGTCAGTGTTCCTTTGTGTCAGTTAGTTATGAGAAACTTCCTGAATTTTGTTTGAAGTGTTATAAACGGGACACTCGACGGCTTCTTGCCATCTTACTACTGCGGGAAACTCAGCTATGAAAAGGCGCACCACTGCTGAACATGGGCAGTGCTTCAGCGGCTCGTCCGAACTCCGTTCAACGAGGATGCTCCAGAGTTCATAAAGTTTACCGTCTTGTGCAGCATGACAAGGACAAGGTCGTTGACGACTCAATGGGAAATACGGGTTCGACTATGCGAGCAGGATCCCCTACCCGTGCAATCGTCACTTGCCCTTCTGATATACATATGATTAATACTTTTGAGGCTCTTGCTTCAGATGACACCCCTGACCAACCATCCATAGATTCTCAGACAGATTATTCAGCGAAGGAACCGATCCCCAAGGCCCCTACTTCCAACACCGACCCCGTCTCCACTATTCTGCCTCTTACGGTTTAGCATCTATTGGAGAAGCCTATCCGGGCTCTGAGTCGTGCCTTCCGGAACAACTCCCTTGATTCGGCTAAATCCAAGATAATTCAGAGTGTTACTAAGGGTCCATCACTAGCTATTCATGACATTACAATCGAATTCGGTCGCCCAATACCGAATGAGTTAGATTTTGCAGGTTCTAAGAGATGGGCAGACTATGCAGATGAAGTGGTTCACGCTCAATTGTCGGACTCTGCAGCATACCACACTCCTGTTTTTACCGTGAGATCATCACGGGCGGCACCCCCTCCACCGTCTCAATGAATTGCATCTTCTGGAACATCTGGCGGATTGGGAACATTGCTTCTCGTAATGTTCTTAAGGCTTTATGTCAGAAACATAAACCTTCTATTTTAGCTATCTATGAGCCTAAGGTGGACATCTCATCGATTTTGGATTCTTATTAGAGTAGTTTGGGGTTAAGATTCGTGGCTCAGAACTTTCGAGCTAACGGCCGGGCTAATATTTGGGTATTCTGTGATGCGGGTATATCGTCCTAAATCAGGTTTGGTCTTCTTCTCAGTGTATTGTTCTGCAAGTTCAACTGGGTTCTTTGGTCTTTCATATTGGTTTTGCTCATGGTTTATGTGATCATATTGCTCGGCGTACGCTTTGGTTGGATTTGAGGAATTTTGGTCTTGATGATCTGATGCTTATTGGGGACTTTAATGCGGTTTTAGGTCATCATGAGCGTTCGAGCAGTGGTATTCTTTCCCAGGCCTCTTGTCAGGATTTCAGGGAATTTTTGGAGGACGCTGGGTTGTTACCTGTGCAGACAATGGGAAAGGCGTTCACTTGGTGTTCCCCCCATACGCCTCTTTCCCTGCTCCAAGCAAAATTGGATCGAGCCTTAGCAACATGTCGATTTTTCTCTCTTTGACAAGTTGTTAAGGGTTTGGTTCTTCCTCGTATTGGTTCGGACCACCATCCCATCTTGGTTTCTTGCTCTTCCTCCATCCTCAGGGGGCCGGTCCCATTCCGTTTTCAGTGCATGTGGATTCATCATGATTCTTTCAGGGACATTGTTACTACCTCTTGGGCGCTCCCATGCGCGTCGCCCAACCATTTGATGCGCGTCATGTGGAAGCTCAAGAGGCTATGACAGACTATTAAGGTTTGGAATAAAGACGTCTTTGGGGATGTTAATCGTCAGGTGGATAATCAGATGGAGGAAGTTCGTCAGATTCAGGGAGATATTGAGTCCGAGGGTTTCACTGAGGCGCGCCGTGACATGGAACTTGATGCTCAAAATCCTTTGTCTCGCATATTGCTATTACAATCTGAATTCCTAAAGCAGAAAGTCCGCTCGGCTTGGTTGAAGGATGGGGACCGCAACACGGCATTTTTCCATCATCGTTGTCAGATTCATAGTGGACGCTTGGGGATCCGGGTCTGATGGTTGATGGTAGTTACACAGATGATCTGGTTGTTCTTGGAAATCATATTATTTCCTTCTATACGGACCTCTTCGCAGACACAGGACACACTAGTTCAGACTATACTTTGATTGATCAGGTTATTTCTCCTATGATTGGTACGGCAAATAACGCTCTTCTGACGGCAATTCCTTCAGGGTTAGAGATAAAAGACGCGGCTTTTGACATGGGTTTGGACAATTCTCCGGGATCGGACGATTTCAACGGGAGGTTTTATCAGCATTTTTGGGACATTATTTCTGAGGATGTGGTGGCGGCCATCCGTTCTTTTTTCGTTACTACGTCTTTTCCGGCATGATTGAATGCTAGTTTTATGGCGCTCATCCCAAAGACTAAAGAGGCGAATGTTAATAAGGACTTTAGGCCGATTGTGATGAGTAATTTTCTTTTTAAGATCATCACCAAGATTTTGGTGACTCGACTGGGCTCTATCATTTCTACCTACTTGTCTCCTACACAGTTTGGATTAATCCCGAGCAGGCAGATTCACCACTATATAGCTTTGGTTTCGGAAGGCTTCAATGTTTTGCAGGGTTAGAATGATGCCAATATGATTTTAAAAATTGATATTCGCAAGGCATTTGATACTGTTAATTGGGGTTTTCTGATACACATTTTACATCGCTTTGGTTTTTCAGAAGTGTTCATTCACTCGATTGAAATTATCCTTCAATCTTCCAGAATTTCAGTCCTTCTGAATGGGTCGCCTGTGGGTTACTTCTCCTGTTTTCGAGGGGTTAGATAGGGCGATCCGTTATCGCCATTACTGTTTTGCATCGCGGAAGATGTTCTGAGCATATTTATTGATGATGCAGTTACCCGGAATCAGCTTCAGCCATTTAGGGTGCCTAAGTAGATCATATTTCCTTCTTCTATTATGTACGCGGATGATATTGTGATTATGTGCGGGGCCTCTTCGGCAAACTCTCGCTCTCTTATTCAGATTCTCACGCTTTATGCAGATATATCGGGTCAGGCCTTCAATCCTCACAAATCCAAAGTTTATTTCGGAAAATCAGGTCTCTAATTATGTGTGTGGCTGTATTCAGACGATTACGGGTTTCATATTGGGGCCTTCCCAATGGTCTACTTAGGCGCCCCCATTTTCAAGGGCGTGCCCAAGGTAGCGGATTTACAACCTGTTTTTGATAAGATCATTCTCAAGCTTAGAAGGTGGAAAGGGACATCTCTATCTATTGTTGGTCACATCTGCTTGGTGAATTCGGTGATTACCAGCTCCTTTATGCACACGATGATGGTTTACAAGTGGCCTCGAACACTGTTACTGCAAATGGAAAAGGCCATGCGTAATTTATCTGGACTAGTGATGTCAACTCTAAGGGGTCGGTGGTGGTTAATTGGAACCATTGTTGCATGCCCTGGGCTGAAGGTGGACTGGGCGTCCGCTCTATTGTGGTTGCCAACAATGCATTCCTGATGAAGTTGTGTTGGAAGATTATGACTTCAAACTCTTTGATTTACAATAACCTCAGAAAATTCTTTTCGACCTCGGATGGATCTCTACGTCGTTCGTACACCCCCTCTTCCATCTGGACCGGGATTCGGCCTTGCATTACGGGTTTCTTGGAGGACTCTCACGTTGGATCCCTAGGTGTAATTTCATAGTCTTATTTTGGCTTGACAACTGGTTGGATTACACCATTGCCGATAGGATTGGTACCGCAGGAATATAGGCATTTATTTTGGCATCGTATCTCGGATTACTTTTATGACGGGTCTTGGCACTTCACTTTCTCGTTCATTGAGGCATATTTGGATCTGGTCCGTGATATTGTTAGGGTCCCCATCGCTCCGGCTTCAAAGGATAGGCGCGTCTGGTTGCATTCTGAGGATGGGATTATCACTTGGAAATCGACTTACTCTCACCTACGCCCCCACTCTCCGGTTGGATTTGGTCACCTCACATTCTGGAACGATGTTCGATTGTGGCATGGAGAGCCATCCACAATCGACTGGCGGTATTGGATTTAGTGCGTCCTAGGGGTTTCTTCATTGGCCCCTCGGTTTGAGGTCTTTGTTGTGTAGCTGTTGAATCTGTTGATCATTTGTTTGCCTCTTGTGTTTTTGCAGGGGCCCTTTGGCGGTGGATCTTTGACTCTTTTGATGTCCACAATTTTATGGCTTATAGCTTTAATGAATTCCTGGTGCGTTTAATGAGTTTCCATTTCAGTGAGCAGGTGGTTTTCTTATGGCGCGTGGCAGTATTATCATGTATTTGGCTCATCTGGCAGATCCAAAATGACTTGACTTTCAATGACAAAAATTGGGCAGTGGAGGCGGCCATCCTCCACCTTCGTGTACTGATTTTGGAGTCTTCTTCCTTAGACCGAAGTTGTATGCATAATAATCAACATGACCTATTCATTCTCCGCAGACTTCGTGTTCCTGGGCGTCCCAGATAGGCCCCGAAGGTTGTGTAGGTTAATTGGCAAAAACCCTTACCGGGCTGGATCAAAGTCAACACAGGCGGCAGTGCTTTGGGGGCGCCGGGACGCCTCACAGTCTATGGGGTTTTCCGAAACTGTAGAGGCTTCTTTTGAGGTTGCTTTGTGGAACATTGCAGTTCGGGTTTTGCTTTTGAGGCAGAATTGATGGAGGCTA
This sequence comes from Rehmannia glutinosa, assembly GCA_016081115.2. Classification (NCBI taxonomy): domain Eukaryota; kingdom Viridiplantae; phylum Streptophyta; class Magnoliopsida; order Lamiales; family Orobanchaceae; genus Rehmannia; species Rehmannia glutinosa. Next base: position 107,281,217 of record CM071926.1, read on the forward strand.
TGTGGGCAATTCATTATGCTTTTGAGAAGGGCTGGACTTAGCTTTGGCTGGAGTCGGATTCGGTTTATGTGGTGGAGTTGCTGCAGAAGAGATCCGAGGGGGTACCTTGGCTCCATCTTAGCAAGTGGCGTTACACTATGCACCTTCTTTCTCAGATGGATTTGGTGGTCTCTCACATTTTTCGGGAAGGTAATCGGAAGATATCGCACGCTGCAACTTGGTGGTGGGCGGCGCCTCCAGCGGATGTTGTTTCGCCTCTGACATAGGATTATGTTGGCCAGTCAAACTATAGGTTTGTTAGCTAGTGCGTCCTGGCTTTAGGTTTCTTTTCCCATTTTGGACGTTTTAACTTTCATGGGGGGTACTATTTTTCCTATCAAGGGTTTTTCCCACAAGGGTGGGTTTTACCTTGGGAGGTTTTAACGAGGCCCCAACCATTCAGCCATCTAGTCGGCTTGTGATCTTTCGTTATCATTTCTGACTATGTTTTCAGGCTTACTTTTGATTACCTGATCAACCTGTGACCAGGACAACTCTATTTTCATTTTTGATATATACTTTCGCATTTATTCAAAAAAGGAAGCACAGCTGCATTGCACATAAGATTAATGTACTAATCATCAGTTGTAACTTTCTATGTACGAGCGGAAGCATTTACACAAAACGATTTAACGATTTAGCAACACCTATTCACCCATGTGCATATATCCATATTACATAACACTAACGACCGTGCCCTTTTATATACAGAGTCAAAATAAAACTCCCTATATTTTTTTAATAAGTTGGGAGTACTGGTTGTAGGGGAGGAGCTAATCTCAAATAAACTGAAAGATACAGGGTTCGAACCCTGGTTACCCTTATAAAGGGTGAGTGGTACCACTTGAGCTACAAGCTAGTGGTAAAATAAAACTCCCTATATGAAATGCAAATGATGAGTTGAGGGAGAAGGATGGGAATCCAGCCGCCCGATCTTTGATCCATGCTTTAAACTTCCGTCATACATCAGGGATCAACTTTTATCTACAACAACTAAAAATTGGCAACATTGCATTTGGTGAGTTGCAAGCTCAGCAAGTATAATCCAATAATAAGTTGTTTAACATCACACAAGCATATCATCACAACCATTTCACATTCTTTGTTAATCGTATTCATAAACACATAAATGCACGTGTTTGATGATATTCTTTTACTGTTATGGGCCAGCTAATACAAGAATAAATCGTGATCACGAAGATGGCCATGACACTCTGTAATATTTATCACGTAGAGTTCAGTGAACTCGGGTTGGCCTTACGGTACTCTGTAATCCAGAATTTTTGGATGACTGTAATTCTATAACACATGATTCAAGGTCATTAACGGCCATAACAAAATCCATTAATCTCTAATGAACGCACTTTCTTTAATCACATATCTCATTTTCATATCAATAACATCCGCGGAGATCACATATCTCTTTTCTATATCAATAACATTAGTGGAGATCACATATCTCAATTTTATTTCAATGTCATCACATAGAGATCATATATATCTCGATTTCATCACAATATCAACACAGAGAATCATACAATTCACGTTAGAGTGCGACAATCGTTTAATCACTATAGCCAAATAAGTAAGCTATTTATTCCAACATATCAATTATATAACCATACAAGCCAAATAACAAGCTAAAAGATTATACTCACAAGTGGTGCTCTTATCCTGATGTTTTTGCCAAGTCGACTCTGTCTGCTCCTTTATCGTAATTTTTACCTATTACAATAGCAAAAATGTGTAACCACATTGATAATTGTATATTTAGTTTTATTGACGTCGTGTATATGCAATATAACTTGTGCATGGGAGGGGTCCGAATTATTGCTATCATTAACGTATTAATACATATCTTAATCCACGTTCATTATAATAAAAAAAAAGAATTTCTGTTTCTTTTTCTCAACCTAGGTCCGAGAGGTTACTTGAACATGTAGCTAAATCACTAATCATTCTATAAGGCTAATGACTAAAGTCATTCCTTCACACATCAGGTTCCTAAAATAAAAATATTAATACCTTTCTTATTTGTTACAAATTGACACAAAATATATTTTGATATTTCCTTTCATTTTAAGGTACTTAATTAATATGATTTATAGCTCAATTGTAAGCATGTGTCAATTACATTTCATTATCTCGTTTTATTCTTTAAACAAGTATATTCATATATATATATATATATATATATGAAATTACAAGTATAATTATTTTTATTTTACTCCGGATGAGTAATTTTACTATCACATTAGAGGAGAAAAAATATGCTCCTAAATTTTAGGGTAATTCACGTCATCTTTTTTGCTTAAACGGTGCGGCCAGTTCAGTCTCCGGCGTCTTCACCGGCGCCTTCAAACAACATCATTTCCTCATCGTACATTCTTCACGGATTGACTTCAAATTACCTCCCTCCCCCAGTTCGCCCTCCGAACCCTTCTACATCGCATCCCTCAGATTTCACCGCTGCGTCCCCAATCGTTGCTGCAGTTCCGACTGCTACTCTGTCGGAGTCTACCATGACGTTAGCTTGCTATGGACTCCCTTCTTCATTTGTTCCATCGCAAAAGTCGATCCCGTGCTCAGCCCCCATGGCCTTGGGGCTGATCCCGCCTGAATGTTACATACCACCGTCGCACAACACACAGCAGGAGCAAGTTCAATTTTGGTTCTATGGTTTTCATGTTGGTTTTACTCATGGTTTGTGTGATCACATTGCTCGGCGCGCGCTCTGGTTGGATTTGAGGAATTTGGGTCTTACTGATCTGCTGCTTATTGGGGATTTTAATGCGGTCTTGGGACATCATGAGCGCTGGCAATGGTACTTTATCCCAAGCATCTTGTCAGGATTTCAGGGATTACTTGGAGGATGCTGGTTTGTTTACAGTACCGACTACATGGAATTCATTTACTTGGTGCTCCCACCGAAGGCCTCTATCCCTCCTTCAGGCGAAGTTGGATCGAGCCCTAGCCACTTGTCAATTTTTCTCTCTTTGGCAAGTTGTCAAGGGCTTAGTTCTTCCATGCATTGGATCTGATCATCATCCCATTTTGGTGGCTTGCTCATCTCCTATTAGCAGAGGTCCGATTCCGTTTCGATTTCAGCATATGTGGGTTTATCATGACACGTTCTGCGATTTGGTTACTATTTCTTGGGTTGCTCCTTGCACCACGCCCAACCCTATGTTGTGCATCATGTGGAAGCTCAAAAGGTTGTGGCAGGCTATTAAGGTCTGGAACATAGATGTTTTTGGGGATGTTAATCGTAGGGTGAAATATCAGATGGAGCAAGTTCGTCAGATTCAGGCAGATATTGAGAATTTGGGCTATACAGCTGCTCGTCGGGACATGAAGATGGACGCCCAGATGCTGCTGCCTCAGACGTTACTATTACAATCTGAATTTCTTAAGAAAAAGGCATGTTCGGCCTGGCTTAAGGATGGGGATCGTAATACGGCATTTTTTCATCGTCGTAGCCAGATTCGCAGCGGACGCACGGGTATTCAGGGTCTTCTGGTGAACGGCAGTTACACTGATGATACAACGGTTGTTGGGAATCACATTATCTCCTTTTATAAGGAGCTCTTCGCGGACACCGGGGGTACCATTGCGGATTATACTTTAGTTGATCAGGTAATTTCCCCCAGGGTAGGGGCGCAGGATAATGCAAGCTTGACAGTCATTCCTTTGGACTCAGAGATTAAGGAAGCGGATTTTAATATGGATTCGGATAACTCTCCAGGACCAGACGGTTTTAATGGGATTTTTTATCGCCACTTCTACGATGTTATTTCCGTTGAGGTGATCGCCGCTGTTAGGTTTTTCTTCATTAGCTCGTCCCTGCCTTTGGGTTTGAACGCTAGCTTCATGGTTCTAATCCCAAAGACCAAGGATGCTAATGTTATTGAGAACTTTTGCCCGATTGTTATGAGTAATTTTCTATTCAATATTACTACTAAGATATTAGCTACGCATTTGGGTTCGATTATTGCTGCCTATTTATTTCCTACGCAGTTCGGGTTTATTCCGGGGAGGCAGATTCACGATTGTATTGCCATGGTCTCTGAAGGGTTCAATGTCTTGCAGGGTCGCTCGGATGTGATATGATCTTGAAGATTGATATTCGTAAGGCATTTGATACATTGAAGTGGGATTTCTTGCTACACGTTTTGCGCAGCTTTGGTTTCTCAGATATTTTTATTCACTGGGTGGATGTTGTTCTTCGGTCGTCCAAAATATCAGTGTTATTAAATGGGACGCCAGTAGGGTACTTTTCCTATTTTAGAGGGGTCGGACAAGGTGATCTTTTATCCCCGTTACTATTTTGCATTGCGGAAGAAGTACTTAGTAAGCTTATTGCAGTGGCGGTGGATCAAAATCCGTTACATCCATTTACGGCACCCAGACGAATTATTTTCCCATCGTCCATCTTATACGCGGATGATATTGTTATATATGTGTGGGGCTTTTTCAGCCAATGCCCGTGTCCTTCAGATTCTCACCCTTTATGCTGATATTTCAGGTCAAGTGTTCAATCCTCATAAATCTAAAGTTTACTTTGGCTCTCGAGTCTCATCGTATGTCTGCGAGAGGGTGCAAACTATCATGGGGATCCAGCCCGGGACGTTTCCCACTGTATATCTAGGTGCACCAATCTTCAAGGGTGCCCCTAAGGTTGCGGATTTACAACCCGTCTTTGATAAGGTAATCCTCAAATTCAGAAGATGGAAAGGTTCATCGCTTTCCCTTGCTGGTAGAGTTTGTCTTGTTAATTCGATGATTACCAGTTCTTTTGTGCACACCATGATGGTTTACAAATGGCCCAGCACCTTGCTCAAGCAAATGGAAAGGGCCATGCATAATTTCATTTGGACTGGGGATGTGAATATTAAAGGGTCGGTGGTGGTTAATTGGAATAAGTGTTGCATGCCTCGGACAGAAGGGGGTTTGGGCGTTCGATCGATTATGGCGGCTAACATGGCGTTCTTGATGAAATTGCGCTGGAAGGTCATGAACTCGGATTCGGTGATCTTCAGCACCCTTAGGCATTGCTATTTGACAGCGGATGGGGCGGTCCGGAGGTCGTTTATTCCTTCTTCAATCTGGGCTGGGATTAAACCTTGCATTTTGGCTTGCTTGGTTGACTCTCGTTGGATCCTAGGGGCTAATTCCTAGGTATTATTTTGGATTGATAACTGGCTGGGTTATTCTATAGCAGACAGAATTGGCATCCCAGAGGAGTATAAATACTTATTTCATCAGCGCATTTCGGGCTACTATTATGACGGGTCCTGGCACTTCACCTTCTCGTTTGTGGAGGCTTATTTGGATATGGTCCGTGCTATTGTACGCATCCCTATTGCCCCGGATTCAAGGGATACACAGGTATGGTTGAATTCAGATGATGATTTGGTTACCTCGAAGGCAGCATATGATCACGTCCGTCCCCATTACTTGGCGGTCAAGTGGGGTTCTTGGATTTGGTCCTAACATATCCCGGAACGGCGATCGGTGGTGGCGTGGCGGGCTATCCACAATCGACTGGCTGTCTTAGATTTATTAAAGGCCAGGGGGACCAAATCCAAATAAGCCTCCACAAATGAGAAAGTGAGGTGCCAGGACCCGTCATAAAAGTAATCTGAAATGCGATGCTGAAATAAGTGGTTGTATTCCTGTGGGATACCAATTTTGTCTGCTATAGAGTAACCCAACCAGTTATCAATCCAAAATAATACCTCAGAATTATCCCCTGGGATCCAACGAGAGTCATTCAAGCAAGCCAAAATGCAAGGTTTAATCCCGGCCCAGATAGAAGAGGGAATAAACGACCTCTGGATCGCCCCATCCGATGTCAAGTAGCTCCATCTAAGGGTGCTGAAGATCACCGAGTCCGAGTTCATTACCTTCCAGCCCAATTTCATCAAGAAAGCCTTATTAGCCGCCACAATCGATCGAATGCCCAACCCCCTTTAGTCCGAGGCGTGCAATAAATGCTTCAATTAAATGACTAGTGTTCAGTTTTTTTTGTTAATTTTTCTGTTGGAAATGGCAAAAGAGAGCAAGAAGAGGAAGGTCGCAGCTATTGATGATAGTGCAGAGGCGAGTAAGAAAAATGTGGGGAAAAAGTTGTAGATGGTAGTAAGGGTAATGAAGATTCCAAATATCCTAGGTTGTCTACGAGATCAACTCTGAGGAGGTTTGCTAAAGTTATTCAGAAACTGAATCCAGAATAGATGGCTGCGGTTAATGAGATTGGGTTCGGCGAACTGTTGCACATGAAGATTGTTGAAATACCAGCACAGTTAACTTACTGGCTAGTTGACAATTTCAATCCAATTAGCTGTGAATTGGTGAATATCGAAGCGGAAAACCATTCACATTTTAAATATGGTTGTTTTTTGACGTACACGTGTAGTTGATATTTAATGTTTTCTGACTATTGCCGTTTTGTTAGTTCATGGTTGTTAGATTTCTGTAAAGCAGAAATCAGTTGCTTATGTAAGCAAATTTCAACTAGTCTATAAGCAGAATTCAACTTCATTATCTTAGCAGTATTTAAATGTTTTGTAAGCATGATTCTAATTTTGTAAGCAGAAGTCAACTACCCTTGCAAACAGTTATCTTTCATGGCATCTTATACTGTTTAGCAGTATTCAAATGATTTGTAAGCAGGATTTAAATGCTTTGTAAGCAGAAGTCAATTGCCTTGTAAGCAGTTGTCTTCATGATTTTTTATACTGTTCATTGTTTTCCTTTGCTCGAAAAGCATTATAGCAGTAACAAATAAGCAAAGTACAGAGTAGTAAAAAGCATTATAACAACCATGCATATGCAATTTGTAATATGTGACTAAGCAATGTTAAGAAAATAAACTGGCAGTCATAACATTTTATCGAGCACATGGCTTTTTTTCATTTTTTAGGAATAATTTTTAGGATTGTTTCAAACAAATAATTAGAAAGTATAAAATAGATATAAATATTAAGCGGTAAAATATGCATAAAAAAGCAGTATCAAATGCTTTAATACACAGTATCAAACATGCACTTCAAAAATAATGTCAACAAGAGTAAAGATTGGTGGCAACACTACAACGCCTAGCTGGGATTTGTCCCCAATGAATCCTTCGATCAAGGATTGCTTGTTCACCGAACTGGAATCAGTTTGTTGGTCTATCAGCAATTTTTCCTTATGGTCTTTTATGATCTTTGACAGGGCTTCAATCTTGGAGATGAATTCGATGTTATTTTAATCAGCTGTTGCGGAACAGTTTCAATTACAACTGTTTCAACAAAAAATATAATTAAGCAACATTTAGAATACGCATAAGCATTCAGTTATGCACACATAAGCAAGTGTATAACCATATATAAGCAAAGACTGGGTTAGAACAAATGGGGACGTAATCAAAAAATTTCAATACATACAATCTAGATACGATGAAAAAATAATGATTGAATGAATGGAGAGACCATATAATATCAACTTATGTATATTTGCTTTTTATCAAACAATGCTCAATTAATCAGAGAGTTTAAAACACAGAACAAACGTAGCAACATTTTGCATATGTGCGAGCAAGTATTTAAGCACAAATAAGTAACATTCCGATCATAGCATGCATGTATTTTTTAAAGAAAAAAACGAGGATGAAGAAATGAATTTTCTGCATTACATGATTGGTTTCACATATTCGCAAGTAAGTTCGTAATTTTAAGCATATTCATAGGCATAGATAAGCAATATTATAGACATGCATAAGCAACTTTCTGGGTAAACATTAAAAAAAACATGGAATGATGAATCAAAATGATTGTTTTAAAAAAATGCGAATCAAAATTTAATTGTATTCAGTTTTTATGGACAATATAAACAATGAAAGACGAGACAAATGGTTACCTTGTTGTTCATTAGTATTGAAGCATTCTTCATAGTGGTCATCCATTTTTATTTTTTTCTTGCTTCAAGTCTTGAAATTTCGATCTGCGCACGATGAGAGTAGAATTTTGTTGGACAGACTTGACGGAGAAGATCCCTATTTTTATCTGGACTAATTTGCCCCCATTTTGACTTTATCACATATTTAATCAATATTAATCAAATTTAATCACAACCATTGAAATTAATAGATTTGTGGTTTGGATTTGATCCTATGTACTCATATAATAGGGGGTCCCATATAACCCTCCCTCTCTCTCTCTCTCTCTCTCTATATATATATATATATATTCACACACACTATAAGTATGACTACAAAAGATGCCAATCCTTTTATATTTATGTGTGTCTGCACGTGTGTCATCTTAATTACACACACACATATATAATACATGCATGTTTCGTTACCTATGCATATATGGATGCTTATATCAAAAGTAATTTATTATATAATTCTATATGTATAGCAGAAAGTGGATTATTTTTATATATATTAGTATTAGAGTTAATATTTGAGTCTTCATCATGTATTATCCTAATCAATTCAAAGTTGTTTTTCTTTGTACTCCACGATTTCCATTGGTTCTTCAATATAACTCAAATTATCAGCAATTTCTATGGGTTCATCTCGAAGAATATGTGACGGGTGTGATCTGTATCGACGAAGCATACTAACATGGAACACATTATAAATCTGAGACAATTCAGGTGGTAAGGCAAGCCTATAAGCTAATGGTCCTACCTTTTCAAGTATTTCATATGGGGCGATATAACAAGGACTCGGTTTACCTTTCTTTCCAAATCTGAGAATACCCTTCCAAGGGGAAACACAAATAATTACTTTCTCACCAACTTCATATTCCATTTCCCGCCTATGTTGATCAATATAACTCTTTTGCCTATCCTGAGTTGCTTTTAAACGACTTTTTAACTATTTTCACTTTTTCAACTGTGTCTTGAATCAGATCTGGGCCTTCCAGTAATCATATTCCCTCTTCGTCCCAACATCCTAGACTCCTGCATTTCCTACCATATAATGCTTCATAAGGCGCCATACCGATGATGCTATGATGTTGACTATTGTATGCAAATTCCATCAACGCAATGTATTCATCCCAATAGCCTTTGAATTTTAAAACAGATGCCCGAAGCATATCCTTTAGAGTTTGAATAGTCCTCTCTGACTGCCTATCTGTCTGTGGATGAAATGATGTACTAAAATGTAACTTAGTACCTAATGCTTGTTGTAAGCTACCCCAAAATCTAGACGTAAAATGAGGATCGCAATCTGACACAATAGACAGGGGTATATCATGTAGTTTAACAATCTCACTCACATATCGTTTTGCCAGATTTTCCAGAGTAGAACCGTTTCTAAATGGTAAAAAGTGAGCTGACTTTGTTAGTCGGTCAACAATAACCCAAACTGCATCATTTTTCCTCGGTGTTACAGGCAGACTATAAAGAAAATCCATAGTAATTCGCTCCCACTTCCAAATCGGAATAGGTAATGGATGCAAATTACCTACTGGTGCTTGGTGTTCCTCTTTAATCTGCTGGCAAGTTAAGCATTTTGAAACATACAGGGCTACATCTTTCTTCATTCTAGGCCACGAATAATGGCTCTTTAAGGTCTAATACATTTTTGTACTACCTGGGTGCATGGCATATGGTGCAGTATGAGCTTCTTCCATTATCTCATGCCTTAAGCTATCAACATCAGAACACAAAGTCGATTGTTGATTGTCAAACTGCCATCATCATTCAGAACAAATGATGTACTATTTTCTTGTTTCACTCTTTCTGCAATACTGGTCAGTTTATCCCATGCTTCTTGCCAGGACTTCAGGGACTTCTTGGAGGATGCTGGGTTGTTGTTTGTGCCAACCAGGGGGAATGCGTTCACATGGTGTACCACTCTTACGCCCCTATCCCTTCTCCAGGCCAAATTAGATCGAGCCCTAGCAACGAGTCAATTTTTCTCTCTTTGGCAAGTGGTCAAGGGTTTGGTTCTCCCTCGCATTGGCTCGGACCACTATCCCATTTTGGTTTTGTGCTCATCATCTGTCAGCAGGGGTCCGGTTCCATTTCGTTTCCAGCATATGTGAGTTCATCATGACTCTTTTCGGGATCTGATCACTTCTTCTTGGGCTCTCCCCTGCGCATCGCCTAATCCTCTACTACTCGTCATGTGGAAGCTTAAACGGTTGCGACAGTCTACTAAGGTTTGGAACAAAGACGTTTTTGGGGATGTTAATCGTAAGGTGGATAGTCAGATGGAGAAAGTGCGGCAGATACATGCGGATATTGAGATTTTGGATTTCTCTGCAGCCCGTCGTGATATGGAATTTGAGGCTCAAAATGTTCTATCGCTTTTATTGTTATTACTGATCAATTCCAAGGTAAAGCTCGCTCGTTCGGCTGGCTTAAGGATGGAGATCGTAATATAGCCTTTTTTACCGTCGTTGTCAGATTCATGGTAGCCGTTCGGGTATTCAGGGTTTGATGATTGATGGTCATTACATGGACGATCCGGTTGTTCTCGGGAATCACTTACCTCCTTCTATAAAGAACTCTTCTCGGACTCAGAGGGCGCCACTTTGGATTATGCTATGGTGGATCAGGTGATTTCTCCGATGGTAGGGGCGGTGGATAATGCTCTTTTAACGGCTATTCCTTCGGATTCGGAGATTCGGGAAGCGGTATTTGATATGGGATCGTATCGCTCTCCAGGCCCGGACGGTTTTACTGGGGCTTTTTATTGTCATTATTGGGACATTCTGTCAGTAGAGGTTACCGCAGCGATTCATTTTTTCTTCACTAGCTCATCCCTTCCTTCGAGATTGAATGCTAGTTTCATGGATCTCATTCCGAAGACTAAGGATGCTAACACTATTGACAACTTCCGTTCGATCATTATGAGTAATTTTTTTTTCAAGATTATTACTAAGATTTTGGCTACGCGTTTGGGTACTATAATCGCTGCTTACCTATCGCCTACACAGTTTGGTTTTATTCCGGGCAGGCAGATTCACGACTGTATAGCTCTAGTCTCTGAGGGCTTCAACATTTTGCATGGCCGGAATGATCACAATATGATTCTGAAGATTATATCCGCAAGGCAGTTGATACTTTAATGTGGGGTTTTCTGATTCACGTGCTGCATCGGTTTGGTTTCTCAGAGACTTTTGTTCATTGGATTGAAGTCATTCTTCAGTCTGCCAGAATTTCAATTTTACTGGACGGGACGCCGGTGGTTTATTTCTCTTGTTTTAGAGGTGTTAGACAGGGAGACCCTCTATCTCCTCTACTTTTTTGCATCGCGGAGGAGGTTCTGAGCAAGTTTATTGAGACCGCGGTTACGAAGAATCAGTAAAGGCCGTTCATTGCGCCAAGACGGATTACGTGTCATAACCCGAAACTTTACATATTAATTATCATGATAAATCATTCCTACACATAATTAAATGTATTTTAAAATTTCATATTCACATTAGAAGCCATGTGATACGGATTGTACGAAGGACCCATTGAATATATCGATTCAAGAACCCAACGAATACAAGTATGCAGCGGATATTCCAGATCGATGATCTAGTTTGATCTTACCTAGAGCTTTATAACCTTGACCCGTTGACTATATGATCAGCCAAGAACCTTGGTATGATGAACACCACAAGATATTGCTCAAGTATCTTGATAAGTTCTTAAACAATTGAAAACTCTACAAAGAGAATTTCAACTCACAAAGGCAAATGCCAATTTCAATATATCAATCAATTATCCACTCTTACATGGGCTGCCATGCTTTTATAGTTACAATATGATGCTTCAATGTTAATCCCGAATTGGCTTTTCATGGGATTTGAAGAGATATTCTTGACCCCTTTTTCTAGTCTTACAACATAGAAAATGACTCCCCCATGTGAAGAGACACTCTAGACCACCTTTACTAGACTTGGAAAATGATTACTAGACTAGACAACCTTTCTAGACTTGGAAAATGACTACTAGACTTACTTTATTGAATAATCATACTTGATTAACTTAACTAAGACACTTTGACTAACAAAATGCTGAAAATTGACCATTTTAAGCAAAATGAAACATCACTCCTCTTGGGCTTGAGGTGTTGGACGAAAATCATGGCCCATAAACTCCAAATTAAGTCTTCAATTCAGTTCCATGCTTGAGCCCAACTTATTAGATGCATTACGGCCCAACAACTTGAATAACATTCATTACTTGGCCTTCTATTGAGCTCCCTTGCACATTTTCTTTAATTTCAGCAACAAGAGTCATCAAAGCTTGCTTAATTTGTTTAGCTCTTGCTCTCGTGATTGGCCCTCCATGAATCATCATCGGTTCTTTATTTCCTTGAGTTGTAAGCTCGCTGGGATGACCTTCATCATTCCCTTCTTCTTGAAAGGATTCGTCCTCGAATCGATTACGCATTAAAAGGAGATAGATCGGACACATTAAAAGTAGCACTCACATTATACTCACTTGGAAGATCAATCTTGTAGGCATTGTCATTGATCTTTGCAATCACTTGAAATGGCCCATCACCCCTTGGTTGTAGCTTGGACTTTCGCTTTGTTGGAAACCTTTCTTTTCTCAAGTGCGGCCACACCCAATCTCCTGGTTCAAATATTACTTGCTTTCGACCCTTGTTGGCTTGTTTAACATATCGCTCGGTTTGCTTCTCAATATTAAGTTTCTCCTTTTCATGCAACTTCTTTACCAATTCTGCCTTAGCTTTTCCATCAAGACTTGCTTGCTCTTCAACAGTATAGGAACAAGATCAAGTGGACTCAATGGATTAAATCCATAAACAACTTCAAAAGGAGTAAAGTTAGTAGCGAGAATGCACACTCTATTATATGCAAACTCAACAAATGGCAAACAATCTTCCCAATTCTTTAAGTTCTTTTGGATCAAAGTTCGAAGTAGTTGAGACAATGTTCTATTTACTACTTGGTTTGCCCATCGGTTTGTGGGTGGCAAGTAGTAGAAAATAGAAGTTTAGTTCCCAATTTGCTCCATAACACACGCCAAAAGTGACTTAAAAATTTTGCATCTCTATCACTCACAATTGTTCTTGGAACTCCATGCAAACGCACAATTTCTCTAAAGAACAAATCGCAACATGAGTAGCATCATCACTTTTATGACAAGGAATGAAATGTGCCATTTTAGAAAATCTATCAACAACCACAAACACAGAATCTCTACCCTTACTTGTTCTAGGTAAACCCAAAACAAAGTCCATAGATATGTCCACCCAAGGTTCATTTGGAATAGGTAAAGGTTTATACATTCCATGAGGTTGTGATTTTGATTTAGCATGTTTACAAGTTATGCACTTTTCACAAATTCTTTCAACATCAACACGCATACAAGGCCAAAAGAAATGATCACGTAGGACTTCCAAGGTTTTATGCACACCAAAGTGTCCCATTAAACCTCCCCATGCGCTTTCTCTAACAAGTAACTCTCGAATAGAACATTTGGGGATGCAAAGTTTGTTTTCGCGAAATAAGTATCCTTCATGTTTATAGAACTTTCCAAATGCAAAGCATGCTCACAAGCTATATAAATAGAAGAGAAATCAGAATCATTGTCATACATTTTCTTTATTGACTCAAAACCAAGAAGCTTAGAACCCAATGTAGTGATTAAGGCATGCCTCCGAGATAATGCATCGCTACAATGTTTTCTTTCCCTTTTTAAATTTAATCACGTAAGGAAATGATTCAATGAACTCCACCCATTTGATATGTCGCTTGTTCAACTTACCTTGGCCCTTGAGATATTTTAAAGACTCATGATCGTATGAATCACAAACTCCTTTGGCCACAAGTAGTCTTTGCCAAGTTTCAATGCTCTCACCAAAGCATAGAGCTCTTTATCATACGTCGGATAGTTCAATTGTGCTCCTTTCAACTTCTCGCTAAAGTAAGCAATTGGTCTTCCGTCTGCATTAGAACAAAGCACCTACACCCACTCCGGATGCATCACATTCAAGCTCAAATGATTTATCAAAATTAGGTAATGCAAGAATAGGTGCGGTAGTTAGTTTTTCTTTAAGGAGTTCAAATGCATGTTCTGTTTTTCTCCCCAATGAAAACCAACTTCCTTTTTATTATTTCATTCAATGGTGCAAAGCAATGGTGCTAAAATTCTTTACAAACTTCCTATAGAAGCTTGCAAGACCATGAAAACTTCTCACTTGACAATGCTTTTAGGAATTGGCCAATCTAAAATAGCATTGACTTTTTCCTTTTCCATTTCAATTCCATTAGCACTTACTACAAATCCAAGAAAAACAACTTTGTCCATGCAAAAAGAACACTTTTTCAGATTAGCATGCAAAGACTCTCTTCTTAAAGTGTTTAACACTTCACGCACATGATCAAGATGTTCCTCTAAGCTTTTGCTATAGATAAGGATGTCATCAAAATAAACTACAACAAACTTGCCTATAAAGTTACGCAAAACATGGTTCATTAATCTCATGAAAGTGCTTGGAGCATTAGTTAAACCAAAAGGCATTACTAACCACTCATATAAACCATACTTTGTTTTAAAGCGGTTTTCCATTCATCTCCTTCTTTAATTCGAATTTGATGATATCCACTCTTTAAATCAATTTTAGTGAAGACTACAGCACCATGTAATTCATCAAGCATATCATCTAACCTAGGAATAGGATAGCGATACTTTTAAAGTGATTTTATTGATGGCACGGCAAACTGCACACATTCTCCACGCTCCATCTTTTTTTTTGGTACCACGATCACCGATACGGCACAAGGACTCATGCTTTCTCTAATTTTACCCTTAGTCAACAACTCCTCCACTTGCATTTGAATTTCTTTTGTCTCTTCCGGGTTGGCTCAGAGTATCTTTGGTCGGTTTGGAAGCACCGCTCCGGGGATGAAATCAATTTGATGTTCAATTCCTCTTAGTGGCGGCAATCCATTTTGGCTCTTCTTCCGGAAAGACATCATTATATTCTGCAAAAGAGAAATAAAAGAACTTGGCAAAGATGGTGTTAGCTCATTAGTGTTCAAATAGGACTCCTTAAACACCATTACTAACACACTCTTTTCTTCAACTAATGCCCTTTTTAACTCACTTGCTTTTGCATAGAAATTCAGCCTTTTTTTGCCCTCTACCTTTTCTCCCTCATTCACACTCAATTCATTCCTCTTATCATTATCTCCACTCTTTTTTCACTCGAATTTTGCCCATCTTCCTTACTCTTTTTTTTTTCTCTCGGCCTCTCGTATTTTTCTTGCTTGGGACATTTTGATTTGATCTTCTTGCACTTGTTGTGGAGTCAAAGAAACAAGCTGGATATTTTTATTACGATGCTTGAGTGTGCATCGATTAAGAAAACCATCATACGTCACCCTTCTATCGAATTGCCATGGTCTCCCCAATAGAATATGGCTAGCATGCATTGGTACCACATCACATAGAACATCATCCTTGTAATTGCCAATTGAAAATGATACCAAAACTTGCTTAGTCACACAAATTTCTCCACAATCATTAAGCCATTGCAGCTTGTATGGATTGGGGTGCTTCGTGGTAGCTAAATTCAGTTTTTCCACCATTTCACAACTAGCAACATTAGCACAACTCCCTCCATCAACAATTAACATGCACACCTTACCTTGAACTAAACACCTTGTGTGGAAGATGTTCTCCCTTTGTTGTTCAGGTTCTTCCATCTTTATTTGCATGTTTAGAGCTCTTCTAACGACCAAAAGCTCGCCATGTTCGGGTATGGTCTCTTCAAGTTGTTCTTCTTCATGTTCACTTTGATTCTATCTCTCCATTATCCTTCATGATCATCACTCTCTTGTTTGGACATTGAGATGCAATATGTCCAAACCCTTGACAACGAAAAACATTTGATATCTCGATTTCGAGGATTGGAGTTGAGACCCTTTCCCTTATCAACCTCATTGTACTTGGTTTTGAACGCCTCGTTTGAGTTTTAGAGGTTGTTCCAACACTTCCTTTCAACATTCCTTCTTTCATCTTGTTGGAAGACTGAAAATTCGATCACGTAACTCTTTTGAAATGAACTCTTCTTCTTGAGTTGCCTTTCCACCTTTATTCTTTGTATGCACCATGTCTTCAAGCTCCACATAGTGTTGTAATTCCACTATGTTAGCAATCTCCTATTCAGCCCGCTTAGGAATCTTGCCATGGTAGCCTCCTATCTTCATCAATATTGGCCCTAATCATTGAAATCTCCATCTCCTTGTAATACTCATCCACCGATCTACTACCTTGAGTCATTGTTTGGAGTTTTTGATACAAGTCACGAAAATAATGAGATGGTACAAATCTCCTACGCATGGTTGTCTTCATTTCGGTCCAAGTAGTGATCGATCTTTCTCCGTAACGCCCGATTTGTGGTTAATTGATCCCACCAAACTAATGCATAGTCGGTGAACTCAGTGCAGCAAGCTTTACCTTCTTTTCCTCGGAGTAATTGTGGCATTCGAAAATAAGATCCACCTTTCTCTCCCACTCTAAATATGCCGGGATCACTTCTTCCATGGAATGCGGGGATATTCAATTTGATGTTCCTAAATCCCGATCAACTTCATTATTTTGCCTTCTCCCACCTCGTCTATTTCCATGGTGTTGCGGCTCCATTTCTTCTTCCTCCTCGATTCCCACTCCTCATTCGTCTCCATTGATTTGGTTGAGGAATCTCACGCCTCCTAGCTGGGTTGTTCAAGCCTCTCCAAACGATCTGTTATATTTTCAAAAATTGCTGTAAATCTTGCAAATTGTTGTTGCATAGCCTCAATAGTGAAATCTTTTTCTCCAACCTTCTTTGCCCAAGTATCCTCCATGATATATTCCTCACAAAACACTCGTGTATCACTCAAGATGATTCACTCAATTGGCTTTTACCTCCCCTCTAATGATCTCACCACTCAATGCCTTTTACCACTCAAATTTCATATGTAGGCTCAATAAGAATAAGAACAAATCAAGACAAGCAATTCCAAGTCACGTTCAACAAATGATATGCCCGTGTACAAAAAGATCAATAAGTATTTTTCTAAGAAACAAGATACAATTTTCTTTTGGTGGTGGAGTCTTTAGGATCCCACAACAAGATTTTTTTTTTTTTTTGTTTTTGTATGTACTTCTCAAGATTGAATGGAGAAGGAATTGATTTTTTTTTTTTTTTTTTTTTTTTTTTTTTTTTTTTTTCTTTTTTTTTTTTTTTGAAACTAGAAGATAGAATATGGATAAAATGATAGGAAATCGATCAATACCGATTTCTACGATACCAAAGCGATACGGATTGTACGAAGGACCCATTGAATATATCGATTCAAGAACCCAGCGAATACAAGTATGCGGCGGATATTCGGATCGATGATCTAGTTTGATCTTACCTAGAGCTTTATAACCTTGACCCGTTGACTATATGATCAGCCAAGAACCTTGGTATGATGAACACCACAAGATATTGCTCAAGTATCTTGATAAGTTCTTAAACAATTGAAAACTCTACAAAGAGAATTTCAACTCACAAAGGCAAATGCCAATTTCAATATATCAATCAATTATCCACTCTTTACATGGGCTGCCATGCTTTTATAGTTACAATATGATGCTTCAATGTTAATCCCGAATTGGCTTTTCATGGGATTTGAAGAGATATTCTTGACCCCTTTTTCTAGTCTTACAACATAGAAAATGACTCCCCATGTGAAGAGACACTCTAGACCACCTTTACTAGACTTGGAAAATGATTACTAGACTAGACAACCTTTCTAGACTTGGAAAATGACTACTAGACTTACTTTATTGAATAATCATACTTGATTAACTTAACTAAGACACTTTGACTAACAAAATGCTGAAAATTGACCATTTTAAGCAAAATGAAACATCACTCCTCTTGGGCTTGAGGTGTTGGACGAAAATCATGGCCCATAAACTCCAAATTAAGTCTTCAATTCAGTTCCATGCTTGAGCCCAACTTATTAGATGCATTACGGCCCAACAACTTGAATAACATTCATTACTTGGCCTTATTGAGCTCCCTTGCACATTTTCTTTAATTTCAAAGCAACAAGAGTCATCAAAGCTTGCTTAATTTGTTTAGCTCTTGCTCGTGATTGGCCCTCCATGAATCATCATCGATTCTTTATTTCCTTGAGTTGTAACTGCGGGATGACCTTCATCACCATGTAAAATCAAATTATTTATATTAATATATTTATGTATGTAAATCTTGACAATATTTTGCGCTGAAACGGAATTTTTTACCACGAGCTTCTGGCTCAAGTGGTATCGCTCACCCTTTGTAAAAGTATTGACCGGAGTTCGAACCTGGTATCTTTCAGTTTGACCACTAGCTTGTAGCTCAAGTGGTATCACTCACCCTTTATAAGGGTATTAACCAGGGTTCGAACCCTGTATCTTTCAGTTTATTGGAAATTTATCTCCTCCCCTGTAACCAGTACTCCCAGCTTATTGAAAAAAAAATATTTATGTATGTAAATTATTTGAAATTTATTTATTTATATAAAACAAACGAAGTGAAAAAAAATACTAATATATATATATATAATAAAGTATAACCTTAAATGGATAGTTAGCAAATATATAGATGTCTAATTAAGTATATGTGATACGTGTATATATATATATATATATATGTATGTGTGTGTGTGCGTGTGTTATTTGTGGGGTGTGGTAGTAGATATATATATATATATATATATATATATATATATATATATAGTTGTGGTGTGGGATGTCTAATTTAAATAAATGGGGATATTTGTGTACATTATAATATGATGTATGTATGTTAGTCTTCACTTATCCCACTTAACCAATAAAGCAAATTGCTAAAATATATATGCTCAGCTCATGCGTGCTGTGAGGATTTTCTAATAAAGAAAACTAACACACATAATACACTTTGATATATAATCTACATATGTGTATATATTTACTCCCACCGCCTTAACTATGAAATTGGATAAACATCCATATTTCATTAGCTTATTTGGCTTAAGCATACCAACTTCTATCCAATTTCATAAGCTTATTTGGCTTAAGCATACCAACACAACACACACTATTGGAGAGGCAAGGAAACATAGAGAGAGAGCTCAGCAGAGAGAAGATAGAGAAAAAGAGTACCCCCAGAAAAATAGGCGCCAAAAAGAAACCTGAAGTGGTGGCGCATTAAGTAACAAACCTATAGGTGGATTGGCCAACATAATCATCGGTGAGGTAGTAAAGAATATGCGTAGGCGGACGCCCACTGTGCACCACTCTCTGTCTTCTTACTCAGCATGACCGCCACCCGATTGCCTTCACGAAAGATATGAGAGACTACAAGATCAATGTCATTGAGCAGATACAAGGTATGGCGCCAGTAGCTAAGATGTCTCCATGGGACCTCCATCGTTCTCTTCTCCAGCAGGTTCAGAACATACATTGAGTCCGATTCGGCCAAAGTTGTGTCCATCCTTTTGCAAATGCGTAATGAATCGCCCACATTTGCTGCGACCAATTCAGCCTCAAATGCGTACCCGAACCACGTGATGGACAAAGCATCCGCGAAAAGAATCCTCTACAATTCCGGAAGACACCGGAGGCGGTTAGATTGCCCGACGCCCCTGTAGTGCTGCCATCCGTGTTAACCTTGATCCAACCCGGGAGGGGTTTTTGCCACTGGACCTCTACAATCTTCGGAAAATGCCTGACCCTTCCGGGAAATCTTAAACCACGCAGGATAAAGAGGTCCTGTTGGTCATTATTCATGCATCCCCGATCTAAAGATCTTTGATTCAACAATGAGTACTGTAGGTGAATGAGTGCCGCCTCAGGAGTCAGATTTTGTTGTGGAAAATCAGCTCATTACGGATGTGCTAAAGAAGCCAGATGCAGGATAGTATTGCCACACGCCAAGGAAAGCGACCTGGTCACTAAAATTAAGAGCCATAAGTCGTACCAGCAGTATGTATATGCATGTTTTTATATTTGTTGGTATATAACAAAGTCGGTTATATATATATATATATATATATATATACTAATTAGATATGTATTTAATGGAGTTAAGAATAATACTAATTAGAATTCTCTTAAAGGCACTGGTTAGGGATTGCATACAAATGACATCATTAGAGCTTACTTTGTCATATTGAATGTGATTATACAATTCTGGTATGTTATTAGGACAAAATATCGAAAGAAGAGCATATAAGACCGACTAGGAAAAGTCATCGCGATAAGGACATCACCTTGTAAGTATAATCTTTTAGCTTATTATTTGACTTGTGTGATTACATGATTAATGTGTTGGAATGAATTGCTTACTTGTTTGGCTATAGTGGTTAGAAGCTTATTGTGCTCTAACGTGAATTGTACGATTCTCTATGGTGATATTGTGATAAAATCGATATATATGGTCTCTATGTGAGGAGATTGAAATGAAATTGAGATATGTGATCTCTACTGATATTACTGATATGGAAATGAGATATGCGATCTCTACTGATGTTATTGATACGGAAATGAAATATGTGATTACAGAAAATGCATTCATCAGAGATTAATGGATTCTGTTATGGCGTAATGACCTTGAATCATGGTTGCGAATTGAGTCATCCAAAAATTCGGATTTACAGTACCGTCACGGCCACCCCGAGTTCACTGAACTCTACGTGAATTAAGAATTACAGAGTACCGTACGGCCACCCCGAGTTCACTGAACTCTATGTGAATTAAGAATTATAGAGTGCCATGGCCATCTTCGTGATCACGATTTATTCTTGGTATTAGTTGGCCCATAACAGTAAAAGAATATGATCAAGCACGTGCATTTTATGTGTTTATGAATACTCTGAAGAAAGTGTGTGAAATGATTACTAATGATGTGCCTATGTGATGTTAAATAACTAGTTATTGGATTATACTTGTTGAGCTTGCAACTCACCAAATTCAATGTTGCCAATTTTTAGTTGTTGTAGATAAAAGTTGATCCGTGAGGTGTGACAGAAGTTTAAAGCATGGATCAAAGGTCGGCCGGCTGGATTCCCATCCTTCTCCCTCCGCTCATCATTTGCATTTCATATAGGGAGTTTTATTTTGAGCTGTATATAAAAGGGCACGGTCGTTAAGGTCTTGTAATATGGATAAATGCACATGTATGAATAAGTGTTTCTAAATAGTTAAATTGTTTTGAGTAAATGTTTTCGCTCGTGCAGAATAGGTTACAACTGATGATTAACATATTTATCTTATGTACAATACAATGGTGCTGCTTATGAACTATAATTTTATACTATATAGATACTTGTTACAAGGGTAAGGGTGTTACATGTTAGTTTGGTATCAGAGCCCGAGTAGGGGTTTTGTAGACCATGACATGACATGTGCATTATCATTAAATGTTATACGAAAGTTACAATTTCTGTCATATTTAAGGTAAAGGGTTGTCAGTCAAGAAGTACATGTACATAATGATGAGCAAAGTGTTCATGGAGGGGAAGGAGCAGCCGAGCCCGAGTCACACTCATCTCATTCACCTTCGCATCATCTGCATGGAATACCTGCTCATTTTGGGTATCCACCTTATCCATTGGTAAATCCCCTTGAACCACACGAAAGAAAGTATGATAAACTTAGAAAAATGAGAGTTGTTGATTTTGTGGGTACTACAGATCCAACAGAGGCTGAAACATGGCTGAAACAAACAGAAAGGGTTCTAAATTTGATGAAATGTACTCCTGAAGAAAAGTTTGATTATGCAGTGTCACTTCTTCAAGGAAATGCGTATGATTAGTGGGAGACTATACCTCATAGTACCGTTCATTTTTGTATTGACTGGGATTATTTTCTAAGAGAATTTCAAGATACAAACCTGCCAGAGGTTTATAGGGATCAGAAAGAAAAGGAGTTTCTTGAACTTAAACATGAAAGTCGATCAGTTGCTGAGTATGAAGTATTATTTAATCAACTTTCTCATTATGCCCCACATATGGTAGCCACAGAAAAGAAGAAATGTACTAGATTTGAATCCGGACTTTGATTTGCTATTCGAAACCGTATTACACCTATAGTTTTAGAGTCATATAGTAAATTGAAAGCTGCGATAATACGTCTTTGAGAAATTGGAAGTTGAATCAAAGCAAAACTTTCAATATAATAAGAAAAAGCGGGGTGTGGCGGAAGATTTAGAAATAGAAAGGAATTTATTGCTGTCTGACGGAGGAGCTTCCCAAGCGATTCAAAAAGTGGTAGTTATAGGGTGCAATAGCGGCAAGATAAAGTCTTTGGTTTGACACCATCAGTTCCCACATGTGCACATTGTGGTAAGAATCATTATGGAGAATGTAGATTACTTACAGGAAAATGTTTTAGATGTGGTGAACCGGGACATATAGCAAGGAATTGCACAAAATCACGCGAGGAACCCACGATTGAGCAAACTAGATTTAGTGGTTTCAATCTAATAGAGGTAGAGGTCGAGGAAGATTCGGTATAGGAAGAGGCACTCGTGCGAGGAGGAAAGTCAGCGGCGGAGACAACAAGGTCCAACTCGAGTTTTTGCTATGACACATGAAGAAGCTAAAAGTTTGCACCAACCGTAGTCACTCGTAATCTCTCAATCTCGATACAAATGCTTATGTTTTATTTGATCTAGGAGCAACACATTCATTTATTTCACAATCATTTGCATCACATTTGGGTAATAAACGGGAAGCATTAGGCTATGATTTACTGGTTCAAACCCCAGTAGGGAGTGTGATGATCGTAAATACCGTATAGCGTAACTGCAAAATTTTGATCGGTGAATCAAAATTGAGTGCTAGTTTACTTGTTATGCCTTTAAGAGATTTCGATGTGATTTGGGTATGGATTGGTTAATCGAACACCATGCTAAAACTGGATTGTTTTACTAAAGAAATTGTGTTGGAGCTTACGATCGAGACGCATATTGTATTTAAGCGGGAAAGAGAAATTATACCTACATGTATAATATACGCATCTATAGCTTTCAAAAAGATTAAGAAAGGTTGTGAGTGTTACTTAGCCCACGTAATAGACACACGCTTATGTGGTTTGAAACTTGAAGATACTCTAATGGTTAAAGAGTATCCGGATGTGTTCCTAATGATTTACCCGGATTACCTCCAGATAGGGATATTGAGTTCACCATTGAACTACAGCCTGGCACAGCACCAATTTCTATTCTTCCTTATCGAATGGCACATGTTGAATTACAAGAATTAACGACGCGATTCTGTGAATTATTGGATAAAGGGTATATTAGACCGAGTGTTTCGCCATGGGGCGCACGGTATTGTTTGTAAAAAAAAAAAAAGATGGTTTGAGATTGTGTATAGATTATCGACAACTAAATCGAGTGACGATGAAGAATAAATATCTATTGCCTAGAATAGATGATTTATTTGATCAGTTGCAAGTTGCTAGAGTTTTCTCAAAGATTGATTTGAGATCAGGGTATCACCAGTTGAAAATTGCAGAAGCTGGTATTTCAAAAACAACATTCCAAACTAGGTATGGTCATTATGAGTTTTTGGTAATGCCTTTTGGTTTGACTAATGCACCCGCTATATTTATGGCATTGGTGAATAATGTGTTTAGACCCTATCGAGATAAATTTGTCATTGTCTTCATTGATGATATCTTGGTATATTCTAAATCTGCTGAGGAATACGAACAACATTTGAGAATTGTGCTGCAAACCTTACGAGAGAAACAGTTGTATGCAAAACTCAGTAAATGCGAATTTTGGTTAGATCAAGTAATCTTTTTGGGACACGTTATTTCTGGTGATGGGATTAAAGTTGATCCACAGAAAATCGAAGTAGTGATCAAATGGGAAAACCCAAAAAGTGTTACAGAAGTTCGTAGTTTTCTAGGTTTAGCTGGATATTATTGACGATTTGTTGAGAACTTTTCTCTTATTGCAACTCCACTAACAAAATTACCGCGGAAGAGTGTTCCTTTCAAATGGACACAGTTGCCAAAAGAGTTTTGAAGAATTGAAGAAAAGGCTTACCACTGCCCCAGTCTTGACTAATTCCTTCAGGTACCGATGGATTTGTTGTTTACATTGACGCTTCTTACCAAGGTTTAGGATGTGTTTTAGTGCAACACGGTAAGGTTATTGCTTATGCGTCTAGACAACTTAAACCATACGAGATGTCTTATCCTACTTTGACCTTGAGCTAGCTGCGGTAGTTTTAGCTTTAAAGATATGGAGACATTACTTACATGGTGCCACATTTCAAATTTTCACTGATCATAAAAGCTTGAAATACTTATTGTGTTAAAAGGAGTTGAACATGCGTCAACGAAGATGGCTCGAATTGCTGAAAGATTATGATTATACTATTGAATATCATCCAGGGAAGGCTAATGTTGTTGCTGATACTTTGAGTCGGAAATCTTATGGTACTGTTTCATATCTTTCAGTACATTCTTTACCATATTTGCTAGACATGAGAAAGATGAATGTCGAATTGAATGTAAATGGCATGGATGTTATTTGCGCTTCGCTTTGTGTTCGTCCTGTGATGATTGAAAGAATTAAACAAGCACAATTTCTTGATGATAAACTTACCAGTATTGCAGAAAAAGTGAAACAAGTAAATAGTACATCATTTGTTCTCAATGATGATGGAATTTTGACAATCAACAATCAACTTTGTGTACCTGATGTTGATGGCTTAAGACATGAGATAATGGAAGAGCTCATACTGCACCATATGCTATGCACCCAAGTAGTACAAAATGTATCAAACCTTAAAAAGCCATTATTGGTGGCCTAGAATGAAGAAAGATGTAGCCGAGTATGTTTCAAAATGCTTAACTTGCCAGCAGATTAAAGCGGAACATCAGGCACCAGTAGGTAAACTGCATCCATTACATATTCCAGTTTGGAAGTGGGAGCGTATTACTATTAGGGGTGTGCACGGTACGGGATGGTTCGGAGATTCACAAATCTCCAGAACCGTCCCAAAGTTCGGAGATTCTAAAAATCAATCTCCAGAACCGAACCGTAGAAAAAAAATCTCCGTACCGAACCGTACCGACAGTTCGGTACGGAGATTCGGTTCTAATGGGACGGTTCGGGACGGTACGGTTTGGTACGGTGAAACGGAGATTAATCATAAGTAAAACACAAAATAAGAAAAAAATAAAAAATGAATGTAAAAATCACCAAACAATTATAGTTCATTCTTTTTTTAGTGCAATCTCAAAATAAATACTACAACCATAAAGAGCAACACAATCTCAAATTATAAATTCATAATAAATAATACCATCCCAACTAGAATTACATCAAAAATATTTTCTGTATGTATTATGTTCTATTGTCTAATATTTATTTATATTTACTCTTTAATTATTTTTTGAAATTATAGTTTATAGACATTGCACTTACTAAAAATCAATTTTTTTATATTAGTATACGGACCCACGAAGACAATTTTTGTTGATGGTATCTTATGCCATGTCTATTAATAAGAATCAGGGTCATTCTTTGTTGAATGTAGGGTAATTCTGAATAATCATGATTTTAGTCATGGTTAGTTGTATGTTGCGGTCTTAAAATTCGATATGTGGTGAAGATAGTTATAGTGGTCGTACAAGTTCAATTGTATTTAAAGAAGTTTTCCAAAACTTATAATAATTTTTTTCTATTCTATATTTATGTTCTTTCAGTTTGTTTTGTAATGTTGCTTTATTATTCAATCATTTAATCCATAGTAAATGGATTTACAATTCAATATTTGTTTAAATTTGATTAATTAAAATAACTAAAATATTAAAATTACTTTTACTTAATATATAATTGCAATTCTAAAATCATTTTATATCATTTGTCTTCTCATTGATTAAGAATTTAGAATCTAATGCCTGTGCAGTGACTACTTATTTATTTCTTGTAATAGCCTTGTCCAAATTGATTTAAGATGCACTTTTGATTCCTCTATGATCGCTAGTATATTCTAAAAATCATTCAAATTTAATAAATAATTAAATATTACTAAATTAAATCATATAAATTCGTAGAAAACTTAATATAATAATTATATCAGATGATTTTCTAGGTTAATTAAATGTGAGGTGTCACAATATCAAAATATAAATAAGATAAAAATAATATATATATGTATGTATTAAAAAATTCTTAAAAATTGGTTCTACCGGATCTTGGTTCACGGATCGATATGGTTTGATACGATTCTCGATGCGGATATTTCAAAAATCTTCAGAACCGTACTACAAATTGTTTTGGGACGATTCGGTTCGGAGAAAGTCAAAAAGTCAATGGATATTTTCGGTTAGGATATTTTTCGGTTCGGATATCGGTTCGGTTCCAGTGATCTCCAAGTCCCGTGCACACCCCAATTACTATGGAATTCCTTTATGGTTTGCCTGTGATACCTAGAAAAAATGATGCAGTTTGGGTTATTGTGGACCGACTAACAAAGTCAGCTTACTTTTTACCATTTAGATGGGGTTCTACTCTGGAAAATATGGTAAAACGGTATGTAAATGAAATTATTAAACTACATGGTGTACCCCTGTCTATTGTTTCAGATCGCGATCCTCGTTTTACATCTAGATTTTGGGGTAGCCTACAACAAGCATTAGGTACTAAGTTACATTTTAGTACAACATTTCATCCACAGAGACGGATGGGCAATTAGAAAGAACTATTCGGACTCGAGGATATGCTTTGCACGTGTTCTTGAATTTAAAGGTTCTTAGGATGAATATATTGCGTTGATGGAATTTGCATATAATAATCAACATCATAGCAAAGTATTGGTATGGCGCCTTATGAAGCATTATATGGTAGGAAATGCGGGGAGTCCATTATGTTGTGACGAAGAGGGAATACGATTCTTTGGAAGGTCGGATGTGATTCAAGACACGAGTTGAAAAAATGAGAATAGTTAAAAGTCGATTAATCCTGCATTTGGCTCATTTGGCAAATCCGGAATGAACTGGTCTTTCACAATAAAATCTGGACAGTTGATGCGGCAATCATCCAGCTTCGGGTACTCATTGTAGAATCATCATCATTGGATCAGGGATACATGCATAACGACCAACAGGACCTTCTCATCCTGCAAAGGCTGCGAGTCCCAGGGCGGAGTTAGACAAGCACCAAAGATTATGGAGGTTAAGCGGCAAAAACCCTCCGGGTTGGATCAAGGTAAATACGGATGGCAGTTCATCGGGGGCGGTACTCTTCCGCTTTAGGGGTTTTCCGGAATTGTAGAGGTTTTTTTGAGGGTGTTTTGTACATCATTGTGGTTCGAGATATACTTTTGAAGCGGAATTGGTCGCTGCAATGTGGGCGATCCAGTATGCTTTTGGCAAGGGCTGGACACATCTCTGGCTTGAGTCGGATTCGATGTATGTGGTGAACTTGCTGGAGAAGAGATCGACGGAGGTCGTGGCGCCACCTTAGCAATTGGCGCTACACTTTGCATCTTCTCGCTCATATGGATTTTGTGGTCTCACATATTTTTCGGAAGACAATCGGGTGGCGAGACATGTTGAGCAAGAAGACGGAGTCACGGTACATTGTGGGGTGTCCCAGGAGGAGCTTGTTCATTACCTCACCGATGACTATGTTGGTCAATCCACTTATAGGTTTGTTAGTTAGTGCGTCCCGCTTCAGGTTATTTTTCCCATTTTGGACGCCTATTTTGGGGGGTACTCTTTTTCCTTCCAAGGGTTTTTCCCACAAGGGTGGGTTTTACCTTGGAAGGTTTTAACGAGGCCTCAACCATTCAACCATTTGGTCGGCTTGTGACCATTTTATTTTCATATATGACATTATTTTCAGACTTACTTTTGGTTACCTGATCAGCCTGTGATCAGGATTACTATCTTTTAATTTTTTATATATAATCGTAATTATTAAAAAAAAAGTCGATTAATAGCAGCTCAAGATATGCAAAAGAGTTATATTGATCAACATAGGCGGGAAATGGAATATGAAGTTGGTGAAAAAGTATTTCTCCATGTTTCCCCTTGGAAGAGCATTCTCAGATTTGGAAAGAAAGGTAAACTGAGTCCCCGTTATATCGGCCCATATGAAATACTTGAAAGATTGGACCATTAGCTTATAGGCTTGCCTTGCCACCTGAATTATCCCAGATTCATAATGTGTTCCATGTTAGTATGCTTCGTCGATAAAGATCAGACCCATCACATATTCTTCGAGATGAACCAGTTGAAATTGCTGATTATTTAAGTTATATCGAAGAACCAATTGGAATAGTGGGATACAAGAAAAACAACTTAGAAACAGGGTGATTCCATTGGTAAAAGTGTTGTTGAGAAATCATTCTAGAGAAGAAGCTACATGAGAAACGGAACAATATATGAGAGAGCAATATCCATGGTTATTTACTGATACATGTACAAATTTCGAGGATGATATTTTTAAGCGGGGAAGGATTGTCATAACCCAAAACTTTGCATTTTAATTATCATGATAAATCATTCCTACACATAATTATATGTATTTTAAAATTTTATATTCACATTAGAAGCCATGTAAAATCAAATTATTTATATTAATATATTTATGTATGTAAATTATTTGAAATTTATTTATTTATATAAAAAAAACGAAGTGAAAAAAAAATACTAATATATATATATATATATATATATATATATATATATATAGGATTTGGTTCAAATGAGACCACCCTCTCTAGGTGAGACAGTGTGGACTCATCTTACCCATTGATCTTAAAAAATGAAGGGATGTGATTAATTCGAGTTTTTTAAATTAGTTCCTAATTTTTCGCTGATTTTAAGGGTAAGATTGTAATTTTGTAATTCAAATTAGTGGTCGGTAGATTTTATGGGTGAAATTGACACTTTCTATAGGATTTTGTGGCGGATTTTAAGGAACTGTTTTCTTTCCAAATATTTTTATTTTCTGACATAATTAGGGTTCTTCTCTTGCATAATTAGACATCAAATAATGCATATTTAGTTATTTTGTTGGCACTTTGTTTTCGAAAATAAGACATAAATGAATATAATCGTCTTTGCATATGTAGTTATACTACACTTTGCATAAATAGGTTCAATATAATGTATATTTAGTTATGAAAATGGGATGTTGCTTTTGGAAATTATAAAAATGGGATGTTACATAATGTATTGCATATTTAGTTATTCCACAATGCATAGATAGTTTCTAGATAATACATAGTTAGTTGATTTTGTTGCATAGTTTATGACGTCTTGCATAGTTGGATATCTTGTACTAAATATTAGTTTTTTTTGCATAGATAGTTTTCGGATAATGCATATTTAGTTGAGTTTTGTTGCATATTTAGTTTTCGAACTCACTGTTCGTTTTTCTCTGTAATATTGCACCGATTTTCTTGTTTTTTCTCCTGTAATTTTCATGAACTGTAATTTTTGAGTTCTTCACAATTTTCTTTATTTGCGTTAATGGAGGAATGAGAGAGAGAGAGAGAGAGAGAGAGAGAGAGAGAGAGAGACGTGAGATTGGGGAAATTGGGATATGTATGAGAGAGAAAGAGATTTGATTCCATTTTGTAACTAACTTGTTATGTTATTTTACCCTACTACCCTTATATTGATTAAATTAATATTTTAATATATTTTTTATCCATTAAATCATACCTTTTGATTAATAGTGGGGATGGTTGAGATTAGTCCATTGTGTCTCACCTAGAAACATGGTCTCACTTGATCCTCCCATATATATATATATATATATATATATATATATATATATATATATATATATAAAGTATAACCTTAAATGGATAGTTAGCAAATATATAGATGTCTAATTAAGTATATGTGATATGTATATATATATATATATATATATATATATATATGTGCGTGTATGTTATTTGTGGGGTGTGGTAGTAGATACATATATATATATAGTTGTGGTGTGGGATGTCTAATTTAAATAAATGGGGATATTTGTGTACATTATAATATTATGTATGTATAACGTCTTCACTTATCCCACTTAACCAATCAAGAAAATTGCTAATATATATATATATATATATATATATATATATATATGCTCAGCTCATGCGTGCCGTGAGGATTTTCTAATAAAGAAAACTAACACACATAATACACTTTGATATATAATCTATATATGTGTATATATTTACTCCCACCGCCTTAACTAAGAAATTGGATAAACATCCACATTTCATTAGCTTATTTGGCTTAAGCATACCAACACAACACACACTATTGGAGAGACAAGGAAACATAGAGAGAGCTCGGCAGAGAGAAGATAGAATTAAAAAAAAGAAAAAGAAAAAGCAGATAGAGAGCATAGCTAGAGAGCATACTTGCATACGAGGGAACAATTGGTAAGTGGCTTCGAAACTTTTTTTTTTTCCCCTTCCCTTTATCCAAATTCGGTCATAATGAAACATGTATATTGTTAAATTTTCTTTAATATTTGGTTGTGTACTGAAAGAAAAATAAAGTTAAAGGAATCCAATAGATATACCACTAGCTTGTAGCTTAAGTAGTATCAGGAACTCTTTATAAGAGTATTAACCAGGGTTCGAACCCTGTATCTTTCAGTTTATTTGAAATGTATCTTTTCCCCTCAACCAGTACTCCCAGCGTATTAGAAAAAGGAATCCAATAGATATACATATGCATATATTAAATGTTCTTATAATTACTAGAATGAAATCTTTTACATATATATTTTATTAGTTATTAAAGAAAAGAGAAAGAAAGAATAAGGTCCAGTATGTATATACATGTTTTTATATTTGTTGGTATATAACAAAGTCGGTTATATATATATATATATATATATGATTGATGTTACAATAAATTTAATATAATTAGATATGTATTTATTTAATGGAGTTAAGAATAATACTAATTAGAATTCTCTTAAAGGCACTAGTTAGGGATTGCATGCAAATGACATCATTAGAGCTTAATTTGTCATATTGAATGTGATTATACAATTTTGGTATGATATTAGGACAAAATATCGAAAGAAGAGCATATAAGACCGACTAGGAAAAGTCATCGCGATAAGGACATCACCTTGTAAGTATAATCTTTTAGCTTGTTATTTGACTTGTGTGATTACATGATTAATGTATTGGAATGAATTGCTTACTTGTTTGGCTATAGTGGTTAGAAGCTTATTGTGCTCTAAAGTGAATTGTATGATTCTCTATGGTGATATTGTGATGAAATCGATATATATGATCTCTATGTGATGAGATTGAAATGAAATTGAGATATGTGACCTCTATTGGTGTTACTGATATGGAAATGACATATGCGATCTCTACCGATGTTATTAATACGGAAATGAAATACGTGATTACAGAAAATACATTCATCGAGATTAATGGATTACATTATGGCCGCTAATGACCTTGAATCATGTGTTCTGAATTCGTCATCTAGAAATTCGGATTACGATCGACGGCCACCCCGAGTTCTTGAACTCTACGTGAATTAAGAATTCAGAGTGTCATGGCCATATTCGTGATCATGATTTATTCTTGGTATTAGCTGGCCCATAGCAGTAAAAGAATATGATCAAGCATGTATATTTTTATGTGTTTATGAATACTCTGAACAAAGTGTGTGAAATGATTACTAATGATGTGCCTATGTTGCCAATTTTTAGTTGCTGGAGATAAAAGTTGATCCGTGAGGTGTGACAGAAGTTTAAAGCATGGATCAAAGGTCGGCCGGCTGGATTCCCATCCTTCTCCTTCAGCTCATCATTTGCATTTCATATAGGGAGTTTTATTTTGACCTGTATATAAAAGGGCATGGTCGTTAAGGTCTTATAATATGGATAAATGCACATGTATGAATAAGTGTTTCTAAATCGTTAAATCGTTTTGAGTAAATGCTTCTGCTCGTGTAGAAAAGGTTACAACTGATGATTAACATATTTATCTTATGTGCAATACATCGGTGCTGCTTATGAACTATAATTTTATGCTATATAGATACTTGTTACAAGGGTAAGGGTGTTACATTACGTTCCCATCTTCTATTCTATACGCTGATGATATTGTTATTATGTGTGGGGTCTCTACAGCTAACGCTCGCATCTTGCTTCAGATCCTCGCTTCATACGCTGATATCTCGGGTTAGGCATTTAATCCCCGTAAGTCCAAAGTTTACTTCGGCACCAGGGTCTCTAATTATATGCGTGGCCGTGTTTAGTCTATCATGGGTATCCAATTAGGGGCTTTCCCTACGGTTTATTTAGGAGCCCCAATCTTTAAAGGTGCTCCTAAGGCTACGGATTTACAGCCCGTCTTTGATAAGGTGATTCTTAAATTTCGAAGATGGAAAGGTACTTCCTTATCTCTTGCCGATCGTGTATGTCTTGTTAATTCGGTGATCACTAGCTCCTTTGTGCACACGATGATAGTTTACAGGTGGCCTAGATCATTGCTCAAGCAGATGGAAATGGCCGTGCGTAACTTTATTTGGACTGGTGATATTAATTCTAAGGGTTTGGTGGTGGTCAATTGGGATAGATGTTGCACGCCCCGGGCTGAAGGAGGCTTGGGCGTCCGTTCTATTAGTGTGGCTAACAACGGTTTTCTCATGAAATTGGATTGGAAAGTTATGAATTCGAATTCTGTGATTTTCAAAACTCTCAGGAAACATTATTTGACAGCGGACGGTTCTCCTCGTAGGTCGTTCATACCTTCCTCTATTTGGACCGAGATTAGGCCTTGCATTTCGGACTGCTTGGATGATTCTCGTTGGGTTCCAGGGGGTAATTCCGAGGTTTTATTCTAGCTTGACAACTGGTTGGGTTATTTAATTGCAGATAGAATTGGCATTCCGCAGGAGTTCAGATATTTGTTTGGGCATCGCATTTCGGATTACTTCTCTGATGAGTCATGGTATTTCACCTTCTCATTTGTTGAGGCTTATTTGGATTTGGTCCGGGATATTGTTTGCATCCCCATAGCCCTTCCTCGCAGGACACGCGGGTATGGATGAACTCGGATGATGGGAAGGTTACTTCGAAAGCGACGTATTCTCACATGCGGCCCCATTCTTCGGTGGTTCAATGGGGTTCTTAGATTTGGTCTCCCCATATCCCGGAACGCCTATCGGTTGTGGCATGGGCGCCATCCACAATCAATCGGGGTTTTGGACTTATTGCATCCTGGGGAGTTTCATTGGCCCCTCGGTCATGTGGTCTTTGTTGCGCGCGTCTTGAATTGGTTGACCATTTGTTTGTCTCTTGTTCTTTTTGGGGACTCTTTGGCGTGGGTTTTTAGTTACATTTGCGTTCACCTTTTTGTGGCTTATAGCTTTAATGATTCTGGTGCGTTTAATGAATTTTCATTTTAGTAAGCAGGTTGCTTTCTTAGATAAAGTTAGAATATATAAGAGAATTAAATTAATTGTAAAAATTCTACTAAGTGATTCTCTCTCTAGGTTTAACCATACTTCCGCCCATTCCATCCGTTTCAACCCACGGTCAGGCGTCCTCACCGGTGGTGATCATCATGTCGTTGTCGTATGAATTTCATGGGTTAACATCGAATTATTTACTCCCACTTTGGTTCGTTCTCCGAATACATCGACATCGCAACGCCGCCCTCATTCTTGAACCTCCGATCATGCCTCTTTGTTACGTCGGAATCCCCCTTTGGCGTCGTCTACAAGGTACTCTTTCTCTACGGAATTCCATCCTCCTTCGTACCATCACGAACGTCGCTCCCAGGCCCGGACCCCCATGCATCTAGGGTTGGTTCGCGGAGTTTTACTTGTCATCGAAGACTCCTATGCCCTAGCCATCATCGTGGGATCTTTCTTTGCACCTTACTCACACCTCCGTAGCGCGGCCACCGTCGTGAGACCACGGTGCCTTCGTCGATCAACCTGCGCAACACATGTAGCAGCGTCGCTCGCACCTCATGTTGTTGCTGCCCTTGCGCATGGAAGGCCACCACAAGGGGCGGCCTACCCCCAGCCTATGCTTAGCGATCACATTGGGGGGCTCATCCCTTTACCCCCATGGCCGCTGCCTGTCATGGGGAGGCCGACCTCCTTCCACCGTCCTATGGGGGGCCGGCGGTAACTTCACCCTCCAAGCCCCCTCCCGGAGGGAGTGATGACCCATGGGCTGTCTCTACCGTCCGCATGGACCGGGTCCCAGGCCCACATCCTATTTCTGATCCTAGGAACGCATCGCATATTGCTGGAAACTCTCCGCCAACGACATCCGATTATGAAACGAACCTCCGACATTCGGCTCATATTCCAAATGCTCAACCCAACTTTGGAAACACTTTTGCTAAAATCGTTACAGGTACCATCATATGGATTCAACTACTCATGCCCCAGGTAATTTCACCCCATTTTCCCAAATGGTTTCTGGTAAACCCCATTCTATCCCTAAACTGGTTAGAGAAGGTGATTACTATTCCGTTACAATTGATGAAAACATTTACCAACAACGCGTCGCAAAATTTTCTTACTCTTTGATTGGAAGGGTTATTTTGGGAAAAGGTAACAAGCCATGGGCGACTATGCTTTTGCATAAGCGCCTACCTGAATTATGGGGGATTAAGAACGATTGGAAATTAATTCCCTTGGGCGAGGATTTTTATGTCAAGTTTTTAATGCGCGCAGGATCGATCTCGGGCTCATCAACGAACCAATTGGACGCTTATCCCGGGACTATTTGTCTATCTCCTTGGGTGCGGATTTTACCCCTTACAAGGTGCAAACTTTGGTGGCCACATTTGGTTCCGCATCTTCGTGCTCGATGCGGAATATGGGATCCCAATACCATCCTGGGGATTGCCGGTGCGCTTGGAAATCCCTACAGTTGATCGGCGTTAGCTTGATGGCTCTCGGGTCACTTTGTGGACGCCGGGGGCGAAGAGGGCGGGAGTGATCGCCGGTGCAAGAAGGCACGGACAAAGGAGGTTCTGGCGGGGCTTCTAGACGGAGGGGAATATGAATGAGCGATCCCAGGACCGAAGAAGGAGATTCGAGATTGTGTAGGTATGGGACTATACGATTGAGAGAGCTTAAAAAAGATTTGATAGGTACTACTCATATCAATAAGATGCATCTTCTTTTCTGGTGCTCATCATATAAAAACTCCAAAGTTAAGCGTGCTTGGCCCAGAGCAATTATGGGATGGGTGACCCCTAGGAAGGCTGCTCTCAAGGTGCGCGTGAGTGAGGACAAAGCGCGCTGGAAAGACTTGTGTTGGTTTGTGGGGACAGTCATCGATCTGGAAGGCGGGCCGTTACAGATGGTATCAGAGCGGGACCTCTCCTAGTAAGGTGTGGTTCGAGGGGATGAACCAAGCGGAAGGTGAGTGGGCATGTGACGCCGGGGCCGAAGAGGGCGAGGAGTGATCGCCGGTGCAAGAAGGCACGGACAAGGGAGCGATTCTGGCGGGCTTCTAGGCGGAGGGGAACATGAATGAAATGATCCCACAAGAAGAGGAGATTCGAGACTTGTGTAGGTATGGGACTATACGATTGAGGAGAGCTTAAAAAAGATTTGATAGTACTACTCATATCAACAAGATGCATCTTCTTTTCTGGTGCTCATCATATAAAAACTCCAAAGTTAAGCGTGCTTGGTCCAGAGCAATTATGGGATGGGTGACCCCTTGGGAAGCTGCTCTCAGGGTGCGCGTGAGTGAGGACAAAACACACTGGAAAGACTTGTGTTGGTTTGTGGGGACGATCGTCGATCCTGGAAGGCAGCCGTTACACACGCCGTTCGGGTTACGGTTGATATTGATCTTTCAAAGCCTTTGGAGGACCATATCATGGTGGAACGCATTGGCAAGTGCTCCTTCGTGTCAGTCAGTTATGAGCTCGAAATGTAGCGTTACGGGACATTCGATAACTTCTTGTCGTCTCAATAACGCGGGCTGTTCGGCTACAGAAAGACGTACATCACCTGATCAGGGACATTCCCAGGCACTAGCCACTCGTCCAAACTCAGTGCAACGGGGTCGTTCCAGGGTCCATAAAGTTTATCGTCATGTGCAGCAGGATAAGGGCAAGGCCGTAGATGACTCAATGGGAAATACGGGTTCGGCTATGCGACCAGGATCTCCTACCTGCACAATAGTCACTTGTCCTTCAGATATACCGATGAGTAACAATTTTGAGGCCCTTGCTTCAGATGACAATCCAGATCAACCGTCGATAGACTCTCAGTCCGATTATCCGATGAAGGAAGGTTCGAAGGCCTCTACCTCAACACCGGCCCCATTTCTACTATTCTACCTCTTACGGTTCAATATTCATTGGACAAGCCTATTCGGCCCTCACTCGTGCATTAGGGATAGTTCCATCGACTCCGCTAAATCAAGATTAATCCAGTGTCACTAAGGGTCCATCACGAAGAACTCATAACATTAACATTGAAACAGGACCGCCAGTAGGGCGAATGAGTTAGATTTTGCGTTTCAAATCGATGGGCGGATTATGCGAGATGAAGTGGCAAATTCGCGATCATCGGACTCTGCAACACACCATACTCTGGTCTTTACCGTGCACTCAACACGGGCGCCACCCCTCCCACCATCTCAATGAATTGCCTCTCGTAATGTTCTTAAGGCGATATGTCAAAAACACAAACCTTCCATTTTGGCTATTTGTGAGCCTAAAGTGGACATTTCATCGATCTCGGATTCTTATTGGATCTGCTTGGGATTGAGATTCGTGGCTCAGAATTTCAGGGCAAATGGACGTCCAGACATTTGGGTCTTTCTGTGATGCTGGTATCTCTGTCCTTAACCAGGTTTGGTCCTCTACTCAATGTATTGTTCTGCAAGTACAATTTGGTTCTATGACTTTCCACATTGGTTTTACCCATGGTTTGTGTGATCACATTGCTCGGCGCGCGCTATGGCTGGATTTGAGGAATTTGGGCCTTACTGATCTGCTGCTTATTAGGGATTTCAATGCGGTCTTGGGACATCATGAGCGCTCTGGCAGTAGTACTCTATCCCAAGCTTTTTGTCAGGATTTCAGAGATTACTTGGAGGATCTTTGGTTGTTTACTGATTCAGAGCTACGGGAATTCATTTACTTGGTACTCCCCTCGAAGGCCTCTATCTTTACTTGGCTAAGTTGGATCGAGCCCTAACAACTGGTCTATTTTTCTCTTTTTGGCAAGTTGTCAAGGGCTTAGTTCTTCCACGCATTGGGTCCGACCATCACCCCATTTTGGTTTCTTGTTCTTCTTCCATTAGCAGGCGTCCGGTTCCGTTTCGTTTTCAACGTATGTGGGTTTATCATGATACCTTCTGTGAGTTGGTTACCACCTCTTGGGTTTCTCCTATTCACACTCATAACCCTCTATTGCGCGTCATGGGAAAGCTCAAAAGGTCGCGACAGGTTATTAAGGTCTGGAAGAGGGATGTTTTTGGGGACGTCAATCGAAGGGTGGAGTATCAGATTGAGCGGAGTTCATCGCCAGTTGCGGATATTGAAAATTTGGGCTATACTACTGCTCGTCGGGACAGGAGCGGGCGTCCAAAAGTCGCTATCTTAGGCGTTGCTATTACAATCTGAATTTCCTTAAGCAAAAGGCACGCTTTCGGCCTTAATGGGGATCGTAATACGGCATTCTTTCATTGTTGCAGCCAGATCCGCAATGGAAGATCGAGGATTCAGGGTCTTATGGTGGACGGCAGTTACACCAATGATACAGCGGTTCTTGGGAATCATATTGTTTCTTTTTACAAGGAGCTCTTTGCGGATACTGGGGGAAACATTCCGGATTACACTATTATTGATCATGTTATCTCTCCCAGGGTAGGGGCGTCGGATAATGCTAGCTTTGATCATTATTCGGATCGGATTTGAGGTTAAGCGGTTTTGATATGGATTCAGATAGCTCTCCAGGGCCAGACGGTTTCAGTGAGATCTTCTATCGCCACTTCTAGGATGTCATTTCCATCGACGTGATCACCGCGGTCAGGTTTTTCTTCAGTAGCTCGTCCCTACCTCTGGGTTTGAATGCTAGCTTCATGGCGCTCATTCCAAAGACTACGGATGCTAATGTTATTGAGAATTTTCGCCCGATTGTCATGAGTAATTTTCTTTTCAAGGTTATTACTAAAATTCAGGCTACATGTTTGGGTTCAATTATTGCTGCATATTTATCGCCTACGCAGTTTGGGTTCATTCCGGGGAGGCAGATTCACGATTGTATTGCCATGGTCTCGGAAGGTTTTAATGTCTTGCATGATAGAGCGGACACGAATATGATTTTGAAGATTGACATCCGAAAGGCATTTGATACACTGAAATGGGATTTCTTAATACACGTTTTGGCCGCTTTGGCTTCTCTGAGATATTTATTCACTGGGTGGATGTTAGTTTTCGGTCGTCCAGAATTTCAGTTCTACTAAATGGGACGCCGGTGGGGTTTTTTCCCCTATTTTAGAGGAGTTAGACTAGGTGATCCTATATCCCCGTTGCTGTTTTGCATCGCATAAGAGGTTCTTAGTAAATTTATTGAAGTCGCGGTCGAGCAAAATCAGATCATTCCGTTTATGGCACACAGACGCATCATATTTCCATCATCCATCTTATACGCCGATGATATTGTTATTATGTGTGGAGCTTCTTCGGCCAACGCCCATATCCTTCTTCAGATTCTCAACTTTTATGCCAATATTTCGGGCCAGGCGTTCAGTCCTCATAAATCTAAAGTGTATTTTGGCACCCGGGTATCATCACATGTCCGTGGGAGGGTGCTGGAGACTATCATGGGGATATAGCCCAGGATGTTTCCCACGGTTTATCTAGGTGCCCCTATCATCAAGGGGGCCCCTATGGTTGCGAATCTTCATTTTTGTATTTGATAAGGTAATCCTCAAATTAGGACGATGGAAAAGTTCTTCTCTTTCCCGGTCGAGTGAGTTTTCTGGTTAATTCGGTGATTACTAGTTCGTTTGTGCACACAATGATGGTTTACAAATGGCCCGCGACGTTGCTCGAGGCAAATGGAAAGGCGTCGTAACTTCATTTGGGTGGGAATGTGAATTCAAAGGGTTCGGTGGTAGTCAAGCTGGAGCTGTCTGTTGCCGCACGCCAAGGAGGCGAAGGAGGTTGGGAGTTCGCTCGATTGTTGCGGCTAATACGGCTTTCTTGATGAAACTAGGCTAGAAGGTCATGACCTCTGACTCGGTGATCTACACCACCCTTAGACGGTGATTTTTGACTGCGGATGGGGCGGTCTGGAGAGCATTTCTCCCTTCTTCGATCTGGGCTGGGATTAAACCTTACATTTCATCTTGCTTGGTTGACTCTCGATGGATCCCAGGGGCTATTTCCGAGGTATTATTTTGGATTGATAATTGGCTGGGTTATTCTATAGCAGACAAAATTGGTATCCCAAAGGAGTATAGATATTTATTCCAGCATCGCATTTCGGAATACTTTTATGACGGGACCTGGCACTTCACTTTATCATTTGTGGAGGCTTGTTTGGATCTGGTCCGGGCTATTGTACGAGTCCCTATTGCCCCTAATTCAAGGGATACACGTGTATGGTTGAATTCAGAGGATGGTTTGGTGACCTCGAAGGCCGCCTATGATCACGTGCGTCCCAAGTATCCGACGGTCAAGTGGGGTTCTTGGATTTGGTCGCAACACTTCCCGGAACGGCGATTGGTGGTGGCGTGGCGTGCTATTCACAATTGATTGGCTGTCTTGGACTTACTACATGCCAGGGGAAGTTTTACGGGCCGCTCGGTTTGTGCTCTTTGTTGTGACTTTGCAGAATCGGTTGACCACTTATTTGTCACTTGTGTCTTTGCAGGGCCCCTCTGGCGATGGATTTTTGATTTGTTTAACGTTTACCCATTTGAGGCCAACATCTTTAATGAATTCCTGGTGCGCCTAATGAACTTTCATTTCAGTGAGCAGGTTACTTTCCTCTGGCGTGTGGCGATCCTTTCTTGCATATGGCTCATCTGGCATATAAGGAATGAATTGGTTTTCCACAACAAAATCTGGACGGTTGACGTAGCGATTATCCATCTCCGTGTACTCAATGTAGAATCATCATCATTGGATTAGGGATGCATGCATAACGATCAACAGGAACTTCTCATCCTGCGTAGGCTGCGAGTACCTGGGTGGGCTAGACAAGCATCGTAGATTGTCGAGGTTAACTGGTAGAAACCCCTCCCTGGATGGATCAAGGGTAAAACGGATGAAAGTTCTTCGGGGGCACCATGTAGGATCACTACTTTTGGGGTCTTCTGGAATCGTAGAGGATTTTTTCGGGGTTGTTTCTTACATCATTGTGGTTCGGGATATGCATTTGAAGTGAAATTGGTTGCAACAATGTGGGCAATCCAGTATGCCTCTGGCAAGGGTTGGACACAACTTTGGTTGGAGTCGGATTCGATATATGTGGTGAACCTGCTGGAGAAGAGGTCGACGGAGGTCCCGTGGTGCCACCTTAGCCGTTGGCATTACACCTTGCATCTTCTCGCTCATATGGATTTTGTGGTCTCACATATTTATCGGGAAGGCAACCGGGTGGCAGACTTGCTGAGCAAGAAGACAAAGTACAGGACATGGTGGGACGTCCCACCGGATGAGCTTGTACATTACCTTACTGATGACTATGTTGGCCAATCCACCTATAGGTTTGTTAGCTAGTGCATCCTGCTTCAGGTTTCTTTTCACCATCTTGGACGCCTATTCTGGGGGGTACTCTTTTTCCTTCCAAGGGTTTTTCCCACAAGGGTGGGTTTTACCTTGGAAGGTTTTAACGAGGCCCCAACCTTTCAGCCATTTGGTCAGCTTGTGACCATTTCGCTTTCGTTTATGACATTGTTTTCAGGCTTTCTTTTGGTTACCTGATCAGCCTGTGATCAGGATTACTCTCTTTTCATTTTTTATATAATATTTTGCAATTATTCAAAAAAAAGCAAGTTGCTTTCTTATGGCGTATGGCTGTTTTGTCCTACATCTGGCATATCCGGAATGAGTTGGTTTTCGACAACAAACTTTGCACGGTTGAGGCAGCAATCCTCCATCTTCGAGTCCTTATCATCGAATCCGTTTCCTTAGATCGGGGATGCATGCATAATGATAAACACGACCTTGTCAACCTCCATAGGCTTCGCGTCCCTCGGCGGGCTAGACAAGCCCCAAAGATTGTGCAGGTTAATTGGTAGAAATCACTTCCAGGCTGGATCAAGGTGAATACGGACGGTAGCGCTTTGGGGGTGCCTAGAAGTCTTACAGCTTCTGGGGTCTTCCGGAATTGCAGAGGCTTCTTTCGGGGTTGTTTTGTGGAACATTGTGGTGTGGGCTATGTATTTGAAGAGGAACTGGTGGCGGCAATGTGGGCCATTCATCACGCTTTCGCTAAGGGCTGGACCCAACTTTGGCTCGAGTTGGATTCGGTTTATGTGGTGAACTTGCTCCATAAGCGTCTGTTGAGGTTCCTCCTGGCGTCACCTTTTTGTATAAATTGAAATTATATATAAAAACGAAAGAGAGTATTCTAATCACATCTTTGATCGGGTAACCAAAAGTAAGCTCGAAACATTATCATAAATGAAAACGAAAATGGTCACAAGCCGAGCAAATGGCTGAATGGTTGGGGCCTCGTTAAAACCTCTCAAGGTAAAACCCACCCTTGTGGGAAAAACCCTTGGCAGGAATAAGAGTACCCCCATGAATGAAAAAGCGTCCAAAAATGGGAAAAGAAACTAGAAGCCAGGACGCACTAGCTAACAAACCTATAGTTGGATTGGACAACATAGCCATCAGTGAGATAATGTACGAGATCCTCAGGTGGGATGCCCCCCATGTACCGTAATCCGTCTTCTTGCTCAACATGTCTGCCACCCGATTGCCTTCCTGAAAAATATGTGAGACCACCAAATCCATATGAGCGAGGAGATGCAAGGTGTATCGTGTATTTATTGAGAAGGCAATAGAGTAGCGGACATTCTGAGTAAAAAATCAGATTCTAAGACTTGGTGGGGCGTCCGCCTGCGGATATCGTGCCTCTTCTCAGGGAAGACTATGTTGGTCAGTCCAACTATAGATTTGTCACTTAATGCGCCCGGACTCTGTTTTTGGATGCCTTCTTCATTTTATGGGGGTACTCTTTTTCCGCAAGAGTTTTTCCCACAAGGGTGGGTTTTACCTTGGGAGGTTTTAACGAGGCCCCAACTATTCAGCCATTTGGTCGGTTTGTGACCATTGTGTTTTTAATTCGAACTTGATTTTCGGTTTGGCTACCTGATCAGCCTGTGATTAGGATCACTCTTTTTTCATTTTTTATATATTTCTTTGATTCATTAAAAAAATCTTTCAATCATCACTGGACGAACACCAAGTGAAGCACATAAAACACCCATGTCATTTACATTCAATTCAACATTCATCTTCCTCATATCTAGCAGATACGGTAAAGAATGCACTGAGAGATAAGAAATAGTACCATAAGATTTTTGGCTCAAAGCATCGGCAACAACATTAGCTTTC
The DNA here is from genome assembly GCA_016081115.2 of Rehmannia glutinosa. Lineage (NCBI taxonomy): Eukaryota > Viridiplantae > Streptophyta > Magnoliopsida > Lamiales > Orobanchaceae > Rehmannia > Rehmannia glutinosa. The sequence continues at coordinate 107,323,831 of CM071926.1, forward strand.
CCTGGATGGTATTCGATGGTACAATCATAATTTTCTGCAATTCAACCCATCTTCTTTGGCGCATGTTCAATTCTTTCTGACTTAATAAGTATTTCAAACTTTTATGATCTGTGAAAATTTGGAATGTGGCACCATATAAGTAATGTCTCCATATCTTGAATGCAATAACAACCGCACTAGTTCAAGGTCGTGCGTAGGGTAGGACATTTCATATGGTTTAAGTTGTCTAAACGCATAAGCAACAACCTTACCGTGTTGCATTAAAACATATCATAAACCTTGGTAAGAAGCGTCACTATAAACAACAAATCCATCGGTACCTGAAGGAATAGTCAAGACTGGGGCAGTGGTAAGCATTTTCTTCAACTTTTCGAAACTCTTTTGGCAATTATCAGTCCATTTGAAAGGAACACATTTTTGTAGTAAGTTTGTTAGTGGAGTTGCAATAAGAGAAAAATTCTCAACAAATCGTCGATAATATCTGGCCAAACCTAGAAAACTACGAACTTTTGTAACACTTTTGGGTTTTTCCTATTCGGTCACTGCTTCGATTCTGTGGGTCAACTTTAATACCATCTCCAGAAACAACATGCCCTAAAAAGATTACTTGATCTAACCAAAATTTGCATTTGCTAAGTTTGGCGTATAATTGCTTCTCTCACAAGGTTTGCAACACAATTCTCAAATGTTGTTCGTGTTCCTCAGCAGATTTAGAATATACCAAGATATCATCAATAAAGACAATGACAAATTTATCTAGGTAGGGTCTAAACACATTATTCATCAATGCCATAAATACAGTGGGGGCAGGTGCATTAGTCAGGCCAAATGGCATTACTAAAAACTCATAATGGCCATACCTTGTTCGGAATGTTGTTTTTGAAATATCAGCTTCTGTAATTTTCAACTGTTGATACCCTGATATCAAATCAATCTTTGAGAAAACTCTAGCACCTTGCAATTGATCAAATAAATAATCTATTCTAGGTAATGGATATTTATTCTTCACTGTCACTCGATTCAGTTGTCGATAATCTATACACAATCTTAGAGTACCATCTTTCTTTTTTACGAATAATACTAGTGCGCCCCATGGTGAAACACTCGGTCTAATATATCCTTTATCCAATAATTCTTGTAATTGCATCTTTAATTCTTGAAGTTCAACAGGTGCCATTCGTATCTGGTTGTAGTTCAATAGTGAACTTTATATCTCTATCTAGAGGTAACCCAGGTAGATCTTTTGGGAACACATTTGGATACTCTTTAACCATTGGAGTGTCTTCAAGTTTCAAACCACATAAGCGTGTATCTATTACGTGGGCTAGGTAACATTCACAACCTTTCTTAATCATTTTGAAAACTGTAGATGCAGATATTATACATGTAGGCAAAATTTCTTTTCCCCTTTAAATACAATTTGCGTCTCATCAGGAAGCTCCAACACGATTTTTTTAGTAAAACAATCCAATTAGCATGGTGTTTGGTTAACCAATCCATACCCAGAATTACATCGAAATCTCTTAAGGGCATAACAAGTAAACTAGCACTCAATTTCGATTCACCGATCAAAATTTTGCAATCACGATATACGGTATCTACAATCACCACACTTCCTAGTGGGGTTCGAACCAGTAAATCATAGCCTAATGTTTTCGGTTTATTGCCCAAATGCGATGCAAATGATTGTGAAACAAATGAATGTGTTGCTCCTGGATCAAATAAAACATAAGCATTTATATCAGAGATTGAGAGATTACTAGTAACTACGGTTGGTACAGCTTTAGCTTCTTCCTGTGTCATAGGAAAATTTTGAGCTGGACCTTGTTGTCTACTCGCTTGACTTTCCTCTGCACTAGCGACTCTTCCTATACCGAAACTTCCTCGACCTCTGCCTCTATTAGGATTGAAACCACTAAATCTAGTTTGCTCAACTGTGGATTCCTTGCATGGTTTTGTGCAATTCCTTGCTATATGTTCAGGTTCACCACATCTAAAATATTTTCCTATAAGCAACCTACATTCTCCATAATGATTCTTGCCATAATGTGCACATATGGTGTAGAACCAGCACTCTAACTGGCCGATGTTGCACCCCTAAAACTACCACTTTTTGACCCACTTAGGAAGCTCCTTTGTGTAGGCGCAGTAAATTCCTTTCTATTTCTATATCCTCCACTTTCATCACCCTGCCTCTTCTTATTATACTGAAAGTTTGTTTTGATTCAACTTCCAATTCTCAACGCGTATTACTGTAGCTTTCAACTTAATATAGGACTCCAAATCTGTAGGTGTAATACGGTTTCGAATAGCAAACCGGAGTCCAAATTCAAATCTAGTACATTTCTCTTAGCCGCTCGGCCACCTCGTTTTCTAGAAATTCTCTTAGAAAATCATCCCAGGTCAACAAAGGTGGTTGAACAATACTATGAGGTATAGTCTCCCACAAATCATACGCATTTCCCCGAAGAAGTGATACTGCATAATCAAACTTTTCTTCAGGAGTACATTTCATCAAATTCAGAACTCTTTCTGTTTGTTTCAGCCATGTCTTTCTGCCTCTGCTGGATCAGTAGTACCCACAAAATCAACAGCTCCCATTTTTCTAAGTTTATCATACTTTCGTTCCGTGGTTCAGGGGGGTTTACCGGTAGATATGGTGGATACGCAAAATGAATAGGTAATCCATGCATATGAAGAAAAGGGGAATGAGATGAATGTGACTCTGGCTCGGCTGCTCCTTCCTTACCCTCTGTGAACACTTTGCTCATCATTATATATATGTGCTTCTTGACTCATAACCATTTGCTTATAATATGCTACAATTAAAACACTGGCCAACATATAACATGAGTGATAATGTGTATGCCATGCCATGACCTACAGAACCCCTCCCTGGACTCTGATACCAAACTAACATGTAACACCCTTATCCTTGTCACACGTATTTATATAATATAAAATTATAGTTCATAGGAAGCACAGTTGCATTGCATATAAGATTAATGGATTAATTATCAGATGTAACTTTCTCTGTACGAGCGGAAGCATTTACACAAAATGATTTAATGATTTAGCAACACTTATTCACCCATGTGCATATATCCATATTACATAACATTAACGGTCGTGTCCTTTTATATACAAAGTCAAAATATAACTCCCTATATGAAATGCAAATGATGAGCTGAGGGGTGGCCTTACGGTACTCTGTAATCCAGAATTTCTGGATGCCTATAATTCTGTAATACATGATTCAAGATCATTAGCGGTCATAACAGAATCCATTAATCTCTGATGAATGCACTTTCTTTAATCACATATCTCATTTTCATATCAATAACATCCGTGGAGATCACGTATCTCTTTTCTATATCAATAACAACAGTAGAGATCACATATCTCAATTTAATTTCAATGTCATCACATAGAGATCATATATCTCAATTTCATCACAATATCACCACAGAGAATCATACAATTCACGTTAGAGTGCGACAAACATTTAATCACTATAGCCAAATAAGTAAGCTATTCATTCCAACATATCAATTTCATAACCACACAAGTCAAATAACAAGCTAAAAGATTATACTCCCAAATAGTGCTCTTATCCTGATGTTTTTGCCTAGTCGACTCTGTATGCTCCTTTATCGTAATTTTTACCTATTACAATAGCAAAAATGTGTAACCACATTGATAATTGTATATATATTTAGTTTTATTGACGTCGTGTATATGCGATATAACTTGTGCATGGGAGGGGGTCCGAATAATTGCTATCTTTAACGTATTAATTACATATCTTAATCCACTTTCATTATCTAAAAAACAGAATTTCTGTTTATTTTTCTCAACCTAGGTCCGAGAGATTACTTGAACATGTAGCTAAATCACTAATCATTCTATAAGGCTAATGGCTAAAGTCATTCCTTCAGAAAATAAAAATATTAATACCTTTCTTATTTGTTACAAATTAACACAAAATATATTTTGATATTTCCTTTCATTTTAAGGTACTTAATTAATATGATTTATAGCTCAATTGTAAGTCTGTGTCAGTTACATTCCATTCTCTCTTTTGATTCTTTAAACAAGTATATTCATATATTTATATATATATATATATATATATATATGAAATTACAAGTATAATTATTTTTATTTTACTCCCTTTATATGTAATTAGAAAAAGTTAATTATCAATTTACTGATTTGAGAATCAGGAACATTCCATATGTTAATTTACAACTAAATTTGGAGACTTGATTCAATAATGGCAACATATCTGTTAAGTTTACGAAATTAATCAATAATTCACGAGCCAATAGGTAAGGTCTTCTAATTCAAATCTAATAATAGAGATAAAGTTGCAGATAGGTTAACACTATCAATAATTTATGGAAAATAATCACCTGATATATGAGATGAAAAATCCTTTTGCCCGATTGCCGAGTACTCGGTTTTGTATGTGTGTGTTTTGTTTCTCACTAATTAAAAGATACAGGTAGTTCGTAAATTACTTATCTGCTAAGGAATAAAATAAAGATCACATATATTATTTTATAATATATTGTTAAGTGTATGAATTTCATTTAGTGTTCCTGTACAGGTGTAAAAACTATCTCATGTAATTATGTCTGAGGCTGTACAAATGTATTTAGCATATATAATTATCCTCATTTAAGGCAGTGTTAAGTGGAAATATAGGTAATACTTGTATTCCTTAAAGCCTCAGCCATCAATTTGTGGGTTAGGTGCATTTGTAAAATGATATAAAATATACACATTTATCCTATATATATATATATATATTATAAGTATAACTACAAAAGATGCCATTCCTTTTATATTTATGTGTGCCTGCACGTGTGTCATCTTAATTACACACACACATATATATATATATATATATGTATATAATACATGCATGTTTCGTTACCTATGCTTATATGGATGCTTATATCAAAAGTAATTTATTACATAATTATATATGTATAGTAGTAAGTGGATTACTTTTATATATATTAGTATTAGAGTTAATATTTGAGTCTCCATCATGTATTATACTAATCAATTCATTTAACTTATTCACACTTCAGCTTATTAAGCCAAAATTGAGTATTTCTTAATTTTACATGTATTTTAACATGAATGTGAAATATAAAATGCATGCAATTATGCTTATGAATATTTTAAATCATGATAAAAAATGCAATGTTTTCGGGTTATGACACTAAGATCGAAAATAGCCCTCTTAATCTCTGAGTCATCCGGAATATTACATAGCTTTGCATTATCCTCCTCCAAAACCATTGGATTAATAACAGTATCTACCATGGAGAAATCGTTCCCTGGATTAGGGGACTGTGAAAAAAGGTTCTCGTAGAAACTAATGATATGTTGTCGAATCTGCTGTAAATCGGTCACAAGAGCACTATTCACTACAAGATGATGAAGGGCTCTGATAAGGGTCTTTTTATGCATATTTTATGTGTGTATTTGAGTAGAATTTGAGTTATTTTGTTGTTAGTTTCATGAGTTTTTGATTATACATAGTTCATATTATTGTGAGGTTCTTTTTATTGGTGTAGATTGATCATTCGCAGCTATTTTTGGTGATTTCGGACCATAGATTCATGTCAAAATATATCCCGGGGTTTATGAATGCAAAAACACTTGAAATCCCAAGCTAAACGCGTCATTTCGGGGCCTTTCGAGACAAACACGGTCAGGGTGTACTTTTAAAACACGTCCATGCTTTTAATCAGCCAAAAAAGAGCAAAAACATGGCCATGTCGTAAAAAGCACGGCCTGGCCGTGCTTCTGGCAACTCCCAATTGGCGTGGAAAACACGGCCAGGCCGTGCTTTTGAGCACGGTCGTGCTTCTAGACTATTTCTACACGATTTTTGAAGGGTATTTTGGGAAAGCACTTCAACCAAGCCTTTTGACAACTCTTTTTGCACATTTACACCTCATTGTGCTACAATAATTTCTTACTTTCCCACATGATCACATGAAAATAATGATTCTTACAACCCAACTCATAAAGTTGAGTATTAAACTATCAAAAGATGACATTATTAATAAATACTTTCTCCAAAATAATGTCTATAAAAGCCAAGAGTGTGGGTTGAAGGAGATATTCATTCACATACATATAGAATCAGATTTTAGAGGAGAGATTAGAGATGAAAGTTCATATTTTAGAGAGGAGAAACACATATTGTGGTGAGGAAGAGAGCTAGAAGGCTTGGATCACCATGGAGAGGTGCTAAGGCACAAGGATTGAAGATCGCTCGAAGAAGAAGATGAACTCCACCACTTCATCATCATACTTCAAACAGGGGTGTCTTATGTTGGTTTTGGAAGTTTTAACTTCAAGTATTCATGTTGATTTCAGAAGAAACTTCTTGTTTAATTGTTGTTTTCATTCTCAAATCCATCATGAGTTAAATCGCTAGTGTTTGAATGTGATGAACCCTAGAACTTATTTTTGTTTATTGGCTTGAATGTTTTAAATTTTTTCTTATGCTTTTATGCGAGTCGCTTATGTTATGCTTGTTTATTCGAATTGGTATATGCTAGAATATTGATTCAAAGTTTATTTTTCACCGGGAAATCGAGAGATTCATAGTGAAATAGAACCAACATAAGTGAAAGGAGTTGCATACAATCCTAGAAATAGGACGACATAAATCTTCCGGATTAGGGTCAAACCTAATATGAGAATTCACAAATCGTTAATGCAATCTTGGGGGTTTTAACTAGAAAGAGATTTCAGTTAATCAACTTGAGATTAGGAGTTATTCGCCCTCGACAGAGGGTTTAACTTAATTTAGGAATGCCTACGGTCCATGAAGCATGAAAATATGTTAAGGGATGGTTAAAACTTAAGGGTTATGGTTGTATTCATTTTGGTAAAATCACAAAGACGTTCTGGAGGAATTCATATTCAAGCACATTTATACCCATCATCTTCTAATCCGAGTGTATCTAATATCCTTTGTGTTCTTAGTTGCCTCTTCCACTTTTATTTGCTTTCGTTTTATTTTTACTTTTCAACAAACTATTTGGCGAATTTGTAGGCTAGATAATAAAAAGACGATAATTACAAGTAATCATAGTCCTCGTGGGAATGACACTCGATACTCGCTTAGCTTTGCTATAAACGATAGGTGCACTTGCCTAGGCCATTTTTAGGAGTAGCTTCCGAGCCATCAGGTTCCTTTTGATCTCTTGGCCCTCAACTTTCTGTGGAAAAAACTCGTATTACGATCTCCATCTATCAACCATTTGATTCGAATCTTTTGTCTCAAAAGTTCGTATGTTGATTCAACAAATTATTCAGTTCAACATGAGTATGCATTTCCTATTGCATCAAAGCCTCCAAAAAAATCAACCTGAGTATCCATTTCCTATTGCATCAAAGCCTCCAAAAAAATCAACATGAGTATCCGTTTCTAGGCTTTTCTTTGGTTACCTGATCAGTCTGTGATCAGGACTACTCTTCTTCATTTTTATATATATTCTCACATTTATTCAAAAAAATCAAAGCCTCCAAAAAACCCTGGCCCAAAATCGAGTTTTGAATATTGTCAAGTTTCGTCTGAACCTCTTCCACCCTCCTATTAACATCTCCAAACACCATTCTATTCCAATTACGTAAAATAGGTAGGAGTCTCTTTAGTTTCAGCATTACACATAACATCGGACAACGTACCGCACATGGTTCCGCCAAGATTTGGCAACAATCTCCAAAAAACCATCATGTTGAAGCCACATAGACTGGAATAAAAAAAGGGATGGTCCATGAGTATGAGAGGTTTTGCACCGAAGAAAGATGGGGTGGTGATCAGAGCTATGACAAACTCCAACATAACCCAAAACCGATGGCCATTGATCCAAGATATCTGAGAAGCAAGACTTTTGTCCAGTCGTGCTTGCATTAAACCCTAATAGACACAAAAATTACTCCAAGTGAAAGCATTACCAGCCATAGGGACCTGGGTAAGATCATTATCACTAGTAAAATTTTGATTTTTCGTGCATGAAAGGGCATGAGGAAGGCCTCCTCCAGAATGTTCATATGCACCCAAGATAGCATTAAAATCTCTAATAATCACCAGCTCCCGAATACAAAGATTCAATGTCCGTCCAGAGAAACCGACGATCAATATAAGAACAATGGGCATGAACAAAACCCATAAGAAACTACAAATTCTGAAAATTCACTTTACAAAACACGCCCTGATCAGAAGTAAAATAATAGAAAACTGAAATTGAGATGACCGAGAAAAAACCCATAAATCCGGAAGACCATTGGAACAGAACGATTCCGCAACCAAGTTCATACGGAGGCTATGCCAAAAAAGTAGCATTTATAGAATTAAACTGAACCTTAGGTTCTGCAATAGCAACCACATCTGGATTGTGAATTCTACAAAGGTCTTTGAGCATAAACTTTGTAGAATCATTCCTGATGCCCCTAATATTCCAAAACATGCAATTCATTGTAAATTAGGAGGGGGATCTGGCCGCACCGAGTGTGTAGGAGCATCAATAGATTCAAGAAAAATAGTACCCTGTTCTACTTCTTCAGTCATATCCGACCAATGTTTGCGAGCCGCTGCTGCCATGGCTTTGAAATTCTCCGAAAGAGCACTCGCTTTTAACCTATATTGACTGATCGGCTTGCTGTTAGAGACGGTCTCAATGGCCATATTTAATTCCATCGAATCCTTGTCCATGAAAGTTGTGTGAACCTGCAAGTTATATTCTGAAATCATAGACACCACCGTCTGACGATCCTTGTTAGCAGGTGCCTGGGTCGGCGTCGACTGTTTCATGATGTACCATGGTGTCGGATAGCTCAATATCCTTGTTCCCCAATACTTCAAATAGATTTTGAACTTGAACCTCTGAGGTCACAATTTCACCATTAGCTTTATTCGTGTTCGCATTGCACGCTTCCTATTAGAACTAACAGTAGAACTAGCAAAATTGGGCCGGCCCGATGGTCCGCCTAGCTAGCCCGTATATTGGACTGGGCTGGGCCTTATTTTTTAAAGCCTGAAAAAATCGGGCCTAAATGGCCCGATCCAGTAGGCCCGTCGGGCTCGGGCCAAAAAAAAGCCCATTTTTTCGGGCTGGCCCGAGCCCAATAATATTTGATTGAAAAAAAAGTGCAATTAATATTTCTTGGTCCAGTAAACACGCTCAAGATCAGTTGTGCAGCCTGTGCAAGCACTTCCTAAAAATTGATTGGTGGATGAAACAATTTTTAATACTTAATAATTGTTTTATGTTCTGTGATTCTGTCATTTGTGGATCCATTACCTTTTTGTTAATAAAGTTTTGCTTCATTGGTTTTCAAAAAAAAAAAAAAGAAAAGAAAAAGTTTTGTCTCATTAAAAAAAAACAAAGCTTTACAAACAAAACAAAATGATTGGTCTCGAGTTCCGTACTTTGGTTAACAGTCAAGCTTTTTAAGTAGCTTTTTGTTTTTTATTTAAATGTCAGTTTGTATAATTATTCATTACAAATTACAATAGTATTCTTAAGTTGGTGCCTTGGTGGTGTCGGGGTCGGTTCATTACTCAATACTCATTAGTATAAAATATGTATTAGGCTTTTTGAAATTTTTTTGGAAAAAAATTTAACTTGGGCTGGTTTGGCCCGATGGCCCATGACTGGGCTGGACTGGGCTACGAAAATTGAGGCCCGATGAAAATTTGGCCCAACTCGGCCCGATTTTATTTTATGGCCCTTGGGCTTAGGTCGGGCGGCCCGGCCCGACCCATTGCCAGCTCTAACTAACAGTAACCCAAGCTTCCTTGATCACCTCCTTACCTTTAGAAATATTGTTCCCATGCTTTTCAGTATTCCGAACCTCTGACCGACCATGATTCCTATCTTTGTCTCTCGTATTTTTTGTATGCAGTATGTTAACCTCTTGAGGAGTGGAGTGACGACAATTATAATGGAGTGTCCCACGATACGACAATGCCTATAAAAATCCGGAAGATTTTCATATCCAAGGGACACAAAGGAGCAATTCCCCACCTCTCTAAAAAAACCCTAAGGATGGCAATGCTGTCTCCGACGATTAGACTGCTCACGTCCGGTCGGGCCTACTAGTTCCGATATCAATCTCTCATGGATCTTGATAATTTCTTATTTCCTTAAATCATTAAACCCTATATTTTGATTGATACATATAGGGTTTGCTTGACAAAACCCCTGGGACGCGATACGGTGGATGCGTTGAATCTACCTGCAGATGATGGTAACCCATTTTCTGGAAAATCAATCCCCATCGAGACGAACAATCTCAATAACCATGATAATGAGGGACAACGCCCTGAAGTGGATGAAAGCCTGCGACCCTACTCTCCTAAACCTGATAAAGTTTTAACATCACAATTGGGCATTTAGCTGCAAACTCTAGGACGGAATATCGTATGCAGCCATCTAAGGTTCCCGATGGATTTTCTAAAAACCATAGTTTAAACCCTATTTCTTCACACACAACCAACGTGCATGGGGGGGATACATCTGCTATGAATGATGGAATTAATACTTAGAGATAGCACGACATGGACAAAATTCATCCTTCACATGATGCGGGAAGACAAGACATGTTTAAGACGGGCAACATGCCTTCGTTGGCCCAAAACTTATTTCTGAGGGATATCTCAAAGCCAATCAAAAAAGGAAAATATTTTTCTGTAACAATGGATGAAGATATATATCAGCAAAGAGCAACGGCGCTTGAAACACATTGATTGGAAGATTATTGTTACCTAAATGGACGAAGCCTATATAGCCTTGGACGATCTTAAGAGAAAATTGACGGAGGTTTGGTGTATAGTCAATTCATGGCATCTTATACCCATTGGAAGGGGTTACTACAACATCCAATTTTCAGAACTGATGGACAGAAATATGATTTTTATCAAGCCTATTTGGAATTTGAAGTCGGGTTCAATCCGTCTCTCTAATTGGGTCAGTACAGGATTAACTCTTCAAAATTAATTATGAAGCTTGCAAGTGCCATTGGTACGCCTATGCAAATAGATGAAAGATTTCCTAGGGGAGAGGTGGGGCATTTCGTTAGAGCTCTGGTGGAGGTGGATTTTAATGCACCTTTACAAGATTTCATTATGGTAGAGCGAGTTGGGCAATTGCTCATTCATTTTTATTAGTTACGAAAATGTTCCAGAATTCTATTCTAATTGTCGAATTGTGGGTCACACTACCGCTAGGTGCAAACAAACAACTCCCCCAGAAGTGCACCAAAAATTCGAAGTCCTCCTGTGGGTTTGGCTCGGGGACGCACAGAGGCCAACAAGGAGCATGGGGGGAAGATAAATGCAAATAAGGGCAAAGAAGTAAGCTTTGAAGAATGGGTTCAAGTGAAACCCAGACGCCCACAAGGTTCTAATAAAAATGCAGGGAGGGGTGCATCCAAAACTCCTGGTCATTGCAATCCGCAATTCATTTGAAGTTCTAAGGAATAATTTGGAAGATTCATGCTCAACTCGACACACCTAAGGAACCTGTGAGAGAGGAGGCCATGGGACAGGGGTCTGGTTCGACAAGTACGGATAGGGTTCATCCTAACCCAGATCGTACTATGTTTATTTATGATCAGGGGGCACAAGGTTGATAGGGAGCCTCAAAATATGGTGATATCTTCCATGCTGGATGACAGGGGGGTTGAGGACCTTCGACGTGCGATGGAAACTATTGAACATATTCGTCCCTCCTTCGGACTATATTTTGCATGTTTTGGAATATTAGAGGAATCGGCAATGAATCCTCTAAATCAATGCTCAAAGATTTATGTTGAACACATAACCTCGACTTTGTGGTTATTGTTGAACATAAGGTGCATTTTAATTCAATTAATACGCATTTCTGGTAATCACTTCGGATGAATTTGATTGCTGAAACTTTTCATGACAATGGCCTTCCAGACTTATGGTTGTTTAATTGTTCAAGGGACGCCGGGTTTCAAGTTATTTATAATTCCGATCAATATTTGATTTGTAAGGTGAATATTAATTGATTGCAGTTTCATGTTGGTTTCATTTATGCGTATTGTTCGTATAGGGACAGGCGCACACTGTGGCAGGGGCTTAGTTAACTTGGGCTGCAGGATTTGGTTATTATTTCAACACCATTGTGGGGGCGCATGAAAGACAGGGGGGTTCGATCCCTCATTCTATTTCTTGCCATGAATTTCAAAATTTTATTGATGATAATATTTTACCCATATCCCGATAATTGGTAACAGATTCATTTGTGCATTTCAAGTCAATAGAGGATTAGTGCAAGCCCGATTGGATCGTATTCTTGCAACTCAAGGGTTCTTGGATTTGTGGTTACGACGCAAGGTTATGTTGGTGTGCGTCATAATTCAGATCATAACCCGATTTTCCTTCATTGTGAAAATATGAATATTCTCGGTATTATTTTAGATTGACAACTGGTTGGGTTACTACATTGCAGATAGAATTGGTATTCCACATGAGTACAAACATCTATTTGGGCATCACATTTCGGAGTACTTCTACGATGAGTCCTGGCATTTCACCTTCTCTCTTTGTTGAGGCTTACTTGGATCTTGTCCGAGATATTGTTCGCGTCCCCATCGCCCACTCCTCGAAGGACACGTGGGTCTGGATGCACTCTGATGATGGGAATATTACCTCGAAAGCGGCGTAGTCTCATGTTCGGCCCCAATCTTCTGTGGTCCAATGGGGTTCTTGGATTTGGTCTCCTCATATTTCGAAACGTCGTTCGATTATGGTGTGGCGAGCCATCCACAATCGTTTGGCGGTCTTGTACTTATTGCGTCCTGGGGGAGTTTTATTGGCCCCTCGGTTTGTGGTCTTTGTTGTGCTTATTGCGTCAGGGTTCTTTTTCTGTATTTTTCGACGCTTCTTTTATCTTTATGGGGGGTACTCTTTTTCCTGCCAAAGGATTTTCCTACAAGGGTGGGTTTTACCTTGGGAGGTTTTAACGAAGCCCCAACCATTCAGCCATTTGGTCGGCTTGTGACCATTTTGTTTTTCTTTCGGACTTGATTTTCGTCTTGTTTCTTTGGCTACCTGATCAGCCTGTGATCAGGATCACTTTTTTTTTTGAATAAGCTCGAAAATATTATAGAAGAAAAGAAAAATCCCTGGTCACAAGCCGATCAGGTAGCGCAGTGTTTGGGGCCTCGTTAAAAAACTACCGGAGTAAAACCCACCATTGTGTAAAAAAACCCCAATAGGAAAAGAGTACCCCCACGAGAAAAATCCATAAGAAACAGAATAAACACAAACACAATCTATAACAGAAACACATGCTATCTGACAATCTATACTGACTACGACCAACATAATCATCATTGAGTAAAGTAATAATATCCGCAGGAGGCGCATCCCACCACTTGGATTTCGAGAATTTATTGAGACAATCTGCCACACGATTACCCTCCCGATAAATATGAGAAATTACAAAATTCATTTTGGAGACCAAATGTATTGAGTAATTCCAGTGACCAAGAAGACGCCATGGGACGGATCCATCGCGATTACGAAAGAGGTCGACCACAAAACTAGAGTCTGATTCCACCCAAAGATGCATCCAACCCTAATGATCGCGTAGGAAATCACTTTAATAACAACAATTAACTCGACTCGAAAGCAAATCCAAATCCGCATTGCTCAACAAAGCAACTTCTGAAGAAGCCCCTAGCCGTACGATAAACCCGTGCTGCGACTAGACGTCCCAGAGAGCCAGAAGCGCTGCCATTTGTATTAACCTTAATCCAACCTGGAAGAGGAAGGTGCCAAGTGACAGGGATGATTCTGGGGGCTCTGGGAGCACATCCCTTTACCTTGAGATGGTGAAGACAAAGGAGGAAGGAAAAAAGAGCGTCTGATAGAACCGTTAGCCAGCAGAAAACATCTGCGGAGAGTATCAAAAACCATAGACTCCGAAATAAGGACCTTCCAACCCAGTTTCATAATGAAAGACATGTTTGCAGAAATAAGAGACCGAACCCCAAGACCTCCCTCACTCTTAGGTGTGCAACAACGTGTCCAATTAACCGCCATAGAGCCCTTCTGCGTAACATCCCCGGACCAAATGAAATTCCGCATTGCCTTTTCCAACTGCCTAAGCATCGCGATAGGCCATTTGTAGATAAGCATATTGTGAACCAAGGAGCTGGAAATGTCAGAATTGACCAAACAGACCCGACTTGCCAAGGAAAGAGAGGATCCTTTCCATCGTTTAAATTTAAGTATAATCTTGTCAAACAACGGTTGCAACACACCATGCTTGGGAGCACCCTTGAAGATGGGGACGCCCAGATAAGTAGTTGGCAAGGAATCAACCGTCAAACCCATGAAGATATAACGTGCATTGCTAGAGGTTACCGCACAAAGAATAACAATGTCGTCTGCATAGAGCATGGTGGAAGGAAAGACAATATTGTGCGGGGCCACAAAAGGTTTGAAAATATTTGAAGTCACCAAACGAGCAATTAGTCTCCCAGGACTTCTTTCAAAGAATTCAAAAGAGAAGGGGAGAAAGAGGATCACCCCGACGCACTTTGCGTGCGTGCAAGCAAAATAACCAATTGGAGAACCATTCAGCATAATTGAGATACGGGCTGACTTCAAAATCACCGAAATCTAGTCAACAAATTTTTCGGAGAAGCCAAATCTGTGCAACATATATAAAAGAAAATCCCAACTGAGAGTGTCGAAGGCCTTGCGAATATTGATCTTAAGGTTCATATTGTCGCCTATATTAATAAGAATATTGAATCCCTCCGAAACCGTGAGCAATACAATCGTGAATGTGGCAGCCGGAATAAAGCTAAATTGAGTAGGTGATAAAATTCGACTGACGATGTGCCCAAATCGAGTAGCCAGGATCTTCGTGATAATTTTGAAGATGAAATTACTCATCACAATGGGCCTGAAGTTCTCCACAACATTTGCATCTTTGCTTTTAGGAATAAGGACCATAAAGCTTGAATTAAATCCCGTCGAGGAGGAGCCGATCGGAACAAGTGACGACCGCAGATAATGACATCCGTAGATATAATATCCCACAGATTATTCGATAGAAGGAACCATTGAAGCCATCCGGCCCGGGGAACTATCTATGCCGAGATCAAAGGCTGCATCCCAGATCTCTAAGTCTGACGGCAAAGAGATTAAGCAGTCGTTTTCCACATCCAACACCACAGGGTTAATAATGTGATCAATGGAAGAAAAATCTGGGTTAGGACCCATGGACGCCGTAAACAACTCCTCAAAGAACTGTATAATGTGATCACGAATGGCCGACGGGTCCGTGGAAATCATACCATTAATCATCATACCGTGAATACCAGCCCGAGCGGCCTTAGTCTGACAACAACGGTGAAAAAATGCAGTATTGCGGTCTCCATCAACCAACCAAGCGGCACGAGATTTCTGGCGAAGAAATTCAGATTGGAGGAGAAGCGACTGGTTAAGAGAGTTTTGAGCTTCTAGTTCCTGATCCCGGCGCGAAATGGTATATCCCAAAGTTTCAATGTCCGATTGAATCTGATTAAGCATCTCTAACTTAGCATCCACCCCATGATTGACATCCCCAAAAACCTCAGAACTCCAAGAACATAGCACGGGGCGCAACCTTTTCAATTTAATCATAACACGAATCAAAGGATTAGACACTTGACAATTAGTTTCCCACGAAGAAGTAATTATTGACTTGAAGCCTCCACATACATTGAAAACGAAATGGAGATGGACCCTTATGAGCCGTAGTAGCACAAGAACGCAGAAGAGGGTGATGATCCGAGCAAACATGAGGAAGAATAAACACTTCTGCTCGCTGCCAAAGACTAACGAACCATGGACTAGCAATAGCAAGATATAGCCGAGCTTAAATGAGCGTTTGATGAGGGCGTGTGCTGCACCAAGTAAATAATTTCCCAACCGTTGGAATAGCCATCACCATTGCATTATCATAGAAATTTCGAAAATCTTGACAAGAAGCCATGGAGGTTACCCCCTGACCTGTACGCTCATGATTCCCGAGAATAGCATTAAAATCCCCCATAAGAACAATATCATCAATACCTAGAGCAACAATATCAGACCAAAGCTGCCGACGAGTCACGTGATTACAAATCGCAAGAACAAACCCCACATGGAAAATATAATTAGCATATTGAACCTTTAGAATAATACACTGATCAGAGATAAGAACCTGTTGAAGAACCGTGATGTCCTAACGACAGAGAACCCAAATATTTGCCTTTCCTGAAGCTCGAAAATTTTGAACCACAAACTGTAAACCGAGACTGGCCCAATAAGAATCAGAGATTGTTTGTAAGCCCACCTTAGGTTCGGCAATAACAACCAAAGAAGGCTTATGATGGTGACATAGTTTCTTAAGAACATTGCGAAAAGCAGTATTCCCAATCCCTCCAATATGACAAAAGATGCAATTCATTGAGAAGTGTCGGGTGAAAGAATCCGGCTAGGAACTCCGGAATGCATTGGCGCAGAGGGGTCAACCCCAGTGGTATTCTCGTCATCCACATAATCCGCCCACCGTTTCGTAGCTGCCCTGTTTAGGTTGTTAGTCCCATTATCATCATCCAAAACCTCCAGTTGATGAACCAACGGTGTGTTACCCGCTCTACCGAATCGATTAATCTATGTTTGGCATCAACAGATTTTGCCCGAATTGCCCTGTACAATGGGTGGATGGGTTTTTCCAACGGATATTGCACTGTGAGAGGCTTATTATGAATATCCAAAGTGGAGAAAAACTGATCATTTCTAAGAACCGGGCGTTCAGGGACAACAGTGCGGGAAGGCATAAGAGGAGGCATATCTTCCGAAGTATGAGTGTTAGGGTCTTCAGTATCTAAAGCAGAAAAAGCATTGTCCAGACTGATATCTGAGGAGGTTGGGATGATAGCACAAGACGGAGAACCTGGGCGCATAGGCAAAGCCGTATTATCCACTAAGTTATCAATGGCCTTACCCTTGTCTGCAGAGCTATTAGTCGGACAATAAACCTGCCGAACCCGGGAGCGACCACGTTGAGAGGTGGGCCATCCCTGTGGTTCCTGCAAATTGACATTGTTTCCAAATTGTCTGTACGTCGCAGCCGAATGTCCCATAATACCACATGTTCCACAGAATAGAGGAAGTTTTTCATATGCAATAGACGCAAACGAGCAGTGACCCCTCCTTTCAACCATAATGTGATCCTGTAAAGGTTTAGCCAGGTCCACATCCACCAAAACACGAACAAAATGGCCAAGAGAGCCATCCAAAGATCGTTCATCAACCTAGACTGGGGTGCCAATGGCCTTGGCTAGTCCCATAATGCAACTAGGGTCCCAATATTCGATGCTCAACTCAAATATTCTAACACAAATAGAAGGAGTTGATGTATTAACCTTGTAGGGGTTGAAATCCGAAACCCAAGGAGATAAAAGGATGGAACCAGGATTGATAGACCAAGTAACTCGAGCTTGGGCACGGGAACGATCATATGCATTGGAAAATTTAACACAAAAATAACCTTTTCCCAACGGTATTAACTTCCAGTCACTTTTAACGCCCCATAGTTCAAAAAGCCTTTTATGTAAAGGCATAATAGGCCAAGGCTTAGTACCTTTGCCGAGCATAACACAACCAATTAAAGCATACTTAAACTCAGCAAGACGCTGTTGGTAAACTTTTCATCCATAATGACAGAATAATATTCCCCTTTTTTAATGGGTTCAGGGATAGGATTAGAGGGGCCAAAACAATTTTAGCAAAAGATTGGGGGTTACCTGTACCCTGGTGGGAAGATGCATAGTCAGAGGATTTACCAGATACCACTTTGGCAAAAGTAGATTCCACACGTGGGGAGGTATTTGGCCCAGAATGAGCCGAATGTTGCAAGTTCGTGTGGGGTTGTGGGTGAGCTGATGTTGAAACTTTGTGCGCGCCGTATATTGAGAATTGCCACTGCCATTGTTGCCATATGCATGGAATAATTTGGGAAATTGAGGCCGACATTACAGGGATTTGATAATGCCTAGGAGAGAACACCATTGATCCGGGGCCATCACCCCCCACGGGAAGCGACCATGGAAGACAACCCCAACTGGCCCCCAACCACTGGGATCGGCCCCCGCATGATCATGCAACATGAGGGTAATAGGGGCTGAAGAGGAGATCTGTGGGGGGTGAGGACCCCCCATTACCTGCGTCTTCCTCTGTACATTTGGAGAGAATCCGTCGCCCAAGAAAGGAGGAGTGACGTTGGGTCGGGCCTCCATATACGTTGACGCCTGGAATTAAACCTAAACTAGGGTATTGAGATGATAGTTTGGATGATTACTCGTGATGTGGCCTGAAATTCGAAGGTAAAAAATCATAACACCCCCATGACGAAGGAGTATCAAATGAAACGTGCAAGGGAGATGGCACTTTGCTGTCAGTGTCGACCGCCATGGAAGATCGCAATGAAGAAGTAGAACCCGGTGGTTGCATGGGAGAGGATTTGATCAAGAAATGAAGTGTAGTTCGATGATGATGCTGCTCGAAGTTTAAAGTTAAACCACGCAAAGATTCCGACATGACTAAGCCTGAGAAGTTGATCGGAGGAGTTAAGCCAGACGTCCGATCGGTGACAGCATATTAGGGTTTTACTGAGAGATTCCCAGTACACATAGATTTGGAAAGCTTATTTTTCAGACTCAATATCCGATTGAATTTGCTTAACTTTCTCCAACTTATCGTCCACTGCCCGATTTACATCACCAAAAACCTCCCTATTCCAAGTACAAAGCACCGCACGCAAATGTTTAAGCTTACACATCAGTTTAATTAATGGATTAGAGCCCACAACAGGAATATTCCAATTTGAAGCAACCATCTGCTGAAAACCCAGATTCTTAAGCCACATTAGCTGAAAACGGAACGGACCGGACTATCATAATGCATCAAATGAGGGAGAGCGAAGGGGATGGTGGTCTGAACAAATACGAGGGAGAACATAGTTATCCACCTTTTGCCAAAGGGAGAGAAAATTGTAAGTAGCCCTGGAGCGATCCAACCTAGTGTGAATGAGATTATTTTGACCCCTCGTAGCACACCACTTAAAGAAGTAGCCCATGGTTGGAATACACGACAACCTTGAGCTTTCCATGAAGTTGCGGAAGTCCTGTCATGAAGCAAGAGAGGCAATCCCCCGACCTTTCTTCTCATGATTACCCAGAATTGCATTAAAATCCCCCATTAAAACCAAGTCATCAATTTGTTTTGCTCATTAAAACCAAGTCATCAATGCCTGAACCAATAATATTATCCCATAGATATCGACGATCCACATGGTTACAAAGGGCATGCACAAACCCCACATGAAAAGTGATACTAGCATACTGAGCCTTGAGAACAATACACTGATCATAAATGAGAACATGTTGCAGTATCGTGACATCCGAGCGGCAAAAAATCCAAATATCTGACCCAAAAAGAATCATGAATAGCATCCAGTTCCACCTTGGGTTCCAAGATGGCAACCAAGGATGGGTTGTGACGTTGACAGAAGGCCTTGAAAACATTGCGAGAAGTAGCATTCCCTATTCCTCTGATGTTCCAGAATAATCAATTCATGAGGTAACGTCGAAGGTGGCGGACCGTGTTGCTGACATGGTAATAGGTGCATCAGAAGTCTGCAAAATCGTAGGTCCCGTGTCCCCAATAGACGTGTGGATCTCTGTGGGGTGTGAAGTCTCATCGTCAGCATAATCAGCCCATCTTTTAGTCACCGCAAGATTAAGATTCTTAGCTCCATCAGGGTCCGGAGTGATGGCAACCTGATGGATAGGAGGTGTGGGGCCATGCTCAATGTCTTTTTGCAAGCATTGTTGGTCCACATACAAGGATCTATCCGGGATGGCCTTACTCAAAAGTTTGATAGGTGTCTCCAAAGGATATTGGACAACATTGGATGGCTTTCGTAACCGAGATTGGGGTGGCAGAGTGACCAGAGGCAAGGGCTGTGAATTCTCGGAGCAGAAAATGGGACATCCGAAGATTGCGAGTCATAAACCACATCGTCCGCTTCAGCCAAGGTGGCAAACGAATTACCCAAACGAACATTAGAGGAAGCCGGAACATTATGAGCATCAGGCACCAAAACCAGAGGGAGGGAAACCGCATCATCCACTGAGTTAACCACGGTTTTTCCTTTATCTTGTGCTTTTGGCACCGGACGATAAACTCTATGCTCCTTAGAACGTTCCCATTGAGATGTAGGATGTCCATGGGGTTCTTTATTTTCACCAGGCTTATCCATATGATGACATGAAACAGCAGTATGTCTCGTAATACCACAAGTGGGGCAGAAGTCCGGAAGTCGTTCATAGCTAACCGACAGAAAAGAACAATGACCCATACGCTCCAACATAATATAATCTTGCAATGGCTTAGCAAGATCAACTTCCACCAAAACACGGACAAAGTGACCCAGAGAACCATCCAAAGACCTCTTGTCAATCTGTAAAGGAGAACCAACGGCCTTAGCAATTCCCAAAATGGAATGCGGTTTCTAATATTCAAGGTTGAGCTCAAATATCCGGATCCAAACACTAGCAATCGAAGTCGTGACTTTGTATGGATTAAAATTTGGCACCCACGGAGATAATCTGATATTGCCCGGGTTAAGGGACCAAGATACCCGAGATTGAGCCCGAGAACGATCCTGCATATTGTCAAATTTGATACAGAAATAACCCTTACTTGGGGATTAGCATCCAATTAGTTTGAATACCCCATAAATTAGAAAGACGTTTTTGAAGCGGTTTTTTCTTAATAATTGGGAGTACTGGTTGAAGGGGAGGGGATAAATTCCAAAGAAACTGAAAGATACATGGTTCGAACCCTGGTCAACACCCTTATAAAGGGTGAACGATACCACTTGAGCTACAAGCTAGTGGTGACATTTTGGAAGCGGTAAAATAGCCAAGGGTTTATTACCTCTTCCCATAGTAACACGACCTATTAAAGAAAAAGCAAATTCAGAGATGCTTTGTTTATAAAGATTTTCATCAATCGTAACTGAGTAATAGTCACCCTTTTTAACCGGTTCAGGGATCGAACTAACTAAACCATTAACCACATTAGAGTAGGCTTTAGGATTACCTGGAGCCAAAGTATGGAAAGAATTTGGGGCAGGGCCATTACCATTATTTAGGGGGGCATATGAGTTTGCCAAATTTGGATTGAAGTTGGGCATTGTGGCCAAAAACTGGGTATTCCCTGAACTAACTTGGGATACATGACTCAACAATGGGAAAACATTGGTGGAATCACGAGGTGGAGGAGGTGGAGCACATGCTTGTCCTGGAGAACTGTTGTGATAGTGGTTGGGGACCACAGGCTGGGAGATGCGAAGAAGGAGCCCAGGGGCCATCACCCTCCTGGGAGGGGGCGACCATGTTGGTGGAAGTAGTGGCTATCCCCCTAGAAGCATAGGTAGGGGGCACGGCCCCCCATGGTCAGCAAGAACCATGGGGGGAGGGGAACAACCACTTGCACATCAACATTAGGTGCGTGCGCCTGATAAGCATGAAGGGCGTGCGTGGGGGTAGGAGAATCAACAAGGGCGTGCGTGGGAGGGATACCCATATAGGCGGAGGATGGAATTAGACCTAGTTGCAGGCATGGTGTCGAGTTCTTTTGTTGTTGCTGATGCTGAGGGATGAAGCTAGACGGGGGAATTCCATATAGACCAAGAATTGAAGAAGAGTTCGTGTTATTTGTACCAAAGAGTTGCGTTGCCATCGTGCGAACGAAATCCGACGTATGAGTGTGCATGGGTGGATGCTGTGTAGACGTAGGGTTCGACGCTTGTGCTAGGAGATTATGTTTATTATGAGAGTAGTTGGATGTAAGGCCATGGAATAAGTTCGAAGTCGCCATGGCCGGAAGGGAAGCGGCGACAATCAATGGAGGAGATGGTGCGCTTTAAAAATACGAATATTGTGAGTCCGATGCCTTTTCATTTTCAATAAATGTGGCTTCAACATAAAGGGTTTAAGGAGGTGGTGGCGTAATCCTTGGGCTGATCCGTGCATGGAGACAAACCCTATGTTGCAAGTGATGATTAAACTAAAATGTCTAAAACTGATACTCAGAGATTGGAATCATAATGTCTTTGGGGATATTAATCGACAGGTGGATTCGGTACAAAGGAGATTAAATGAGGTACGAACATCATTTCCATACTTGGTAACTCGGACGAGTCGATGCTGTGAGAGATTGAGTTGCACAATGAGTTAAATAAATTGTTGAACTGTCAGTACGAGTTGCTTAGCAGAAAAGTCGGATCAAGTGGTTACAAGATGGGGATAGAAATACTGAATTTTTCCACAGAAAGTTACGAATGAAGAGATCTAAAGGCTCAATTCGGCAACTTATGATAAATGGTGCCATCTCACACAATTTGAATATCATCCGTACTCACATAAGAGAGTATTATGAAAACTTATTTTTGGAATCTTTTTTTGAATAAAATCGAAAATATATATAAAAGATGAAAAGAGAGTATTCATGATCACAGGCTGATCAGGTAACCAAAAGTAAGCATGGAAACAATGTCATAAATGAAAACGAATTGGTCACAAGCCGACCAAATGGCTGAATAGTTGGGGCCTCGTTAAAACCTCTCAAGTTAAAACCCACTCTTGTGGGGAAAACCCTTGGCAGGAAAAAGAGTACCCCCATGAATGAAAAAGCGTCCAAAAATGGGAAAAAAAAACCGAAGCCAGGACGTATTAGGTAACAAACCTATAGTTGGATTGGCCAACATAGTCATCAGTGAGATAATGTACGAGCTCCACAGGCGGGACGCCCCACCATGTACCGTACTCCGTCTTCTTGCTCAACATGTCTGCCACCCGATTGTCTTCCCGAAAAATATGTAATGCCACAAAATCCATATGAGCGAGGAGATGCAAGGTGTATCGCCAAATGCTAAGGTGGCGCCATGGGACCTCAGCAGATCTCTTCTCCAGAAAGTTCACCACATACATCGAATCCGACTCCAGCCAAAGTTGTGTCCATTCCTTGACAAAAGCGTCCTGAATCGCCCACATTGCTGCGACCAACTCAGCTTCAAACGCATAGCCCAAACCACAACGATTCAAGAAACACCCCCGAGAGAAACCTCTACAATTTCGGAAACCCCGGAAGCTGTGAGATTGCCCAGCACCCCCGAGGAATTGCCGTCCGTATTCACCTTAATCCAACCCGGGAGGGGTTTTTGCCAATTAACTTCCACG
Source organism: Rehmannia glutinosa (assembly GCA_016081115.2). Lineage (NCBI taxonomy): Eukaryota > Viridiplantae > Streptophyta > Magnoliopsida > Lamiales > Orobanchaceae > Rehmannia > Rehmannia glutinosa. Next base: position 107,347,192 of record CM071926.1, read on the forward strand.
ATCTTTGGTGCTTGTCTAGCCCGCCCAGGAACTCGCAGCCTACGCAGGATGAGAAGGTCCTATTGGTCATTATGCATGCATTCCCGATCCAATGAAGATGATTCAACGATGAGAACCCGAAGATGGAGAGTAGCCGCATCCACCGTCCAGATTTTGTTATGAAAAACCAACTCATTCCGGATATGCCAAATGAGCTAGATGCAGGAAAGGATAGCCACACGCCAGAGGAAAGCAACCTGCTCACTAAAATGAAAGTTCATAAGACGCACTAGGAATTCATTAAAACTATGAGCCTCAAATGGGTGAACGTTAAACAAATCAAAAATCCATTGCCAGAGAGCCCCTACAAAGACACAAGAGACAAATAAATGGTCAACTGATTCTGCAAAGGCACAACAAAGAGCGCAAACCAAGGGGCTAGTAAAACTCCTCCTTGCCCACAATAAATCCAAGACAGCCAATTGATTGTGGATAGCCCACCACGCCACCACCGATCGCCGTTCTGGGATGTGTTGCGACCAAATCCAAGAACCCCACTTGACCGCCGGATAGTGGGGACGAACATGAGCATATGCTGCCTTTGAAGTAACCAAACCATCCTCCGAATTCAGCCATATGCCTTAGTAACCAAACCATCTCTCGAGTTCAGGGGCACGCATATCTCTTGAGTTAGGGGCAATAGGGACTCACACGATAGCCCGGACCAGATCCAAATAAGCCTCCACAAACGAGAAGGTAAAGTGCCAGGACCCATCATAAAAGTAGTCCGAAATGCGATGGTGAAATAAGTGTCTGTATTCCTATGGGATACCAATTCTGTCTGCTATAGAGTAACCTAGCCAGTTATCAATCCAAAATAATACCTCGGAATTAGCCCCTGGGATCCAACGAGAGTCATCCAAGCAATCTAAAATGCAAGATAGAAGAAGGAATGAAAGACCTCCACATCGCCCCATCCGCTATCAAATATCACCGCCTAAGGGTGCTGAAGATCACCGAGTCCGAGTTCATGACCTTCCAGCCCAATTTCATCAAGAAAGCCGTATTAGCCGCCACAATCGATCGAATGCCCAACCCCCTTTAGTCCGAGGCGTGCAACACCGATTCCAACTAACCACCACCGACCCCTTTGTGTTAACATTCACAGTCCAAATGAAATTATGCATGGCCCTTTCCATTTACTTTAGCAAGGTGTGGGGCCATTTGTAAACCATCATTGTGTGCACAAACAAACTAGTAATCACAAAATTAACAAGACAAACTCGACCATCAAGGGAAAGAGAAGAACCTTTCCATCTTCTCAATTTGAGGATGACCTTATCAAAGATGGGCTGTAGACCCGCAAACTTAGGGGCACCCTTGAAAATCGGTGCGCCTAAATATACGGTGGGGAATGTCCTGGGTTGAATCCCCACGATAGTTTGCACCCTCCCATGTATACTTTAGATTTCCGAGGATTGAAAGCTTGGCCCGAGATATCAGCATAAAGGATGAGGATCTACAGAAGGATACGGGCGTTGGCCGAAGAAGCCCCACACATAATAACAATATCATCCGCGCATAAGATGGACGATGGGAAGATAATCCATCTAGGAGCAATGAACGGATCTAACCAATTTTGAGCAACCGCGACTTCAATAAATTTACTAAGTACCTTCTCCGCGATGCAAGCGAAGAATGAGGGATAGAGGATCGTCCTGTCTGACCCCTCTAAAACAGGGGAAGTATCCCACTGGCGTCCCATTAAGTATCACTGATATTCTGGACGACCGAAGAATAACATCCACCCAGTGAATAAAAATCTCTGAGAAACCAAAGTGGCGCAAAACGTGTAGTAAGAAATCCCACTTCAACGTATCAAATGTCTTACGAATATCAATCTTCAAGATCATATTTGCATCCGATCGACCATGCAAGACATTAAACCCTTCAGAGACATGGCTATACAATCGTGAATCTGCCTCCCCAAAATAAACCCAAACTACGTAGGAGATAAATAGGCAGAAATAATCGAACCCAAATGCGTAGCCAATATTTGAGAAATAATCTTGAAAAGAAAAGTACTCATAACAATCGGGCGAAAGTTCTCAATAGCATTAGCATCCTTAGTCTTTGGGATGAGCGCCATGAAGCTAGCATTCAAACCCAATGGTAGGGACGAGCTAGTGAAGAAAAAATGGACCGCGGCAATCATCTCGACTGAGATGACATCCCAAAAATGATGATAAAATGTCCCATTGAAACTGTCTGGGCCTGGAGAGCTATCTGAATCCATATCAAACACCATTTCCTTAATCTCCGAATCCGAGGGAATGATTGTCAAGCTAGCATTATCCATCGCTCCTACCCGGGAGAAATTACGATCAACCATAGAATAATCCGAAATGGTACCCCGGTGTCCGCGAAGAGCTCCTTATAGAAGGAAATAATATGATTCCCAAGAATCACTGGATCATCAGTGTAACTGCCATCAACCATCAGACCATGAATCCCCGTGCGTCCATTACGAATCTGGCTATGACGATGAAAAAATGTTGTGTTACGATCCCCATCCTTAAGCCATGCCGAGCGGACCTTTTGCTTAAGGAATTCAGATTGTAATAGCAACGTGTGAGACAACTGCATCTGGGCGTCGATCTCCTTGTCCCAACGAGCAGCTGTATAGCCCAATGTTTCAATATCTGCCAGGATCTGACGAACTTGCTCCATCTGATAATCCACCCTGCGATTAACATCCCCAAAAACATCTCTGAGAGCTATCTGGATCCTTAAAACATGATTAATGATTTTTCGATGGTGGATGATGATGAAGATCATCCTGCAGTTACAACTCAAGGAAATAAAGAACCGATGATGATTCATGGAGGTGCCAATCACAAGATCAAGAGCTAAACAAATTAAGCAAGCTTTGATGACTCTTGTTGCTGAAATTAAAGATAATGTGCAAGGGAGCTCAATAGAAGGTCCAAGTAATGAATGTTATTCAAGTTGTTGGGCCATAATGCATCTAATAAGTTGGGCTCAAGCATGGAACTGAATTGAAGACTTAATTTGGAGTTTATGGGCCATGATTTTCGTCCAACACCTCAAGCCCAAGAGGAGTGATGTTTCATTTTGCTTAAAATGGTCAATTTTCAGCATTTTGTTAGTCAAAGTGTCTTAGTTAAGTTAATCAAGTATGATTATTCAATAAAGTAAGTCTAGTAGTCATTTTCCAAGTCTAGAAAGGTTGTCTATTCTAGTAATCATTTTCCAAGTCTAGTAAAGGTGGTCTAGAGTGTCTCTTCACATGGGGGAGTCATTTTCTATGTTGTAAGACTTGAAAAAGGGGTCAAAAATGTCTCTTCAAATCCCATGAAAAGCCAATTCGGGATTAACATTGAAGCATCATATTGTAACTATAAAAGCATGGCAGCCCATGTAAGAATGGAGAATGAATTGATATATTGAAATTGGCATTTGCCTTTGTGAGTTGAAATTCTCTTTGTAGAGTTTTCAATTATTTAAGAACTTATCAAGATACTTGAGCAATATCTTGTGGTGTTCATCATACCAAGGTTCTTGGCTGATCATATAGCCAACGGGTCAAGGTTATAAAGCTCTAGGTAAGATCAAACTAGATCATCGATCTGGAATATCCGCTGCCTACTTGTATACGTTGGGTTCTTGAATCGATATATTCAATGGGTCCTTCGTACAATCCGTATCAGTTTGGTATCAGAGCAATCTGGTATTGATCTGATTTCCTATCATTATCCATATTCTATCTTCTAGTTTCAAAAAAAAAAAAAAAAAGAAAAAAAAACGAAAAAAAAAACAGAAAAAAAAAATCTGAATTCCTTCTCCATTCAATCTTGAGAAGTGCATACAAAAAAAAAAATCTTGTTGTTGGATCGTAAAAACTCCCCACCAAAAGAAAATTGTATCTTGTTTCTTAGAAAAAAATACTTATTGTTCTTTTTGTACACGGGCATATCATTTGTTGAACGTTACGTGGAATTGCTTGTCTTGATTTGTTCTTATTGTTATTGAGCCTACATATGAGAATTTGAGTGGTAAAAGGCATTGAGTGGTGAGATCATTAGAGGGGAGGTAAAAGCCAATTGAGTGAATCATCTTGAGTGATACACGAGTGTTTTGTGAGGAATATATCATGGAGGATACTTGGGCAGCAAGGTTGGAGAAAAAGATTTCACTATTGAGGCTATGCAACAACAATTTGCAAGATTTACTGACAATTCTTGAAAATATAACGGATCGTTTGGAGAGGCTTGAACAACCAGCTACTAGGAGGCGTGAGATTCCTCAACCAAATCAATGGAGACGTAATGAGGAGTGGGAATCTGAGGAGGAAGAAGAAATGGAGCCGCAACACCATGGAAATAGACGAGGTGGGAGAAGGCAAAATAATGAAGTTGATCGGGATTTAGGGAACATCAAATTGAATATCCTTGCATTCCATGGAAGAAGTGATCCCGAAGCATATTTGGAGTGGGAGAGAAAGGTGGATCTTATTTTCGAATGCCACAATTACTCCGAGGAAAAGAAGGTAAAGCTTGCTGCAATTGAGTTCACCGACTATGCATTAGTTTGGTGGGATCAATTAACCACAAATCGAAGGCGTTACGGAGAAAGATCGAATGAAGACAACCATGCGTAGGAGATTTGTACCATCTCATTATTTTCGTGACTTGTATCAAAAACTCCAAACAATGACTCAAGGTAGTAGATCGGTGGATGAGTATTACAAGGAGATGGAGATTTCAATGATTAGGGCCAATATTGATGAAGATAGGGAGGCTACCATGGCAAGATTCCTAAAGCGGGCTGAATAGGGAGATTGCTAACATAGTGGAATTACAACACTATGTGGAGCTTGAAGACATGGTGCATACGAGCCATAAAGGTGGAAAGGCAACTCAAGAAGAAGGGTTCATTTCAAAAGAGTTACGTATCAAATTTTCGGTCTTCCAACAAGATGAAAGAAGGAATGTTGAAAGCAAGTGTTGGAACAACCTCTAAAACTCAAAGCGAGGCGTTCAAAACCAAGTATAATGAGGTTGATAAGGAAAGGGTCTCAACTCCAATTCTCGAAATCGAGATATCAAATGTTTTCATTGTCAAGGGTTTGGACATATTGCATCTCAATGACCAAACAAGAGAGTGATGATCATGAAGGATAATGGAGAGATAGAATCTGAAAGTGAACATGAAGAGGAACAACTTGAAGAGACCATACCCGAACATGGAGAGCTTTTGGTTGTTAGAAGAGCTCTAAACATGCAAACAAAGATGGAAGGTTTGAACAACAAAGGGAGAACATCTTCCACACAAGGTGTTTAGTTCAAGGTAAGGTGTGCATGTTAATTGTTGATGGAGGGAGTTGTGCTAATGTTGCTAGTTGTGAAATGGTGGAAAAACTGAATTTAGCTACCACGAAGCACCCCAATCCATACAAGCTGCAATGGCTTAATGATTGTGGAGAAATTCGTGTGACTAAGCAAGTTTTGGTATCATTTTCAATTGGCAATTACAAGGATGATGTTCTATGTGATGTGGTACCAATGCATGCTAGTCATATTCTATTGAGGAGACCATGGCAATTCGATAGAAGGGTGACGTATGATGGTTTTCTTAATCGATGCACACTCAAACATCGTAATAAAAATATCCAACTTGTTTCTTTGACTCCACAACAAGTGCAAGAAGATCAAATCAAAATGTCCCAAGCAAGAAAAAAATACGAGAGGCCGAGAAAAAAAGAAAGAGTAAGGAAGATGGGCAAAATTCGAGTGAAAAAAGAGTGGAGATAATGATAAGAGGAATGAATTGAGTGTGAATGAGGGAGAAAAGGTAGAGGGGCAAAAAAAAGGCTGAATTTCTATGCAAAAGCAAGTGAGTTAAAAAGGGCATTAGTTGAAGAAAATAGTGTGTTAGTAATGGTGTTTAAGGAGTCTTATTTGAACACTAATGAGCTAACACCATCTTTGCCAAGTTCTTTTATTTCTCTTTTGCGGGAATATAATGATGTCTTTCCAGGAAGAAGAGTCAAATGGATTGCCACCACTAAGAGGAATTGAACATCAAATTGATTTCATCCCGGAGCGGTGCTTCCAAACCGACCAGCAAAGATATCTGAGAGCCAACCGGAAGAGACAAAAGAAATTCAAATGCAAGTGGAGGAGTTGTTGACAAAGGGTAAAATTAGAGAAAGCATGAGTCCTTGTGCCGTACCGGTGATCGTGGTACCAAAAAAAAAGATGGAGCGTGGAGAATGTGTATGATTGACGTGCCATCAACAAAATCATTATGAAAGTATCGCTATCCTATTCCTAGGTTAGATGATATGCTTGATGAATTACATGGTGTTTGTAGTCTTCACTAAAATTGATTTAAAGAGTGGATATCATCAAATTCGAATTAAAGAAGGTGATGAATGGAAAACGCCTTTAAAACAAAGTATGGTTTATATGAGTGGTTAGTAATGCCTTTTGGTTTAACTAATGCTCCAAGCACTTTCATGAGATTAATGAACCATGTTTTGCGTAACTTTATCGGCAAGTTTGTTGTAGTTTATTTTGATGACATCCTTATCTATAGCAAAAGCTTAGAGGAACATCTTGATCATGTGCGTGAAGTGTTAAACACTTTAAGAAGAGAGTCTTTGCATGCTAATATGAAAAAGTGTTCTTTTTGCATGGACAAAGTTGTTTTTCTTGGATTTGTAGTAAGTGCTAATGGAATTGAAATGGAAAAGGAAAAAGTCTATGCTATTTTAGATTGGCCAATTCCTAAAAGCATTGTTGAAGTGAGAAGTTTTCATGGTCTTGCAAGCTTCTATAGGAAGTTTGTAAAGAATTTTAGCACCATTGTTGCACCATTGAATGAAATAATAAAAAAAGAAGTTAGTTTTCATTGGGGAGAAAAACAGCAACATGCATTTGAACTCCTTAAAGAAAAACTAACTCTTTCGCACCTATTCTTGCATTACCTAATTTTGATAAATCATTTGAGCTTGAATGTGATGCATCCGGAGTGGGTGTAGGTGTTGTTTTTTGATGCAAGAGGGAAGACCAATTGCTTACTTTAGCGAGAAGTTGAAAGGAGCACAATTGAACTATCCGACGTATGATAAAGAGCTCTATGCTTTGGTGAGAGCATTGGAAACTTGGCAACACTACTTGTGGCCAAAGGAGTTTGTAATTCATATTGATCATGAGTCTTTAAAATATCTCAAGGGCCAAGGTAAGTTGAACAAGCGACATATCAAATGGGTGGAGTTCATTGAATCATTTCCTTAAGTGATTAAATATAAAAAGGGAAAGAAAACATTGTAGCTGATGCATTATCTCGGAGGCATGCCTTAATCACTACATTGGGTTCTAAGCTTCTTGGTTTTGAGTCAATAAAGGAAATGTATGACAATGATTCTGATTTCTCTTCTATTTATATAGCTTGTGAGCATCTTTGCATTTGGAAAGTTCTATAAACGGGAAGGATACTTATTTCGTGAAAACAAACTTTGCATCCCTAAATGTTCTATTCGAGAGTTACTTGTTAGAGAAGCACATGGGGAGGTTTAATGGGACACTTTGGTGTGCATAAAACCTTGGAAGTCCTACGTGATCATTTCTTTTGGCCTTGTATGCGTGTTGATGTTGAGAGAATTTGTGAAAAGTGCATAACTTGTAAACATGCTAAATCAAAATCACAACCTCATGGAAAGTATAAACCTTTACCTATTCCAAATGAACCTTGGGTGGACATATCTATGGACTTTGTTTTGGGTTTACCTAGAACAAGTAAGGGTAGAGATTCAGTGTTTGTGGTTGTTGGTAGATTTTCTAAAATGGCACATTTCATTCCTTGTCATAAAAGTGATGATGCTACTCATGTTCTTGATTTGTTCTTTAGAGAAATTGTGCGTTTGCATGGAGTTCAAATAACAATTGTGAGTGATAGAGATGCAAAATTTTTAAGTCACTTTTGGCGTGTGTTATGGAGCAAATTGGGAACTAAACTTATATTTTCTACTACTTGCCACCCACAAACCGATGGGCAAATCAAGTAGTAAATAGAACTTTGTCTCAACTACTTGAACTTTGATTCAAAAGAACTTAAAGAATTGGGAAGATTGTTTGCCATTTGTTGAGTTTGCATATAATAGGAGTGTGCATTCTGCTACTAACTTTACTCCTTTTGAAGTTGTTTATGGATTTAATCCATTGAGTCCACTTGATTTTGTTCCTATCCCTGTTGAAGAGCAAGCAAGTCCTGATGGAAAAGCTAAGGCAGAATTGGTAAAGAAGTTGCATGAAAAGGTGAAACTTAATATTGAGAAGCAAACCGAGCGATATGTTAAACAAGCCAACAAGGGTCGAAAGCAAGTAATATTTGAACCGGGAGATTGGGTGTGGCTGCACTTGAGAAAAGAAGGGTTTCCAACAAAGCAAAAGTCCAAGCTACAACCAAGGGGTGATGGGCCATTTCAAGTGATTGCAAAGATCAATGACAATGCCTACAAGATTGATCTTCCAGGTGAGTATAATGTGAGTGCTACTTTTAATGTGTCGATCAATCTCCTTTTTAATGCGTAATCGATTCGAGGACGAATCCTTTCGAAGAAGAAGGGAATGATGAAGATCATCCTGCAGTTACAACTCAAGGAAATAAAGAACCGATGATGATTCATGGAGGGCCAATCACAAGATCAAGAGCTAAACAAATTAAGCAAGCTTTGATGACTCTTGTTGCTGAAATTAAAGAAAATATGCAAGGGAGCTCAATAGAAGGCCAAGTAATGAATGTTATTCAAGTTGTTGGGCCATAATGCATCTAATAAGTTGGGCTCAAGCATGGAACTGAATTGAAGACTTAATTTGGAGTTTATGGGCCATGATTTTCGTCCAACACCTCAAGCCCAAGAGGAGTGATGTTTCATTTTGCTTAAAATGGTCAATTTTCAGCATTTTGTTAGTCAAAGTGTCTTAGTTTAGTTAATCAAGTATGATTATTCAATAAAGTAAGTCTAGTAGTCATTTTCCAAGTCTAGAAAGGTTGTCTATTCTAGTAATCATTTTCCAAGTCTAGAAAGGTTGTCTATTCTAGTAATCATTTTCCAAGTCTAGAAAGGTTGTCTATTCTAGTAATCATTTTCCAAGTCTAGTAAAGGTGGTCAGAGTTTCTTCACATGGGGGGTCATTTTCTTGTAAGACTAGAAAAAGGGGTCAAGAATGTCTCTTCAAATCCCATGAAAAGCCAATTCGGGATTAACATTGAAGCATCATATTGTAACTATAAAATCATGGCAGCCCATGTAAGAATGGAGAATGAATTGATATATTGAAATTGGCATTTGCCTTTGTGAGTTGAAATTCTCTTTGTAGAGTTTTCAATTATTTAAGAACTTATCAAGATACTTGAGCAATATCTTGTGGTGTTCATCATACCAAGGTTCTTGGCTGATCATATAGCCAATGGGTCAAGGTTATAAAGCTCTAGGTAAGATCAAACTAGATCATCGATCTGGAATATCCGCTGCCTACTTGTATACATTGGGTTCTTGAATCGATATATTCAATGGGTCCTTCGTACAATCCGTATCAGATGAGGTGATCGATAATATAGTCTCGGAGTCGGACAATTTCAATTTATGCGACATCCCTAATGATAAGGAGATTAAAAAAAGCCATTTTTTATTTAAGCCCGGATAGTGCTCGGGTCCAGATCGATTTAGTGGCAACTTTTATCATCACTACTGGGACATTGTGAGTCAAGATATCACGGCTGTTGTTTGATCTTTTTTCGTTAGTGGGTATCTTCCGTCGGGCTGCAATTTGAATTTTTTGGTGTTGATCCCTAAATATACCTTAGGTGAGAGGATCGAGGACTTCAGACCAATTGTTCTCAGTAATTTCATTTTTAAGGCGGTCAGTAAGATTCTTGCTAGCAGATTCGGGTTGATTTTGAAAATATTAGCATCGGACATGCAATTTGGGTTCATTCCGGGAAAGCAAATCCATGACTGCATCGCGTTGGCTTCGGAGAGTGTCAACTGTCTTTTGAGCACAAATGGGAGGAGAAACATGATTCTTAAAGTTGATATCCAAAAGCATTTGATACTCTACGGTGGGAATTTATTTTTACGTGCTCCATAGAATGGGCTTTGGCGAGCAATCCATTCAATGGATTTTGACAGTTTTTCATTCAACCAACATTTCTATTATGATTAATGGAAGTCCGAAAGGGTATTTCAGATGTTCGAGAGGCGTGAGACAGGGTGACCCACTTCCACCCTTACTATTATGTGCGGCAGAAGTGGTCTTAGCCCGGACATTATGCCTAAAATTACAACAAGGCGCCCTCACGCCATTTAATACGGCCCGTCGGATCCAGATCCCGCCTTGCTTGCACTATGCCGATGATATTCTGATTTTGATGTCAGCCACTTGGAATAATTGTAGGTGCCTCCTTCAGATACTTGAGTCTTATGGCCACATATCAGGACAAGTCTTTAATCCGGCTAAGTCCAAAGTATATTTCCATGACATCATGTCGAATCGCCTTATGACTCGTATTCAGATGCATTTGGGTGTGTCGAGGGGCTCATTCCCATTCACATACCTTGGCGCGCCTCTCTTCAAAGGAGCTCCCAAGATTAGAATTTTCAAGCCTCTGTTTGATAAAATAGTCTCTAAATTTCAAAGATGGAAAGATAGTTCATTATCGATGGACTCTGGTGAATTCGGTTATTACAAGCTCTTTTGTGCATTCAATGCTTGTCTATCATTGGCCAGCACTTTGTTGTGGAAGATGGAATCGGTGATGCGGAACTTCATATGGTCTGGGAACATTAGCAAGAAAGGTTCGATCATGGTCAATTGGTCTAGATGTTGTGCACCGAAGGAAGAAGGGGGTCTTAGAATCAGATTTCTTCTTGCTGCTAACAAAGCCTTTTTAATTAAAATGTCGTGGAAGGTGATGACATCCGATAGCCCAGGTTAAAGTCTTCTTAGACAAAGATTTATGGATGACAGGGAACCTCGGCCTCTATATATCGGTTCTTCATTGTGGTTGGCCCTTTAGCCATTGGTTTCATATTTGATTACACAGTCTAGATGGATCCCGGGGAAGCAGTCAAAGGTGAGATTTTAGGTTGGACAATTGGCTGGGATATTCCATTGCGGAGTGCATTGACCACTAGCTTGTAGCTCAAGTGGTATCACTAACCCTTTATAAGGGTGTTAAAGGGTTCGAACCCTTTATCTTACAGTTTATTTGAAATTTATCCATTGCGGAGTGCATTGGTATTCCGGTGCATACATACAAATATTTTGCGCAGAATATATCAGACTATTATTTTAATGGTGTATGGCGCTTAACGGAGGGGTTCTTAATTGCTTTTACGGATATTGTTATCGATATTCTTCATTTTCTGATATCCCCCAATTCGAGAGAGAGACAGGTTTGGTGTAACTCTTTGGAAGGAGGGGTTTCGTCTAAGGAGGCATATGGCTTCATTCATGTTTCTTTTTCGGAAGTGCGATGGGGAAAGTGGCTTTGGTCTCCGCACCTTCTAGCAAGATGGTCTATCGTGGTTTGGAAGGTGGTCTTTAATAGGTTGGCAGAATTGACAACTTCAGGGGTCGTGGATTTTGCGGTTCGTTCACATGTTCCATGTGCTATAGGGATTCGAACTCCACAGATAACCTCTTTACTAGCTGCACGTTTGCTCGAGGCTTTTGGCAATGGTTACAAGACACGTTTGATATCGTGTTGTTGCCTCTTAGTGAGGGCTTTAATAGTCTTTGCGTGTTTATGATGCAGCAACAATTCAGTGGCCAAGTGGGTTTCCTCTGGAAAGTGGCATGTATTTCAAGTGTATGGACCATTTGGCATATGCAGAATAGATGGATTTTTGATGATGTTGTTCCCCAGATTCCAGCGGCCCTAATTATGCTTCGAGCGCTCATTATGGATTCTTCAGGATTGCTCTGGATTTATGTCTAACACGGTTTTTCATTTGATATGTCTCTGGATATTACAGGTTCAGGGACCCATCAAGCCTCCTCCAAAACTCCATGTTGTGCGTTGGATTCCCCCACTCATGGGGCTCCAGGTCGATGTGTGGCAGCTGGGGTTTGCATTCGATCGAACTCATGGCGGCGATCATAGCAATTGAACGTGTGTACAATAGAGGGTGGCGCAAGCTTTGGCTGGAATCGGACTCCACCTTTTCTATCATTTCTTGTAATTTTTAGGAGTACTCTTTTTCCTATCAAAGGTTTTTCCCAATGGGTTTTACTTTGATAGGTTTTAACGAGGCCCCTGTTTTTAGATAGTTGTTCAGTTTGGAGGCAACTATACTTCGATTTCACCTTTTCATTCCAGCTAGTTGTTTGGCTTGTAGACAACAATAACCTTTTTCTTTCTTATATATACTTCGCATTTCATCACAAACAAAGGAGCAATTCCCCACCCTTTCAACCATAATAGATTCTTGAATATAATTATTCAAATCCAATTCCACCAACACTCTAACAAAGTGACCAACATCGCCCGATAAAGAATGTTCATCAATTTGAAGCGGCGCCCCAATCGCAATACCAATTCGAGAGACGTATTGAACCGGGTTGTAAATTCCATGTATGCTTCAAAAAAGCATACTTATGATCCTCCAAAGAAGCAAACTAGATGATGTAATGTCCACGACCAAGAGGTATTAATTTCCCATTCTATGATACATTCCATAATGCGGCTAATTTTGCTTTAAGCTCCGCAGTCGAAAGTGGTTTCGAACCCTTGGGTAGAAGAATCCTACTAATCAATGAAGACTTGAGTTTTGCAACTCTTTGTTGATAAATGTCCTCATCCATGGTGATGGAGAAGAAGTCACCCTTCTTCACTGGCCGAATATTATCTAAGTTTGTAAATTTTGTAGCAAACGTAGGGTTTTTTTTTGTAATTGGTTTGGTTGTTAAAATCCTCATCCATCACCAGACCGATAGGAGGAGTCATTCATGAAAACCCTATCAGGAGCAAAATTTGAATCTCTGTGAAAATCGCAGACATGTGCGTCCTAGGGTTTAGATTTGGGTTCGAAGAACTGTTCCAAACCCTAGCATGAGATGGTGCATGGCTACCAAGATTCAAGCCTGAAGTTTGATGTGGTGGGCCCTGCAGCAGCTCTTTAGGCGGAGATATCATGACTTCTGCGTGAGAAGACGACGCAACAGCAACGTTGTGTTCTTGGGGTTTCTTCGAACAAACCCTATTAGTATCATTCGAAATTGAAACAAGAGGTTTAATGATTTCAGGGAATAAGAATTATCAAGATCCATAGGAAATAGTGATCGGAAAACTAGCAGGCCCAGTTGGACATTACGAGACTAGAGATCGGAGAGAGCATCGTCGTCCTTAGTATTTTAGTATTTTCTTAAAATTCTTTACTTTAAGAAAAGAATAATAATTTAAATGGTTTCTCTAAGTGATCTTGGTAGTTTTTTCTAATAAGTTAGAGTCTTGGTTAGAGGGGATGAGATAAATTTCAAAGAAATCAAAGATACGAGGTTCGAACCCTGGTTAACACCCTTATAAAGGAGGAGTGATACCACTTGAGCTACAAGCTCGTGGTAAGTGATACTGGATAGTGTGAGGCTATTTTCGAATACCCAAAAATGTAGGCAGATCATTAGACTTTGGAGCAGCAGCGGTGGCGCTTAGAGTAGGTGTGGGATCCGGATCACAATCCTCTTCTACCAGAGCATCAAAAGAATTACCCAAAGTCACCCCTTGGGACGTGGGGATAGGGGTGGGGGTATAATCACACGGAGAAGGAGGAAACCTCCCCCCTTCTAGAGGAGGCCATATTATCTATTGAGTTAACAACGGCCTTACCATTATCATGAGAATGATTGACCGGACGATATTCTTTTCGAACATGAGAACGAGCCACAAAAGAAAGTGGACGTTTGGGATCAACTTGGGGTTGGGCCTCGGCGAATTCAAATTACGATGGCAAGAAGCCTCGATTGGCCTATAATACTACATTATGAACAATAATCCAAAAGTTTTTTCTAGCTTAACGAAACAAACGAGCAATGGCCCACTCGTTCGATCATAAAGTAATCTTGTAAAGGCTTCGCAAGATCAACCTCCATAAGAACTCTAACAGAATGCCCTAGAGAACCATTAAGGGACTTAGTGTCGATTTTTTGTATTACCCACCGCCTTGGCTATGCTCATAATAACATTAGGGTCCCAATATCGAAGCTTAGCTCAAAAATCCTCACCCAGACACCAACAATCGAAGTGTTAACTTTATATGGGATGATATCCGGAACCTATGGAGACAAACAGATTGTCCCTAGATTGAGTTGCCATGAAGAACGCGAAGCCGCCCGGGTGCAATCCATATCCGAAGAAAATTTAATACAAAAGTATCCCTTTCCCAATAGTATTAACTTCCAATCCCCATGAATTTTCCATAATTTTGATAAGTGATTTTGAAGGGGTATCTACGGCAATGGTTTACGAGCTTGTAGCTCAAGTGGTATCGTTCACCCATTATAAGGGTGTTGACTGAGGTTTGGACCTGGTATTTTTTAGTTTCTTTGAAATTTATCCCCTCCCCTCCAACTAGAACTTCCAACGCCCATGGTTTACTACCTTTTCCCCAAAAGAACTCGACCAATCAAAGCATACGAGAATTCCATAATATGTTTTTTTGGATAAATTCGAAATATTATAAAAAATGAAAAAAGAGAGTTGTCCTGATCACAGGCTGATCAGGTAACCAAAAATAAGCCTGGAAACAATGTCATAAAGTAGAAAATATTGGTCACAAACCAACCAAATGGCTGAATGGTTGTGGTCGTTAAAACCTCCCAAGGTAAAACCCACCCTTGTGGGAAAACCCCCTTGCTAGGAAAAAAAGTACCCCCCAGGAAAGAAAAAAGTGCCCAAAATGGGAAAAGAAACCTGAAGCGGGGACGCACTAAATAACAGACATATAGTTGGATTGGCCAACATAGTCGTCAGTGAGATAATGTACTAGCTCCGAAGGCGGGACACCTCACCATGTGCCATAACTCCATCTTCTTGCTCAACATGTCTGCCACCCGATTTCCTTCCCGAAAAATATGTGAGACCACAGAGTCCATATGAGTGAGAAGATGCAGGGTATAGCGCCAATTGCTAAGGTGGCGCCATGGGATGTCAGTCGATCTCTTCTCCAGCAAGTTCACAACATACATCGAATCCGACTCCAGCCAAAGTTGTGTCCAACCCTTGACAAAAGCATACTGAATCGCCCACATTGCTGCGATCAATTAAGCTTCAAATGCAAAGGCCGAACCATAATGATTAACGAAACACCCCCGAAAGAAACCTCTACAATTCCGGAAAACCCCGGAAGTAGTGAGATTGCCCGGCGCCCCCGAGGAACTGCCATTCGTATTTACCTTGATCCAACCCTGGAGTGGTTTTTGCCAGTTAACTTCCACAATCTTTGGTGCTTGTCTAGCCCGCCCAGGAACTTGCAGGTTATGCAGGATAAGAAGGTCTTATTGGTCGTTGTGCATGCATCCCCGATCCAATGAAAGAATTCCATAATATGTTGCTTATACCAATTTTCATCAATAGTAACAAAAAATATTCGTCTTTTTTAACAAGTTCGGGGATAGAATTAATACATCCATTAACCATATTAGCATAAGATTGAGTATTACCAGTATTAGACGTACCTGGGATAGAGTTACCGGTAATTGACATGCCAAGGTCAGAAGTACCTATGGGAGCCTTGGGTACATGATTCAACAATGGGGAAACTTTGTTATAATTGCACGATGGTGGAAGTAGAACCACAATGTTGGTCACAACAGGGTTGTTACAAGTTGGACTGGGGACCAAATGCTGAAGGACGCTTGATGGAGGAGCCCAGGGGTCATCACTCCCTGGGAGGGGGTGACCATGGTGGTAGAAATAGCAGCCGGCTCCCGCAAAAGAACGTGGTAGGGGGCACGACACCCCATGGTCAGCGGCTGCCATAGGGAAAGAGGGTGTCACCCCCATGATATGGTGATCGGGCGCAGCTGCAGGGAGAAGCGGTGCAAGGGGGAGGCCCATCAAGATGAAGCCCGAGATGGTGATGGAAGATAAAATTCTGGTGGGGCTAATCCTTTTTCATACATGATAGTGCGATCACCACCGTCCTTAGAAAGCTGAGATTTATACGAAATGAAGTTTGACGGTAGGTATGAACCAGAGGTTTAATGCTACCATGAACTGGACTTTGAGGATCGGAGAGGGATAGGGTTTTTGTACAAACCCTAGATACATCCATGGAAAATATGTGATGTGAAGGAAGACTCAAATTACACGTGACCGTATGAGAAGATGACTGAAACACCGACATCGTAGTACCACCAAAAATCTTAGACAACCCCGACGAGCATGCGGCTAAAGGATTCGGACGAGATCATATATGAGGTGAGTTAAAATTCAAGGTTAAACCATGAAAAGGCGATCCCGCTATCGAGATCACCGGAAAAAGATGAACGGAGAAGGTAAACTTTTGGCCGACCATCGTCAAGGTTGAAGAAAGAGAAGAGAGCATTCTTATTTGTTTCTATTTTGTTTTATTTTCATGATTGAAGTTTTAGTATAGATTATTGAGTAAGGTAATCTTCTCCATAGTGATTAAAATCATATACAAGTTAAGTATTGTAATTTTTTAAGTAAAATTGGAAAAGAAAGAGAAGGGTCCTGATCACAAGCCGATTAGGTAGCACAATATTTGGGGCCTCGTTAAGAACCTACTAATATAAAATCCACATTCCACCCTTGTGGGAAAAATCCCCAATAGGAAAATTGTACTCCAACGAGAAAGGAAAAGTACCATAGAAACCATAAAAGAGCATAGAACCAAAATTATCTAACAAATTTTATAGGTTTTAACGAGGCCCCAATTTTAGCTTCTTTGCTAGATTTTTAATCTTTGATTCTTCTATTTGTTAGCTAGCAGCGGCTTGTAAGCAGCAACAACCTTTTTCATTTTTATTTATATATTCAATACTTACCAAAAAAAGAATTATCTAACAAATTTATATTGTGCTCGTCTAACATAATCATCCGTGAGCAAAGAGATAATGTTTTTCAGAGGGCGTCCCACCAACCAGAACCTCCCGAATACTTGTCGAGCTAGTTCGCCACATTATTTTCCTCCCAATAAATGTGAGAAATAACGAAGTTCATCTAGGAAATCATGTAAGTGAGTACTGCCAGTAACCAAGAAGATGCCAAGGAATGGATCCAGCCCGAGATCGAAAAAAAACCACCATGAAAGTAGAATCCGATTCAACCCAAAGATTTATCCAACCCTTATGAAATGCATATAAGATCGCACTCATCACGGCCAATAATTCCGCCTCAAAAGCATATCCAATGCGACACTATTCGACAAAATAACCTCGAAAAAAGCCCCTAGCAGTGCGATAAACACCGATGCCATAAGTGCCCTAGAGATCCTGATGCACTGCCATCTGTATTGACTTTTATCCAACCCGGGAGGGGTAAATGCCAAGGGACCAAAATAATGCGTGGAGCTTTCGGAACACGGACCTGGATCTTCAGATGTTGTAGACAAAGTAAATCATCCTGAGTATTATTCATGCAACCCTTATCTAGATGAGCGGATTCTAAGATCAGAGCCCGTAACTGAACAAGATCCGCCTTCGTAGTTCATTTCTTGTCATTAAAATTCACTTCATTCCGAATGTGCCAAATAAGCCAGATACAGGATATGATCGCCACCTTACATAAAAATGGACTCTGATCACTAAAGTGAAATCCCATCACATGAACCACGAATTCATTAAAGCAATAGCCTCTGTGCAAAGCCACAACAAATGATTCAGCAATCCAATCCCAAATAGCCCCTGCAAAAGCACAAGAAACAAAAATATGATCAACCGAATCTGAATGTGCATAACAAAGGCAATATGAGGAAGGCCTAATAAATCCTCGATGGAGGAGAACGTCTAGGACAGCCAGGCGTCGAAAGATGGCTCTCCAACAACGACCGATCACCTTTCAGGAATGTGAGGAGACCAGATCCAAGAGTGTAACACCCTTACCCTTGTAACACGTGTTTATATAGTATAAAACTATAGTTCATAGGCAGCACGGTTGCATTGCACATAAGATTAATATGTTAATCATCAGTTGTAACCTTTTCTGCACGAGCGAAAACATTTACTCAAAACGATTTAGCAACATTTATTAACATATGTGCATTTATCCATATTACATAACTTTAACGACCGTGCCCTTTTTATATACAGATCAAAATAAAACTCCCTATATGAAATGCAAATGATAAGCTGAGGGAGAGGATGTGAATCCAGTTGGCCGACCTTTGATCCATGCTTTAAACTTCCGTCATACCCCACGGATCAACTTTTATCTACAGCAACTAAAGATTGGCAACATTGCATTTGGTGAGTTGCAAGCTCAGCAAGTATAATCTAATAACCAGTTATTTAACATCACACAAGCACATTTTTTTAGATAAATGCGAATAATATATAAAAAAGAAAAAGGAATTACTGCTAACAAGCCAAGCAACTAGTTGTAAAAGTAAAAAAGGCCAAATTTGCCAGTCCAAATATGAAAAATATAAACGAATCACAAAAACTTGCTTACAAGCCAAGCATCTAACTGAAAATGCTACATAGAAAAGCCAATCTATGAAAAGGAAAGAAGACCCAGGTCACAAGCTGACCTAGTAGCTAAATTGGGGCCTCGTTAAAACCTACCATGGTAAAACCCACCCTTGTAGGAAAAACACTTGGCAGGAAAAAGGGTACCCCTCGATGAAAAAGGCTTAGAATCCACCCAAGCGGCAAAACGTAGAGCAACCAGGAATGCGAAGGACACACGGGCCATGTAGATAAGCACGCCCTTCCCGTGCGTGAGATCAAAGAAACAAGAAACCAAGAAGAAAGGTGCACGGGTCGTGCGAGAAGGCACGGACCGCTCGTGCATGATGTCGAACGATGGCAAATCCACGCATGGCCTATGCCATATAGCACGACCCACCCGTGCGTGAGGGCGACGTGAAGGCACTCAGTGAACATCGAGGCACGAGGATGTGGTATCCTGCACGGGCGGCTCGTGCGTGATTCCGAAATGAAGAATCTCAGCTCCAAAATTACTTAATATGAGAGAATATTTTACCCACTGCATCATCATGAATACTCACTCTTTGTTCAAAATATTCATAAACACATAAATGCATATGCTTGATCATATTCTTTTACTGTTATGGGCCATCTAATACCAAGAATAAATCGTGATCACGAAGATGGCCATGGCACTCTGTAATTCTTAATTCACATAGAGTTCAGTGAACTCGGGGTCAGATGCGGTACTGTAATCCGAATTTACGGATATCTATAATTCGTAACACATGATTCAAGGTCATTAGCGGTCATAATGTGAAATTCATTAATCTCTAATGAAATGCATTTTTTGTAATAACATATTTCATTTTTATATCAATAACATCAGTAGAGATCACATATCTCATTTTCATATCAATAACATCAGTGGAGATCACATATCTCAATTTCATTACAATCTCATCACATAGAGATCATATATTTTAATTTAATTTTAATATCACCATAGAGAATCATACAATTCACGTTAGCGCACAATAAGCTTCTAATCACTATAACCAAATAAGTAAGCAATTTATTCCATCACATTAATCATATAATCACACAAGTCAAATAACAAGCTAAAAGATTATACTTATAACATGATGCCCTTATCTCAAAGATTTTGCCTAGTCGGCCTTAGTTGCCCCTGTCGCGATTTTGACCTATTAACATATTAAAAATTCATAACCACATTAAAAACTATATATGTAACTCTAATAATATTTTGAATATGCGGCCCATAATATGTCATATTCTCTGATTATATGATTCTTACCCCAATTTATACATATCTCAGTTAATTCAATTGTCTTATAATAAACATGCCAGGATAATTATTTTATTCTCTAAATTTATCTTATAAGAAACTTTCTAGTATAATTAGGGTTTGCTCTCTCTCTCTCTCTCTCTCTCTCTCTCTCTCTCTCTCTCTCTCTCTCTCTCTCTCTCTCTCTCTCTCGTGCGTCTCCTTCTTTCGACCTTGGATTTCAAGATCACGTCTCCGGTGACTCCATGGCAGAGTCACCCTTTCAAGGACTAACATCCAACTGCAACCCGTATGCCCGGCCTCAACCTTCGTCTTCCTCTCCAACGAGTTCGTCTAATCCCTTACGATCCCTCTCGTCGAATTTCATACCATCCTCAAAACCTACGGTACGTCCCTCTTTTGATAGTACGTCTGCGGGACTAGTTCCACTGAAATATTACTTGTCATCTTCTTCGTTGGATCAGGAGAAAAAATTGCCTTGATTAATGGTATTTAGAATAAGGTGGCGGCCACCCCCCACCCCTTGCATGTGACATATTATGGGGGGGCGCCCTCTACTTTTCCCCCCAAACAGCCGCTAGCCATGGGGGGCCGGCCCCCTTGTGGAGCCTTATGGGGGACCATTTGATGCTGTCTCCTCCAAGGCCGCCTCCCTCCCCCAGGGGGGTGATGGCCCCTGGGCTGCTGTTTGCCACCTACATGGAATTCCACCTGCATGCCTCCCCAAAGATGACGCTCAGAATGCTGGAAGCTCCCCTCCAATGGCATCCGTTCATGACTCGAACCCCCAACTTTCGGCTCATAATGCTAATGCTAATACTCATATTAATTTGAGTAACACTTTTGCGAAAGTTGTTTCAGATTATACCCATCCGATGGATTCTACTTTCCCCAGGCCCCAGGTAACATTGCTTCATTTTCTCATATGGTTTCTGGTAAGATTCAATCTATCCCTAAACCCGTTAGGAAAGGGGATTATTATTCTGTTACTATTGATGAAAACATTTACAAACAACGTCTTGCCAAGTTCTCTTACTCTTTGATTGGGCGGGTTAATTTGGGGAAAGGTTGCTGATGAAGGTCATCCTGCAGTTACAACTCAAGTAAATAAAGAATCGATGATGATTCATGGAGGGCCAATCACGAGAGCAAGAGCGAAACAAATTAAGCAAGCTTTGATGACTCTTGTTCTTTGAAATTAAAGAAAATGTGCAAGGGAGCTCAATAGAAGGCCAAGTAATGAATGTTATTCAAGTTGTTGGGCAGAATGCATCTAATAAGTTGGGCTCAAGCATGGAACTGAATTGAAGACTTAATTTGGAGTTTATGGGCCATGATTTTCGTCCAACACCTCAAGCCCAAGAGGAGTGATGTTTCATTTTGCTTAAAATGGTCAATTTTCAGCATTTTGTTAGTCAAAGTATCTTAGTTAAGTTAATCAACTATGATTATTCAATAAAGTAAGTCTAGTAGTCATTTTCCAAGTCTAGAAAGGTTGTCTAGTCTAGTAATCATTTTCCAAGTCTAGTAAAGGTGGTCTAGAGTGTCTCTTCACATGGGGGAGTCATTTTCTATGTTGTAAGACTAGGAAAAGGGGTCAAGAATGTCTCTTCAAATCCCATGAAAAGCCAATTTGGGATTAACATTGAAGCATCATATTGTAACTATAAAAGCATGGCAGCCCATGTAAGAAGGGAGAATTGATTGATATTGAAATTGGCATTTGCCTTTGTAAGTTGAAATTCTCTTTGTAGAGTTTTCAATTGTTTAAGAACTTATCAAGATACTTGAGCAATATCTTGTGGTGTTCATCATACCAAGGTTCTTGGCTGATCATATAGCCAACGGGTCAAGGTTATAAAGCTCTAGGTAAGATCAAACTAGATCATCGATCGGAATATCCACCGCCTACTTGTATACGTTGGGTTCTTGAATCGATATATTCAATGGGTCCTTCGTACAATCCGTATCGATTTGGTATCGAGCAACGGTATTGATCCGATTTCTATCATTTTATCCATATTCTATCTTCTTGTTTCAAAAAAAAAAGAGAAAAAAAAACGAAAAAAAAAAAAACAGAAAATAAAATCTGAATTCCTTCTCCATTCAATCTTGAGAAGTACATACAAAAACAAAAAAAATCTTGTTGTTGGATCCTAAAGACTCCACCACCAAAAGAAAATTGTGTCTTGTTTCTTAGAAAAAATACTTATTGTTCTTTTTGTACACGGGCATATCATTTGTTGAACGTGACTTGGAATTGCTTGTCTTGATTTGTTCTTATTCTTATTGAGCCTACATATGAGAATTTGAGTGGTAAAAGGCATTGAGTGGTGAGATCATTAGAGGGGAGGTAAAAGCGATTGAGTGAATCATCTTGAGTGATACATGAGTGTTTTGTGAGGAATATATCATGGAGGATACTTGGGCGACAAGGTTGGAGAAAAAGATTTCACTATTGAGGCTATGCAACAACAATTTGCAAGATTTACAGCAATTCTTGAAAATATAACTCGATCGTTTGGAGAGGCTTGAACAACCAGCAACTAGGAGGCGTGAGATTCCTCAACCAAATCAATGTCCAAACAAGAGAGTGATGATCATGAAGGATAATGGAGAGATAGAATCTGAAAGTGAACATGAAGAGGAACAACTTGAAGAGACCATACCCGGACATGGAGAGCTTTTGGTTGTTAGAAGAGCTCTAAACATGCACACAAAGATGGAAGAAAAGTTGAACAACAAAGGAGAACATCTTCCACACAAGGTGTTTAGTTCAAGGTAAGGTGTGCATGTTAATTGTTGATGGAGGGAGTTGTGCTAATGTTGCTAGTAGTGAAATGGTGGAAAAACTGAATTTAGCTACCACGAAGCACCCCAATCCATACAAGCTGCAATGGCTTAATGATTGTGGAGAAATTCGTGTGATTAAGCAAGTTTTGGTATCATTTTCAATTGGCAATTACAAGGATGATGTTCTATGTGATGTGGTACCAATGCATGCTAGCCATATTCTATTGGGGAGCAGGGACGGATCCAGAAACTTTTTACAAAGGGGCACAATATAAATGTGAATATAAACTACAACAAAAATAATAAATGGTGGTACACTTTGTTATTTTTTAACCTAATTAATATATAGTTTTTAAAAATTTATATAACACTATTAACAACTTTTTTTATTAATTTCATATAATATTCTTTTAATTTGTAATGTCTGATAATTTATACTTAGGACACACTATTAATTTATAAATTAAAATACTTTATAAATTAGTATTATTAGTGTTTTATAAATCATAAACTTTAATAAATTATAATGTATTAGTGGCACAATTATGGGCGCACTAATAAATTAATATTTTATAATTTAAAATGTTATATAACAATTATTTACAAAAAATATTATTTTTATAGAACACTTAGTACATATACATAAATATTAAGGGGGGAAAATCTATGGGGGCACGTGCCCCCATAGTAGGACATGTAGGTCCGTCTTTGACCATGGCAATTCGATAGAAGGGTGACGTATGATGGTTTTCTTAATCGATGCACACTCAAGCATCGTAATAAAAATATCCAGCTTGTTTCTTTGACTCCACAACAAGTGCAAGAAGATCAAATCAAAATGTCCCAAGCAAGAAAAATACGAGAGGCCGAGAGAAAAAAAAGAGTAAGGAAGAGGGGCAAAATTCGAGTGAAAAAAAGAGTGGAGATAATGATAAGAGGAATGAATTGAGTGTGAATGAGGGAGAAAAGGTAGAGGGCAAAAAAGGCTGAATTTCTATGCAAAAGCAAGTGAGTTAAAAAGGGCATTAGTTGAAGAAAAGAGTGTGTTAGTAATGGTGTTTAAGGAGTCCTATTTGAACACTAATGAGCTAACACCATCTTTGCCAAGTTCTTTTATTTCTCTTTTGCAGGGAATATAATGATGTCTTTCCGAAAGAAGAGCTAAATGGTTTGCCGCCACTAAGAGGAATTGATCATCAAATTGATTTCATCCCCGGAGCGGTGCTTCCAAACCGACCAGCATACAGAGCCAACCCGGAAGAGACAAAAGAAATTCAAATGCAAGTGGAGGAGTTGTTGACAAAGGGTAAAATTAGAGAAAGCATGAGTCCTTGTGCCGTACCAGTGATCGTGGTACCAAAAAAAGATGGAGCATGGAGAATGTGTACAGATTATCGTGCCATCAATAAAATCACTATAAATTATCGCTATCCTATTCCTAGGTTAGATGATATGCTTGATGAATTACATGGTGCTGTAGTCTTCACTAAAATTGATTTAAAGAGTGGATATCATCAAATTCGAATTAAAGAAGGTGATGAATGGAAAACTGCCTTTAAAACAAAGGATGATTTAAATGAGTAGTTAGTAATGCCTTTTGGTTTAACTAATGCTCCAAGCACTTTCATGAGATTAATGAACCATGTTTTGCGTAACTTTATCGGCAAGTTTGTTGTAGTTTATTTTGATGACATCCTTATCTATAGCAAAAGCTTAGAGGAACATCTTGATCATGTGCGTGAAGTGTAAAACACTTTAAGTCTTCTTTGCATGCTAATCTGAAAAAGTGTTCTTTTTGCATGGACAAAGTTGTTTTTCTTGGATTTGTAGTAAGTGCTAATGGAATTGAAATGGAAAAGGAAAAAGTCAATGCTATTTTAGATTGGCCAATTCCTAAAAGCATTGCTGAAGTGAGAAGTTTTCATGGTCTTGCAAGCTTCTATAGGAAGTTTGTAAAGAATTTTAGCACCATTGCTGCACCATTGAATGAAATAATCCAAAAGGAAGTTGGTTTTCTTTGGGGAGAAAAACAGCAACATGCATTTGAACTCCTTAAAGAAAAACTAACTACTGCACCTATTCTTGCATTACCTGATTTTGATAAATCATTTGAGCTTGAATGTGATGCATCCGGAGTGGGTGTAGGTGGTGTTTTGATGCAGGAGGAAAAACCAATTGCTTACTTTAGCGAGAAGTTGAAAGGAGCACAATTGAACTATCCGACGTATGATAAAGAGCTCTATGCTTTGGTGAGAGCATTGGAAACTTGGCAGCACTACTTGTGGCCAAAGGAGTTTGTGATTCATATGCGATCATGAGTCTTTAAAATATCTCAAGGGCCAAGGTAAGTTGAACAAGCGACATATCAAATGGGTGGAGTTCATTGAATCATTTCCTTACGTGATTAAATATAAAAAGGGGAAAGAAAACATTGTAGCTGATGCATTATCTCGGAGGCATGCCTTAATCACTACATTGGGTTCTAAGCTTCTTGGTTTTGAGTCAATAAAGGAAATGTATGACAATGATTCTGATTTCTCTTCTATTTATATAGCTTGTGAGCATGCTGCATTTGGAAAGTTCTATAAACATGAAGGATACTTATTTCGTGAAAACAAAATTTGCATCCCTAAATGTTCTATTCGAGAGTTACTTGTTAGAGAAGCGCATGGGGGAGGTTTAATGGGACACTTTGGTGTGCATAAAACCTTGGAAGTCCTGCGTGATCATTTCTTTTGGCCTTGTATGGGTGTTGATATTGA
The DNA here is from genome assembly GCA_016081115.2 of Rehmannia glutinosa. Classification (NCBI taxonomy): domain Eukaryota; kingdom Viridiplantae; phylum Streptophyta; class Magnoliopsida; order Lamiales; family Orobanchaceae; genus Rehmannia; species Rehmannia glutinosa. The sequence goes on from CM071926.1 coordinate 107,372,736, forward strand.
GAGAATTTGTGAAAAGTTCATAACTTGTAAACATGCTAAATCAAAATCACAACCTCATGGAATGTATAAACCTTTACCTATTCCAAATGAACCTTGGGTGGACATATCTATGGACTTTGTTTTGGGTTTACCTAGAACAAGTAAGGGTAGAGATTCTGTGTTTGTGGTTGTTGATAGATTTTCTAAAATGGCACATTTCATTCCTTGTCATAAAAGTGATGGTGCTACTCATGTTCTTTGATTTGTTCTTTAGAGAAATTGTGCGTTTGCATGGAGTTCCAAGAACAATTGTGAGTGATAGAGATGCAAAATTTTTAAGTCACTTTTGGCGTGTGTTATGGAGCATATTGGGAACTAAACTTCTATTTTCTACTACTTGCCACCCACAAATTGATGGGCAAACTGAAGTAGTAAATAGAACTTTGTCTCAACTACTTCGAACTTTGATTCAAAAGAACTTAAAGAATTGGGAAGATTGTTTGCCATTTGTTGAGTTTGCATAGAATAGGAGTGTGCATTCTGCTACTAACTTTACTCCTTTTGAAGTTGTTTATGGATTTAATCCATTGAGTCCGCTTGATCTTGTTCCTATCCCTGTTGAAGAGCAAGCAAGTCTTGATGGAAAAGTTAAGGCAGAATTGGTAAAGAAGTTGCATGAAAAGGTGAAACTTAATATTGAGAAGCAAACCGAGCGATATGTTAAACAAGCCAACAAGGGTCGAAAGCAAGTAATATTTGAACCAGGAGATTGGGTGTGGCTGCACTTGAGAAAAGAAAGGTTTCCAACAAAGCGAAAGTCCAAGCTACAACCAAGGGGCCCATTTCAAGTGATTGCAAAGATCAGTGATAATGCCTACAAGATTGATCTTCCTGGTGAGTATAATGTGAGTGCTACTTTTAATGTGTCTGATCTATCTCCTTTTAATGCAGAATCGATTCGAGGATGAATCCTTTCGAAGAAGAAGGGAATGATGAAGGTCATCCTGCGATTTACAACTCAAGGAAATAAAGAACCGATGATGATTCATGGAGGGCCAATCACGAGAGCAAGAGCTAAACAAATTAAGCAAGCTTTGATGATCTGTTGTTGTTCTTTGGAATTAAAGAAAATTGCAAGGAGATCAATAGAAGGCCAAGTAATGAATGTTATTCAAGTTGTCGGGCGAATGCATCTAATAAGTTGGGCTCAAGCATGGAACTGAATTGAAGACTTAATTTGGAGTTTATGGGCCATGATTTTCGTCCAACACCTCAAGCCCAAGAGGAGTGATGTTTCATTTTGCTTAAAATGGTCAATTTTCAGCATTTTGTTAGTCAAAGTGTCTTAGTTAAGTTAATCAAGTATGATTATTTAATAAAGTAAGTCTAGTAGTCATTTTCCAAGTCTAGAAAGGTTGTCTAGTCTAGTAATCATTTTCCAAGTCTAGTAAAGGTGGTCTAGAGTGTCTCTTCACATGGGGGAGTCATTTTCTATGTTGTAAGACTAGAAAAAGGGGTCAAGAATGTCTCTTCAAATCCCATGAAAAGCCAATTCGGGATTAACATTGAAGCATCATATTGTAACTATAAAAGCATGGCAGCCCATGTAAGAAGGGAGAATTGATTGATATTGAAATTGGCATTTGCCTTTGTAAGTTGAAATTCTCTTTGTAGAGTTTTCAATTGTTTAAGAACTTATCAAGATACTTGAGCAATATCTTGTGGTGTTCATCATACCAAGGTTCTTGGCTGATCATATAGCCAACGGGTCAAGGTTATAAAGCTCTAGGTAAGATCAAACTAGATCATCGATCTGGAATATCCACTGCCTACTTGTATACGTTGGGTTCTTGAATCGATATATTCAATGGGTCCTTCGTACAATCCGTATCAGTTTGGTATCAGAGCAATCTGGTATTGATCTGATTTCCTATCATTTTATCCATATTCTATCTTCTTGTTTCAAAAAAAAAAAAAAAAAAAAAAAAAACGAAAAAAAAAACAGAAAATAAAATCTGAATTCCTTCTCCATTCAATCTTGAGAAGTACATACAAAAACAAAAAAAATCTTGTTGTTGGATCCTAAAGACTCCACCACCAAAAGAAAATTGTGTCTTGTTTCTTAGAAAAAATACTTATTGTTCTTTTTGTACACGGGCATATCATTTGTTGAACGTGACTTGGAATTGCTTGTCTTGATTTGTTCTTATTCTTATTGAGCCTACATATGAGAATTTGAGTGGTAAAAGGCATTGAGTGGTGAGATCATTAGAGGGGAGGTAAAAGCCAATTGAGTGAATCATCTTGAGTGATACATGAGTGTTTTGTGAGGAATATATCATGGAGGATACTTCAGGCAGCAAGGTTGGAGAAAAAGATTTCACTATTGAGGCTATGCAACAACAATTTGCAAGATTTACAGCAATTCTTGAAAATATAACTGATCGTTTGGAGAGGCTTGAACAACCAGCAGCTAGGAGGCGTGAGATTCCTCAACCAAATCAATGTCCAAACAAGAGAGTGATGATCATGAAGGATAATGGAGAGATAGAATCTGAAAGTGAACATGAAGAGGAACAACTTGAAGAGACCATACCCGAACATGGAGAGCTTTTGGTTGTTAGAAGAGCTCTAAACATGCAAACAAAGATGGAAGAAGCTGAACAACAAAGGGAGAACATCTTCCACACAAGGTGTTTAGTTCAAGGTAAGGTGTGCATGTTAATTGTTGATGGAGGGAGTTGTGCTAATGTTGCTAGTAGTGAAATGGTGGAAAAACTGAATTTAGCTACCACGAAGCACCCCAATCCATACAAGCTGCAATGGCTTAATGATTGTGGAGAAATTTGTGTGATTAAGCAAGTTTTGGTATCATTTTCAATTGGCAATTACAAGGATGATGTTCTATGTGATGTGGTACCAATGCATGCTAGCCATATTCTATTGGGGAGCAGGGACGGATCCAGAAACTTTTTACAAAGGGGGCACAATATAAATGTGAATATAAACTACAACAAAAATAATAAATGGTGGTACACTTTGTTATTTTTTAACCTAATTAATATATAGTGTTTAAAAATTTATATAACACTATTAACAACTTTTTTTATTAATTTCATATAATATTCTTTTAATTTGTAATGTCTGATAATTTATACTTAGGACACACTATTAATTTATAAATTAAAATACTTTATAAATTAGTATTATTAGTGTTTTATAAATCATAAACTTTAATAAATTATAATGTATTAGTGGCACAATTATGGGCGCACTAATAAATTAATATTTTATAATTTAAAATGTTATATAACAATTATTTACAAAAAATATTATTTTTATAGAACACTTAGTACATATACATAAATATTAAGGGGGAAAATCTATGGGGGGCACGTGCCCCATAGTAGTAGACATGTAGGTCCGTCTTTGACCATGGCAATTCGATAGAAGGGTGACGTATGATGGTTTTCTTAATCGATGCACACTCAAGCATCGTAATAAAAATATCCAGCTTGTTTCTTTGACTCCACAACAAGTGCAAGAAGATCAAATCAAAATGTCCCAAGCAAGAAAAATACGAGAGGCCGAGAGAAAAAAAAAAAAAAAGGAGTAAGGAAGAGGGGCAAAATTGAGTGAAAAAAGAGTGGAGATAATGATAAGAGGAATGAATTGAGTGTGAATGAGGGAGAAAAGGTAGAGGGCAAAAAGGCTGAATTTCTATGCAAAAGCAAGTGAGTTAAAAAGGGCATTAGTTGAAGAAAAGAGTGTGTTAGTAATGGTGTTTAAGGAGTCCTATTTGAACACTAATGAGCTAACACCATCTTTGCCAAGTTCTTTTATTTCTCTTTTGCGGGGAATATAATGATGTCTTTCCGAAAAGAAGAGCTAAATGGTTTGCCGCCACTAAGAGGAATTGATCATCAAATTGATTTCATCCCGGAGCGGTGCTTCCAAACCGACCAGCATCTGAGCCAACCCGGAAGAGACAAAAGAAATTCAAATGCAAGTGGAGGAGTTGTTGACAAAGGGTAAAATTAGAGAAAGCATGAGTCCTTGTGCCGTACGGTGATCGTGGTACCAAAAAAGATGGAGCATGGAGAATGTGTGCAGTTATCGTGCCATCAATAAAATCACTATAAATTATCGCTATCCTATTCCTAGGTTAGATGATATGTGATGAATTACATGGTCTTTGTAGTCTTCACTAAAATTGATTTAAAGAGTGGATATCATCAAATTCGAATTAAAGAAGGTGATGAATGGAAAAGCGCCTTTAAAACAAAGGATGATTTAAATGAGTAGTTAGTAATGCCTTTTGGTTTAACTAATGCTCCAAGCACTTTCATGAGATTAATGAACCATGTTTTGCGTAACTTTATCGGCAAGTTTGTTGTAGTTTATTTTGATGACATCCTTATCTATAGCAAAAGCTTAGAGGAACATCTTGATCATGTGCGTGAAGTGTAAAACACTTTAAGTCTTCTTTGCATGCTAATCTGAAAAAGTGTTCTTTTTGCATGGACAAAGTTGTTTTTCTTGGATTTGTAGTAAGTGCTAATGGAATTGAAATGGAAAAGGAAAAAGTCAATGCTATTTTAGATTGGCCAATTCCTAAAAGCATTCTTTGAAGTGAGAAGTTTTCATGGTCTTGCAAGCTTCTATAGGAAGTTTGTAAAGAATTTTAGCACCATTCTTTGCACCATTGAATGAAATAATCCAAAAGGAAGTTGGTTTTCTTTGGGGAGAAAAACAAACAACATGCATTTGAACTCCTTAAAGAAAAAAACTAACTCGACCTATTCTTGCATTACCCGATTTTGATAAATCATTTGAGCTTGAATGTGATGCATCCGGAGTGGGTGTAGGTGGTGTTTTGATGCGGGGAGGAAAAACCAATTGCTTACTTTAGCGAGAAGTTGAAAGGAGCACAATTGAACTATCCGACGTATGATAAAGAGCTCTATGCTTTGGTGAGAGCATTGGAAACTTGGCAGCACTACTTGTGGCCAAAGGAGTTTGTGATTCATACGATCATGAGTCTTTAAAATATCTCAAGGGCCAAGGTAAGTTGAACAAGCGACATATCAAATGGGTGGAGTTCATTGAATCATTTCCTTACGTGATTAAATATAAAAGGGGAAAGAAAACATTGTAGGCGATGCATTATCTCGGAGGCATGCCTTAATCACTACATTGGGTTCTAAGCTTCTTGGTTTTGAGTCAATAAAGGAAATGTATGACAATGATTCGATTTCTCTTCTATTTATATAGCTTGTGAGCATCTTTGCATTTGGAAAGTTCTATAAACATGAAGGATACTTATTTCGTGAAAACAAACTTTGCATCCCTAAATGTTCTATTCGAGAGTTACTTGTTAGAGAAGCGCATGGGGAGGTTTAATGGGACACTTTGGTGTGCATAAAACCTTGGAAGTCTGCGTGATCATTTCTTTTGGCCTTGTATGGGTGTTGATATTGAGAGAATTTGTGAAAAGTTCATAACTTGTAAACATGCTAAATCAAAATCACAACCTCATGGAATGTATAAACCTTTACCTATTCCAAATGAACCTTGGGTGGACATATCTATGGACTTTGTTTTGGGTTTACCTAGAACAAGTAAGGGTAGAGATTCTGTGTTTGTGGTTGTTGATAGATTTTCTAAAATGGCACATTTCATTCCTTGTCATAAAAGTGATGGTGCTACTCATGTTGCTGATTTGTTCTTTAGAGAAATTGTGCGTTTGCATGGAGTTCCAAGAACAATTGTGAGTGATAGAGATGCAAAATTTTTAAGTCACTTTTGGCGTGTGTTATGGAGCATATTGGGAACTAAACTTCTATTTTCTACTACTTGCCACCCACAAATTGATGGGCAAATGGAAGTAGTAAATAGAACTTTGTCTCAACTACTTGAACTTTGATTCAAAAGAACTTAAAGAATTGGGAAGATTGTTTGCCATTTGTTGAGTTTGCATAGAATAGGAGTGTGCATTACGCTACTAACTTTACTCCTTTTGAAGTTGTTTATGGATTTAATCCATTGAGTCCGCTTGATCTTGTTCCTATCCCTGTTGAAGAGCAAGCAAGTCTTGATGGAAAAGTTAAGCGAGAAGCGGGGTGGTAAAGAAGTTGCATGAAAAGGTGAAACTTAATATTGAGAAGCAAACCGAGCGATATGTTAAACAAGCCAACAAGGGTCGAAAGCAAGTAATATTTGAACCAGGAGATTGGTGTGGTGCGCACTTGAGAAAAGAAAGGTTTCCAACAAAGCGAAAGTCCAAGCTACAACCAAGGGGCCCATTTCAAGTGATTGCAAAGATCAGTGATAATGCCTACAAGATTGATCTTCCTGGTGAGTATAATGTGAGTGCTACTTTTAATGTGTCTGATCTATCTCCTTTTAATGCAGAATCAGATTCGAGGATGAATCCTTTCGAAGAAGAAGGGAATGATGAAGGTCATCCTGCAGTTACAACTCAAGGAAATAAAGAACCGATGATGATTCATGGAGGGCCAATCACGAGAGCAAGAGCTAAACAAATTAAGCAAGCTTTGATGACTGTTGTTGCTGGAATTAAAGAAAATTGCAAGGGAGATCAATAGAAGGCCAAGTAATGAATGTTATTCAAGTTGTCGGGCCAGAATGCATCTAATAAGTTGGGCTCAAGCATGGAACTGAATTGAAGACTTAATTTGGAGTTTATGGGCCATGATTTTCGTCCAACACCTCAAGCCCAAGAGGAGTGATGTTTCATTTTGCTTAAAATGGTCAATTTTCAGCATTTTGTTAGTCAAAGTGTCTTAGTTAAGTTAATCAAGTATGATTATTTAATAAAGTAAGTCTAGTAGTCATTTTCCAAGTCTAGAAAGGTTGTCTAGTCTAGTAATCATTTTCCAAGTCTAGTAAAGGTGGTCTAGAGTGTCTCTTCACATGGGGGAGTCATTTTCTATGTTGTAAGACTAGAAAAAGGGGTCAAGAATGTCTCTTCAAATCCCATGAAAAGCCAATTCGGGATTAACATTGAAGCATCATATTGTAACTATAAAAGCATGGCGGCCCATGTAAGAAGGAGAATTGATTGATATTGAAATTGGCATTTGCCTTTGTAAGTTGAAATTCTCTTTGTAGAGTTTTCAATTGTTTAAGAACTTATCAAGATACTTGAGCAATATCTTGTGGTGTTCATCATACCAAGGTTCTTGGCTGATCATATAGCCAACGGGTCAAGGTTATAAAGCTCTAGGTAAGATCAAACTAGATCATCGATCCGGAATATCCACCCTACTTGTATACGTTGGGTTCTTGAATCGATATATTCAATGGGTCCTTCGTACAATCCGTATCGAGTTTGGTATCGAGCAATGCGGTATTGATCGATTTCCTATCATTTTATCCATATTCTATCTTCTAGTTTCAAAAAAAAAAAAGAAAAAAAAACGAAAAAAAAACAGAAAAAAAAATCTGAATTCCTTCTCCATTCAATCTTGAGAAGTACATACAAAAACAAAAAAAAATCTTGTTGTTGGATCCTAAAGACTCCACCACCAAAAAGAAAATTGTGTCTTGTTTCTTAGAAAAAATACTTATTGTTCTTTTTGTACACGGGCATATCATTTGTTGAGCGTGACTTGGAATTGCTTGTCTTGATTTGTTCTTATTCTTATTGAGCCTACATATGAGAATTTGAGTGGTAAAAGGCATTGAGTGGTGAGATCATTAGAGGGGAGGTAAAAGCCAATTGAGTGAATCATCTTGAGTGATACATGAGTGTTTTGTGAGGAATATATCATGGAGGATACTTTGACAAGGTTGGAGAAAAAGATTTCACTATTGAGGCTATGCAACAACAATTTGCAAGATTTCTGACAATTCTTGAAAATATAAGCGATCGTTTGGAGAGGCTTGAACAACCGGCTAGGAGGCGTGAGATTCCTCAACCAAATCAATGTCCAAACAAGAGAGTGATGATCATGAAGGATAATGGAGAGATAGAAATCGAAAGTGAACATGAAGAGGAACAACTTGAAGAGACCATACCCGAACATGGAGAGCTTTTGGTTGTTAGAAGAGCTCTAAACATGCAAACAAAGATGGAAGAAAATTTGAACAACAAAGGAGAACATCTTCCACACAAGGTGTTTAGTTCAAGGTAAGGTGTGCATGTTAATTGTTGATGGAGGGAGTTGTGCTAATGTTGCTAGTAGTGAAATGGTGGAAAAACTGAATTTAGCTACCACGAAGCACCCCAATCCATACAAGCTGCAATGGCTTAATGATTGTGGAGAAATTCGTGTGATTAAGCAAGTTTTGGTATCATTTTCAATTGGCAATTACAAGGATGATGTTCTATGTGATGTGGTACCAATGCATGCTAGCCATATTCTATTGGGGAGCAGGGACGGATCCAGAAACTTTTTACAAAGGGGGCACAATATAAATGTGAATATAAACTACAACAAAAATAATAAATGGTGGTACACTTTGTTACTTTTTAACCTAATTAATATATAGTTTTTAAAAATTTATATAACACTATTAACAACTTTTTTTATTAATTTCATATAATATTCTTTTAATTTGTAATGTCTGATAATTTATACTTAGGACACACTATTAATTTATAAATTAAAATACTTTATAAATTAGTATTATTAGTGTTTTATAAATCATAAACTTTAATAAATTATAATGTATTAGTGGCACAATTATGGGCGCACTAATAAATTAATATTTTATAATTTAAAATGTTATATAACAATTATTTACAAAAAATATTACTTTTATAGAACACTTAGTACATATACATAAATATTAAGGGAAAATCTATGGGGCACGTGCCCCATAGTAGGACATGTAGGTCCGTCTTTGACCATGGCAATTCGATAGAAGGGTGACGTATGATGGTTTTCTTAATCGATGCACACTCAAGCATCGTAATAAAAATATACAGCTTGTTTCTTTGACTCCACAACAAGTGCAAGAAGATCAAATCAAAATGTCCCAAGCAGAAAAATACGAGAGGCCGAGAAAAAAAAAAAGAGTAAGGAAGAGGGGCAAAATTCGAGTGAAAAAAGAGTGGAGATAATGATAAGAGGAATGAATTGAGTGTGAATGAGGGAGAAAAGGTAGAGGGCAAAAAAAAGGTGAATTTCTATGCAAAAGCAAGTGAGTTAAAAGGGCATTAGTTGAAGAAAAGAGTGTGTTAGTAATGGTGTTTAAGGAGTCCTATTTGAACACTAATGAGCTAACACCATCTTTGCCAAGTTCTTTTATTTCTCTTTTGCGGGGAATATAATGATGTCTTTAGAAAGAAGAGCTAAATGGTTTGCCGCCACTAAGAGGAATTGATCATCAAATTGATTTCATCCCCGGAGCGGTGCTTCCAAACCGACCAAGATGAGTCAACCGGAAGAGACAAAAGAAATTCAAATGCAAGTGGAGGAGTTGTTGACAAAGGGTAAAATTAGAGAAAGCATGAGTCCTTGTGCCGTACCAGTGATCGTGGTACCAAAAAAAGATGGAGCGTGGAGAATGTGTACAGATTATCGTGCCATCAATAAAATCACTATAAAGTATCGCTATCCTATTCCTAGGTTAGATGATATGCTTGATGAATTACATGGTGCTGTAGTCTTCACTAAAATTGATTTAAAGAGTGGATATCATCAAATTCGAATTAAAGAAGGTGATGAATGGAAAACTGCCTTTAAAACAAAGGATGATTTAAATGAGTAGTTAGTAATGCCTTTTGGTTTAACTAATGCTCCAAGCACTTTCATGAGATTAATGAACCATGTTTTGCGTAACTTTATCGGCAAGTTTGTTGTAGTTTATTTTGATGACATCCTTATCTATAGCAAAAGCTTAGAGGAACATCTTGATCATGTGCGTGAAGTGTAAAACACTTTAAGTCTTCTTTGCATGCTAATCTGAAAAAGTGTTCTTTTTGCATGGACAAAGTTGTTTTTCTTGGATTTGTAGTAAGTGCTAATGGGATTGAAATGGAAAAGGAAAAAGTCAATGCTATTTTAGATTGGCCAATTCTAAAAGCATTTTGAAGTGAGAAGTTTTCATGGTCTTGCAAGCTTCTATAGGAAGTTTGTAAAGAATTTTAGCACCATTCTTTGCACCATTGAATGAAATAATCCAAAAGGAAGTTGGTTTTCTTTGGGGAGAAAAAGCGAGAACATGCATTTGAACTCCTTAAAGAAAAACTAACTCTCGCACCTATTCTTGCATTACGATTTTGATAAATCATTTGAGCTTGAATGTGATGCATCGGAGTGGGTGTAGGTGGTGTTTTGATGCGGGAGGAAAAACCAATTGCTTACTTTAGCGAGAAGTTGAAAGGAGCACAATTGAACTATCGACGTATGATAAAGAGCTCTATGCTTTGGTGAGAGCATTGGAAACTTGGCAAAGCACTACTTGTGGCCAAAGGAGTTTGTGATTCATGCGATCATGAGTCTTTAAAATATCTCAAGGGCCAAGGTAAGTTGAACAAGCGACATATCAAATGGGTGGAGTTCATTGAATCATTTTCTTACGTGATTAAATATAAAAGGGGAAAGAAAACATTGTAGGCGATGCATTATCTCGGAGGCATGCCTTAATCACTACATTGGGTTCTAAGCTTCTTGGTTTTGAGTCAATAAAGGAAATGTATGACAATGATTCTGATTTCTCTTCTATTTATATAGCTTGTGAGCATCTTTGCATTTGGAAAGTTCTATAAACATGAAGGATACTTATTTCGTGAAAACAAACTTTGCATCCCTAAATGTTCTATTCGAGAGTTACTTGTTAGAGAAGCGCATGGGGAGGTTTAATGGGACACTTTGGTGTGCATAAAACCTTGGAAGTCTGCGTGATCATTTCTTTTGGCCTTGTATGGGTGTTGATATTGAGAGAATTTGTGAAAAGTTCATAACTTGTAAACATGCTAAATCAAAATCACAACCTCATGGAATGTATAAACCTTTACCTATTCCAAATGAACCTTGGGTGGACATATCTATGGACTTTGTTTTGGGTTTACCTAGAACAAGTAAGGGTAGAGATTCTGTGTTTGTGGTTGTTGATAGATTTTCTAAAATGGCACATTTCATTCCTTGTCATAAAAGTGATGATGCTACTCATGTTTGATTTGTTCTTTAGAGAAATTGTGCGTTTGCATGGAGTTCCAAGAACAATTGTGAGTGATAGAGATGCAAAATTTTAAGTCACTTTTGGCGTGTGTTATGGAGCATATTGGGAACTAAACTTCTATTTTCTACTACTTGCCACCCACAAATTGATGGGCAAACTGAAGTAGTAAATAGAACTTTGTCTCAACTACTTGAACTTTGATTCAAAAGAACTTAAAGAATTGGGAAGATTGTTTGCCATTTGTTGAGTTTGCATAGAATAGGAGTGTGCATTCTCGCTACTAACTTTACTCCTTTTGAAGTTGTTTATGGATTTAATCCATTGAGTCCGCTTGATCTTGTTCCTATCCTGTTGAAGAGCAAGCAAGTCTTGATGGAAAAGTTAAGGCGAATTGGTAAAAAAGTTGCATGAAAAGGTGAAACTTAATATTGAGAAGCAAACCGAGCGATATGTTAAACAAGCCAACAAGGGTCGAAAGCAAGTAATATTTGAACCAGGAGATTGGGTGTGGCTCGCACTTGAGAAAAGAAAGGTTTCCAACAAAGCGAAAGTCAAGCTACAACCAGGGGGCCCATTTCAAGTGATTGCAAAGATCGGTGATAATGCCTACAAGATTGATCTTCTGGTGAGTATAATGTGAGTGCTACTTTTAATGTGTCCGATCTATCTCCTTTTAATGCGAGAATCGATTCGAGGATGAATCCTTTCGAAGAAGAAGGGAATGATGAAGGTCATCCTGCGATTTACAACTCAAGGAAATAAAGAACCGATGATGATTCATGGAGGGCCAATCACGAGAGCAAGAGCTAAACAAATTAAGCAAGCTTTGATGGTTGTTGTTCTTTGGAATTAAAGAAAATTGCAAGGGAGATCAATAGAAGGCCAAGTAATGAATGTTATTCAAGTTGTCGGGCCAGAATGCATCTAATAAGTTGGGCTCAAGCATGGAACTGAATTGAAGACTTAATTTGGAGTTTATGGGCCATGATTTTCGTCCAACACCTCAAGCCCAAGAGGAGTGATGTTTCATTTTGCTTAAAATGGTCAATTTTCAGCATTTTGTTAGTCAAAGTGTCTTAGTTAAGTTAATCAAGTATGATTATTCAATAAAGTAAGTCTAGTAGTCATTTTCCAAGTCTAGAAAGGTTGTCTAGTCTAGTAATCATTTTCCAAGTCTAGTAAAGGTGGTCTAGAGTGTCTCTTCACATGGGGGAGTCATTTTCTATGTTGTAAGACTAGAAAAAGGGGTCAAGAATGTCTCTTCAAATCCCATGAAAAGCCAATTCGGGATTAACATTGAAGCATCATATTGTAACTATAAAAGCATGGCAGCCCATGTAAGAAGGGAGAATTGATTGATATTGAAATTGGCATTTGCCTTTGTAAGTTGAAATTCTCTTTGTAGAGTTTTCAATTGTTTAAGAACTTATCAAGATACTTGAGCAATATCTTGTGGTGTTCATCATACCAAGGTTCTTGGCTGATCATATAGCCAACGGGTCAAGGTTATAAAGCTCTAGGTAAGATCAAACTAGATCATCGATCGGAATATCATTGCCTACTTGTATACGTTGGGTTCTTGAATCGATATATTCAATGGGTCCTTCGTACAATCCGTATCAGTTTGGTATCAGAGCAATCTGATTTCCTATCATTTTATCCATATTCTATCTTCTTGTTTCAAAAAATAAAAGAGAAAAAAAAAACAAAAAAAAAACAGAAAAAAAATCTGAATTCCTTCTCCATTCAATCTTGAGAAGTACATACAAAAACAAAAAAAATCTTGTTGTTGGATCCTAAAGACTCTACCACCAAAAGAAAATTGTGTCTTGTTTCTTAGAAAAAATACTTATTGTTCTTTTTATACACGGGCATATCATTTGTTGAACGTGACTTGGAATTGCTTGTCTTGATTTGTTCTTATTCTTATTGAGCCTACATATGAGAATTTGAGTGGTAAAAGGCATTGAGTGGTGAGATCATTAGAGGGGAGGTAAAAGCCAATTGAGTGAATCATCTTGAGTGATACACGAGTGTTTTGTGAGGAATATATCATGGAAGATACTTCGAGTAGCAAGGTTGGAGAAAAAGATTTCACTATTGAGGCTATGCAACAACAGTTTGCAAGATTTACAGCAATTCTTGAAAATATAACGGATCGTTTGGAGAGGCTTGAACAACCAGCAGCTAGGAGGCGTGAGATTCCTCAACCAAATCAATGTCCAAACAAGAGAGTGATGATCATGAAGGATAATGGAGAGATAGAATCTGAATGTGAACATGAAGAGGAACAACTTGAAGAGACCATACCCGAACATGGAGAGCTTTTGGTTGTTAGAAGAGCTCTAAACATGCAAACAAAGATGGAAGAAGCTGAACAACAAAGGGAGAACATCTTCCACACAAGGTGTTTAGTTCAAGGTAAGGTGTGCATGTTAATTGTTGATGGAGGGAGTTGTGCTAATGTTGCTAGTTGTGAAATGGTGGAAAAACTGAATTTAGCTACCATAAGGCGTTTGATATATTGAAGTGGGATTTCTTACTACACGTTTTGCGCCGCTTTGGTTTCTCAGAGATTTTTATTTACTGGGTGGATGTTATTCTTGATCGTCGAGAATATCAGTCTGCTACTTAATGACGCGTACGGGGTACTTCTCCTGTTTTAGAGGGGTCAGACGGGGTGATCCTCTATCCCCGTTACTGTTTTGCATCGCGGAGGAGGTACCTAGTAAATTTATTGAAGTCGCAGTTGCTCAAAATCAGTTAGATTCGTTCGTTACGCCCAGACGGATTACCTTCCCATCGTCCATCTTATTCGCGGATGATATTGTTATTATGTGTGGGGCTTCTTCAGCGAACGCCCGTATCCTTCTTCAGATTCTCACCCTTTATGCTGATATCTCGGACCAAGCTTTCAATCCTCGAAAATCTAAAGTTTACTTTGGCTCCCGGGTCTCAATGTATGTACGTGGAAGGGTGTAAACTATCATGGGGATCCAACCTGGGACGTTCCCCCACATTATATTTAGGCGCACCGATCTTCAAGGGTGCCCCTAAAGTTGCGGATCTACAGCCCGTCTTTGATAAGGTCATCCTCAAATTCAGAAGATGGAAAGGTTCTTCTCTTTCCTTTGCTGGTCGAGTTTGTCTCATTAATTCGGTATTTACTAGTTCGTTTGTACACACAATGATGGTTTACAAATGGCCCCGCACCTTGCTCAAGCAAATGGAAAGGGCCATGCGTAACTTCATTTTGATTGGGAATGTTAATTCAAAGGGGTCGGTGGTGGTTAGTTGGAATCGGTGTTCCACGCCTCGGCTGAAGGGGGGTTGGGCATTCCATCGATTGTGGTGGCTAATACGGCTTTCTTGATGAAATTGGGCTGGAAGGTCATGAACTTAGACTTGGTGATCTTCAGCACCCTTAGGAGGCGATATTTGATGGTGGATGGGGCGCGGTCCGGAGGTCGTTTATTCCTTCTTCTATCTGGGCCAGGATTAAACCTTGCATTTCGGCTTGCTTGGATGACTCTCGTTGGATCCCAGGGGCTAATCCGAGGTATTATTTTGGATTGATAACTGGCTGGGTTACTCTATAGCAGACATAATTGGTATCCCACAGGAATACAGACACTTATTTCATCATCGCATTTCGGGCTACTTTTATGATGGGTCCTGACACTTTACCTTCTCGTTTGTGGAGGTTTATTTGGATTTGGTCCGGGCTATCATGCGAGTCCCTATTGCCCCTAACTCTAGGGATACGCGTGTATGGCTGAATTTGGAGGATGGTTTGGTTACTTCGAAGGCAGCATATGCTCATGTCCGTCCCCACTATCTGGCGGTCAAGTGGGGTTCTTGGATTTGGTCACAACACGATGAACGGCAATCGGTGGTGGCGTGGCGGGCTATCCACAATCGATTGGCTGTCTTGGATTTATTATGGGCCAGGGGGAGTTTTATTGGCCCCTCGTTTGCGCTCTTTGTCGTGCCTTTGCAGAACCAGTTGACCATTTATTTGTCTCTTGTGTCTTTGTAGGGGTTAACTGGCGATGGATTTTTGATTTGTTTAACGTTCACCCATTTGAGGCTCATAGTTTTAATGAATTCTTAGTGCGACTAATGAACTTTCATTTCAGTGAGCAGGTTGCTTTCCTCTGGCATGTGGCTATCCTTTCCTGCATCTGGCTCATTTGGCATATCCGAAATGAGTTGGTTTTTCACAACAAAATCTGGACGGTGGATGCGGCTACTCTCCATCTTTTGGTTCTCATTATTGAATCATCTTCACTGGATCGGGGATGCATGCACAATGACCAATAAGACCTTCTCATCCTGCATAGGCTATGAGTCCCTGGGCGGGCTAGACAAGCACCAAGGATCGTGGAAGTTAACTGGCAAAAACCCCTCCCGGGTTGGATCAAGGTGAATACGGACGGCAGTTCCTCGGGGGCGCCGGGCAATCTCACAGCTTTCGGGATTTTCCGGAATTGTAGAGGTTTCTTTCGGGGGTGTTTTGTGAATCGTTGTGGTTTGGGCTATGCGTTTGAAGTTGAATTGGTCACAGCAATGTGGGCGATTTAATATGCTTTTGTCAAGGGATGGACACAACTTTGGCTGGAGTCGGATTCGATGTATGTGGTGAACTTGCTGGGGAAGAGATCTGCTCAGGTCCCATGGAGCCACCTTAGCACTTGGCGATATACCTTGCATATTCTCGCTCATATGGATTTTGTGGTCTCACATATTTTTCGGGTAGGCGATCGGGTGACAGATATTTTGAGCAAGATAACGGAGTACGGTACATGGTGGGGCGTCCCAACCTGCAGAGCTCGTACATTATCTCACTGATGACTATGTTGGCCAATCCAACTATAGGTTTGTTACCTAGTGCGTCTTGGCTTCAGGTACCTGCATAAAAGGCTATCCGAGCTGTGGGGCATTAAATTGTCTGGAAACTAATACCCTTGGGCAAAGGATATTTCTGTGTTAAATTTTTTCATGCACAGTATCGAGTTCGTGCTCAACTACGTATCAATTGGGCGCTTAATCCGGGAACTATTCGACTCTCTTCTTGGGTCCCGAATTTTAATCCTTATAAAGTGCACACTTCTATAGCTAGTGTTTGGGTTTGCATCTTTGAGCTCAGTTTGGAATACTGGGATCCTAATACTATATTAGGGGGTCACCAGTGTTATTAGTAACCCAATCTAAATTGATCACCATTCGCTGGATGGATCTCTCGGGCATTTCATTCGTGTACTGGTTGATATTGATCTCTCAAAACCGTTGGAGGATCACATTATAATGGAACGGGTTGGTTAGTGCTCGTTCGTGTCGGTTAGCTATGAAAAGCTTCCCGAGTTTTACTCCAAGTGTAATGTTACGGGACATTCATCTGCTTCTTGCTGCCTTAATGCTACGGGAACCTCGACTACGGAAAGGCACACCAGTCGACCATTGGTCGTTCCAGGGCTTTGGAGGGACATCCAAATTCAGTTCAAAGAGGACGTTCCAGAGTTCGCAAAGTTTATCGTCCTGTGTAGCAGGACAAGGGCAAGGCTATTGATGACTCAATGGGAAATATGGGTTCAACTATGCGGCCGGGCTCCCCTTCCTACACCTTGGTAATGCTTTTGAGGTGCTTGCTTTGAATGACGCCCCAGAACAACATTCTACGGATTCCCCTTCAGCTCTACCAACTCGACATCCGGTTCCCAAGGCTCCATCTTCTAACACCTGTTTCTTCTCTACGAATCTGCCTCTTATGATTCAACATCCATTGGAAAAGCTTATCCATGCTCTTAGTCGCACCTTTCGGGATAGCTCCTGGATTGACCAAATCAGTTGAGAATGTTGCTCAAGGACCTTCTCCGGCTATAAATGACTTCACTATTGAGTTGGATCACCCAGGGCCAAATGAGTTAGATTTTGCGGCTTCAAAACGATGGGCGGATTATGCAGATGAGGTTGCTAATGCTCAATCGTCGGATTTTGTGACACACCACACTCCTATTTTTACCGTGCGCTTGACATGGGCAGCCCTACCCCCTCCGTCTCAATGAATTGCATCTTCTGGAATATCCAGAGGATTGGGAACATTGCTTCTCGTAATGTTCTTAAGGCTTTATGTTAGAATCATAAACCTTCTATTTTGGCTATTTGTGAGCCTAAGGTGGACATTTCTTCGATATCGGCTTCCTATAGGAGTAGTCTGGGTTTTAGTTTCATGACTCATAATTTTCGTGCTAACGATCGGGCTGACATTTAGGTTTTCTGTGATTCTGGCATCTCCGTTTTGCAACAGGTTTTGGTCTTCTTCTCAGTGTATTGTCCTGCAGGTTCAATTGAGTTCTATGATTTTTCATATTGGTTTTGCTCATGGTTTATGTGATCATATTGCTCGACGCACGCTTTGGTGGGATTTGAGAAATTTGGGTGTTCATGATTTATTTTTTTATTGCTTATTGGGGATTTCAATGCTGTTTTGGGTCATCATGAGCGTTCGGGCAATGGTATTCTTTCTCGGGCCTCTTGTCAGGACTTCAGGGACTTTGTGGAGGATGCTGGTTTGTTCTCTGTTCTGTCTAAGGGGAACACGTTCACTTGGTGCCCCCCGTACGCCTCTATCCCTGCTCAAGGCTAAGTTGGATCGAGCCCTAGCAACGTGTCGATTTATTTCTCTTTGGCAAGTTGTCAAGGGTTTGGTTCTTCCTCGCATTGGTTCGGATCACCATCCCATTTTGGTCTCTTGCTCGTCTTTAGTCAGCAGGGGTCCGGTTCCATTTTATTTCCAGTGTAAGTGGGTTTATCATGACTCGTTTCGGGATCTCGTTACTTCTTCTTGGGCATTTTTATGCGCATCGCCTAACCCTTTGCTGCGTGTCATGTGGAAGCTTAAACGGTTGAGACAGACTATTAAGGTTTGGAATAGAGACATCTTTGGGGATGTTAATCGTAAGGTGGACTGTCAGATGGAGAAAGTACGTCAGATTCAGGTGGACAATTCTGTCTGCAATTGTATTACCCAACAAGTCATCAAGCCAGAATAAAACCTCAGAATTACCCCCAGGGATCCAACGAGAATCATCCAAGCAATCCTCAATGCAAGGCATAATCCCATTCCAAATAGACGAAGGGATGGATGACCTATGGATCGAACCGTCCGAATTCAAGTACCGTTTTCTGAGTGTTTTGAAAATCACCAAATCTGAATTCATCACTTTCCAACCCAACTTCATCAGGAAGGCAATATTAGCCACAACAATGGATCTGACGCCCAAGACTCCCTCAGCCCGAGGCGTGCAACATCGATTCCAATTGACCACCACCGAACCCTTAGAGTTAACATCCCCAGTCCAGGTAAAATTATGCATGGCTCTTTCCATATGCTTGAGCAGGGATCTAGGCCATTTGTAAACCATCATCGTGTGCACAAACGAACTGGTAATGACTGAGTTAAAAAGGCATACTCGACCAGCAAGGGATGATAACGAAGTCCCTTTCTATCTTCTAAATTTTAGGTTCACCTTATCGAAGATGGGCTGTAAATCCACAGCTTTAGGGGCACCTTTAAATATTGGGGCTCCTAAATAAACCGTAGGGAGGGCCCCAGGCTGGATACCCATGATTGTCTGAACCCGTCCACGCACATGATTCAAGACCTGGGACCCGAAGTAAACTTTAGATTTCCGAGGGTTGAAAGTCTGACCCGAGATATCGGCATATAAGTTGAGGGTCTGAAGTCGGATACGGGCGTTAGCTAAAGAGGCCCCACACATAATAACAATGTCATCAGCGTAAAGAATGGAAGACGGGAAAATGACATGTCTAGGCGCAGTGAATGGCCATAACTGATTCTGAGTAACCGGGACCTCAATAAATTTGCTTAGTACCTCCTCCGCGATACAAAAAAGTAACGGGGATAGAGGATCACCCTGTCTAACACCTCTAAAACAGGAGAAGTACCCAACAGGCGTCCCATTAAGTAAAATTGAAATTCTGGAAGACCGAAAAATAACGTCAATCCAATGAATGAAAATCTCCGAGAAACCGAACCGGCGTAGAACGTGAAATAAAAATCCCCATTTTAACATGTCAAACGCCTTGCGGATATCAATCTTCAAGATCATATTAGCATCATTTCGACCATTCAAAACATTGAAGCCTTCAGAAACCAAAGCGATACAATCGTGAATCTGCCTTCCCGAAATAAACCCGAACTGCGTAGGTGACAAATTAGCAGAAATAATCGAGCCCAAACGAGTAGCTAATATCTTGGTAATAATCTTGAAAAGAAAATTACTCATAACAATCGGCCGAAAGTTCTCAATAGTATTAGCATCCTTAGTTTCGGGATGAGCGCCATAAAACTAGCTTTCAACCCTGAAGGTAGGGACGAGCTAATGAAGAAAAAACGGACAGTGACAGACACCTCTGCTAAGATAACGTCCCAGAAGTGACGATAAAATGTCCCATTGAAGCCGTCCGGGCCAGGAGAGCTGTCTGAACCTATATCAAAAACTGCTTCCCTAATCTCCAAATTCGAGGAATAGCAATCAAACTAGCGTTATCCGATGCCCCCACCAAAGGAGAAATCACTTGATCAACCATAGAATAATCCAAAATAATACCCCCTGTGTCCGCAAATAGCTCCTTATAGAAGGATATAATATGATTCCCAAGTACAGCTGGTGTCATAACCCGAAACTTTGCATTTTGATTATCATGATTGAAACATTCATAAGCATAATTATATGTAATCTTGACATTTCATATTCACATTTTAATGCATGCAAAATCGAGATATTTTCGGTATTAGCTTAATTACATTAAGTAGATAAATATATACAATACATGATAGAGTGTTGGATATTAATTATAAGATAAATTATAATAATATATTATTTTAGGTATATTGTTAAAAGGGAAAAAAAAGTGCTAATCTATATATATAATAAATAGTACATATATCTAATATGTGTGCATGTTAGTATAACGTGAATAAGGATAATCTTACAAATAGATTTAACTAAATTAGCTTATTAGCATATGATACACGTAAACATACATACATATATATATATATATATATATATATATATATATATATATATATATATATATATATATGAGGGTGTGGCGTGGCAGCAGGTAATGTGTGTGTGATGTGGTGACTCATATATATATATAATATATGTGTATACTTTATAATATAACATACATAGTTTTTATTTAACCTCAACCGACCAAATCAAATGGATAAAGATGAATACGCATCTAACATTTAAAGTACACAACATATATGAGAGAACACTTGGCGAAGAACAAAGAGAAACGATACAGAGATACGGGAACAAAGAAAAAGGAAAAAAAAGGAAAAAAAAATAGAATACGGAAATGCTCGACTTTTGCAATTGGATTGGTAAGTTTCACATCTTCTAATCTTGGAATTAGTTTGATTATCAAAATTCTAATAGTGCATATAGAATTGTCATGATCTGAAAGCTTTCTGCCACAGATTAATAAATAAGTGAAATTGAAATAGGAGAAAAATTGATGGAAGCTTAAAATTGTTAGCTGATCTTACCCCATTCCTCTAATTACGAAGTAGAAATTAATTCTTAATTATTCTTTCCAATTGTAGATTAAAATAGAAGTGAAAGTGAAATTTAAAATAAAATAAAAGTATAAGTATAAGCTGGCTATAGTTCTACTTTGGATTATATTTTTGGGATGGCAACTGGATATTGTAATCAAGCTTTAAAGTTCATTAGAATCATATGAATTTAATAAAAATGATAACTGGACTCATATTTATCAATTTGAAATTTACTCTGGATTATGGTCCACTAATTAATTAATATAGAAATACGTCTGATATGAATTGGTGCTCTCTGCAAATTCAATTAAATCTACTTTTTATGTATAAATGTTCAAATTGTTAATTAATCAAATTAAAGAAGGAAGGTACTGTATGAAATGTTGGTATAATAAATTTGATAATGAAATGAATATTAGAAACAATGCCCTTCAGTATCATAAATTGCACACATATGACATCATTAATGTTAAATACATGATATTGAAAATAGTTATGCATTTTTGATATGTCATAGGTCAAAATCCCGATAAAGGAGTAAACAAGGCCGAGTAGGCAAATAATGTCCAGGATAAGAACACCACTAGTGAGTATAATCTTTTAGCTTGTTATTTGACTTGTGTGATTATATGTGATTAATGTGTTGGAATGAATTATTTACTTATTTGGCTACAATGATTAGTAGCTTATCGTGCCCTAATGTGAATTGCATGATTCTCTATGATGATATTGTGATGAAATTGAGATGTATGATCTCTATGTGATGAAATGGATGTAAAATTGAGATACATGATCCCTATGTGATGACATTGAAATGGAATTGAGATATATGATCTCCAATGATGTTATTGATATGGAAATGGGATATGCAATCTCTAGTGATGTTATTGATATGGAAAGGAAATATGTGATTACAGAAATGCATTCATCAGAGATTAATGGATTCTGTTATGGCCACTAATGACCTTGAATCACGAGTCTGATCATCGAATTTACGGATTCGCAGGAAATCTGCGTCGGCCACCTAGTTCACGAACTCTACGTGAATAAAGAATTACAGTGCCATGGCCATCTTCGTGATCACGATTTATTCTTGGTATTAGATGGCCCATACTTGATAAAAAGAATATGACCAAGCACGTGCATTTATGTGGTTATAAATATTATGAACAAATGATATGAAATGGTTGTGATAATGTGCTTGTGTGATGTTAAATAATTGGTTATTGGATTATACTTGCTGAGCTTGCAACTCACCAAATGCAATGTTGTCAATTTTTAGTTGTTGTAGATAAAAGTTGATCGTGAGGTGTGACAGAAGTTTAAAGCATGGTTCAAGGTCGGCCATTTGGATTTCCCATCCTTCTCCTTAGCTCATCATTTGCATCTCATATAGGGAGTCTATTTTGATCCGTATGTATATAAAAGGCACGGTTGTTATTGTCTGTAATATGGATAAATGCACATGTGTGAATAAGTGGTGTTAAATCGTTTTAAGTGAATGCTTAAAACTTGCGAAAATAAATGGTTATAGATCAAGATTAACATGTTAATATCATGTGCGATGCGGTATGTGCTGCCTATGAACTATAGTTTTATCCTATATAAACACGCGTTAGAAGTGTAAGGGTGTTACAACTGGATCATCTGAATAATTACCATCGATCATCAAACCCTATATCCCAGAGCGACTGCTACAAATCTGGCAACGACGATGAAAAAATGCTATATTACGATCCCCATCCTTAAGCCAGGCCGAGCGGGCTTTCTGCTTAAGGAATTCAGATTGTAATAATAGCGTGTGAGACAAAGCATTTTTAGCCTCAAGCTCCACGTCCCGGCGAACAGCTGTAAAGCCCAAGGCCTGAATCTGACGAACTTTCTCCATCTGACTCTCCACCATATGATTAACATCCCCAAAAACATCTATGTTCCAGACCTTAATAGCCTGACGCAGCCTTTTAAGCTTCCACATGATGCACATCAGAGGATTGGGCGAAGCAAATGGAAGGGCCCAAGAAGAAGAAACCAGGTCGCGAAATATATCGTGATAAACCCACATACGTTGATAACAAAATGGAACTGGACCCCTGCTAATAGACGATGAGCAAGAAACCAAAATGGGATGGTGATCCGAGCCAATGCGAGGAAGAACCAAACCCTTGACAACTTGCAAAAGAGAGAAAAATCGACACGTTGCTAGGGCTCGATCCAACTTAGCCTGGAGAAGGGATAGGGGCGTGCGGGGGGAGCACCAAGTGAACGAATTCCCCGTGGTCTGCACAGAAAACAAACCAGCATCCTCCAAAAAATCCCTGAAATCCTAACAAGTGGCCTGGGATAAAATACCACTGCCCGAGCGCTCATGATGACCCAAAACAGCATTAAAATCCCCAATAAGAAATAAATCATCAAGACCCAAATTTCTCAAATCCAACCAGAGCGTGCACCGAGAAATATGATCACATAAACCATGAGCAAAACCAATATGAAAAATCATAGAACTCAACTGAACTTGCAGAACAATACACTGAGAAGAAGACCAAACCTGTTGTATCACGGAGATGCCAGAATCACAGAAAACCAAATATCAGCTCCTCCGTTAGCACGAAAATTCTGAGTCATGAAACTCAAACCCAAACTACTCCAATAGGAAGCCGATATCAACGAAATGTCCACCTTAGGTTCACAGATAGCCAAAATAGAAGGTTTATGATTCTAACATAAAGCCTTAAGAACATTACGAGAAGCATTGTTCCCAATCCCCCGGATATTCCAGAAGATGCAATTCATTGAGACAGAGGGGGTGGAGCCACCCGTGTTCAATCGCACGGTAAAGACAGGGGTGTGGTGTGTCACAGAATCCAACAATTGAGCGTTAGCAACCACATCCGCATAATCCGCACATCATTTTGAAGCCGCAAAATCTAACTCATTGGGCCCTGGGTGATCCGACTCAATCGTGAGGTCATGAATGGCGGAGATGGTCCATGAGCACACACTCTAAAGCAGTCTAGATTTGGCTGAATCCAAGGAGTTGTCCCTGAAGGCGCGACTAAGAGCACATATAGGTTTCTCCAATGGATGTTGAATCGTAAGCAGCAGATTTGTAGAGAGGGAACCGGTGTTAGAAGATGGAGCCTTGGGAACTGGATGTCAAGTTGGTAGAGCTGAAGTGGAATCTGTGGAATGTTGTTCTTGGGTGTCGTCTGAAACAAGCGCCTCAAAAGCATTACCAAGGTGTATGTCAGTAGGGCAAGTGACTATGGCATAGGAAGGGGAGCCCGGCCTCACAGTCAAACCCGTATTTCCCATTGAGTCATCAATGGCCTTGCCCTTGTCCTACTGCACAGGACGATAGACTTTGCGAACTCTGGAACGTCCTCTTTGAGCTGAATTCGGATGTCCCTCCGGAGCTATGGAACGCCCAGGGGTAGGACTAGCCCACCTTTCCATTGTCGAGGTTCCCGTGGCATTGAGACGACAAGAAGCAGCCGAATGTCCCGTAACATTACACTTGGAGCAAAACTCGGGAAGTTTCTCATAGCTAACAGATACGAACGAACACTGACCAACCCGTTCCACCATAATGTGATCCTCCAACGGCTTTGAGAGATCAATATCAACCAGCACACAAATGAAGTGCCCCAGAGATCCATGTAGCGACCGCTGATCAATTTGGATCGGATTACCAATAGCACTAGCGATCCCCAATATAGTATTAGGATCCCAGTATTCCAAGTTGAGCTCAAAGATGCGAACCCAAACACTGGCTACAGAAGTGTGCATCTTGTAAGGATTAAAATTTGGGGCCCAAGGAGAGAGCCGAATAGTTCCCAGATTAAGTACCCAATTGATACGTAGTTGAGCAAGAGCTCGATCCTACGCATGAAAAAATTTAACACAAAAATATCCCTTGCCCAAGGGTATTAGTTTCCAATCATTTTTAATGCCCCATAGCTTGGATAACCTTTTATGCAGAAGCATGGTAGGCCATGGCTTGTTACCTTTTCCTAAAATAACCCGCCCAATCAAGGAGTAAGAGAACTAGACAAGACGTTGCTAGTAAATGTTTTCATCAATAGTAACAGAATAATAATCCCCTTTCCTAATGGGTTTAGGGATAGATTGAATTTTACCATAAACCATATGAGAAAATGAAGCAGTGTTACCTGGGGCCTGGGGGAAAGAATAATCCATCGGATGGGAGTTACCTGAAACAACTTTCGCAAAAGTGTTGCCCAAATTAATATGAGTATTAGCATTAGCATTAGCATTATGAGCCGAAAGTCGGGGGTTTGAGTAGTGAGCGGAGGCCATTGAAGGGGAGCTTCCTAATCTGAGCAGCATCTTTGGGGGGAGCACCTTTGGGGAGGCATGCAGTTGGGATTCCATGCAGGTGGCAGACAGCAGCCCAGGGGCTATCACCCCCGAGGGGGGGCGTCCTTGGTAGAGGACATGGCAAACGGCCTCCCATAAGAAGCCACAAGGGGGCCCGCCCCCCCATGGCATGCGGCAGCCATGGGGGGAAGTTGGTGTGCCCCCCCCTAAAATGCACGGCATGCAATGTGTGGGGGGTGGCCGCCTCCCTAGACTCCAATCCCTTCATATTTACTGGATTATCCACAGGATTCGACGATGGAGGGAGCAAATAGGATTCCAATGGAATTAAATCGAAGGACGCATGATCGAACGTAGGTTGTGCGGGTGGTTTGGAGGAAGGGATGAAGGATGACGGTAAGTTGATAGACGCCGGAAACAGAGTGGAGGATGGCTGCGGACGAACAAGTGGGTTTTAATTGGACATCAGTCCAAGGAACACTGGCTCCGCCATGGAGCCACCGTAAATCTGACAGAGAAAGTTGACGTGCGATGGACGAAGGAGGAGAAAACCCTAGAGAGCATTTTTTCATTTCATGTACCTAGTGCTCTAGAGGCCTCACACAAAATAAAAATGTCATCCAGATGACTTGGAATGAGTGGGCACATTAATAATAGAAGAATCTACCCCAGAAAAGTTATCCTCGTCCGCATAATCAGCCCATCGTTTATGAGCTGCGACGTTTAAATTGTTAGTGCTATCAGAATCATCCTGAATGGACAACTGATGTATAGCTGGTGTGTGACCCTGCATCACGGATTGGAGCAATCGTTATTTAGCAGAAACTAACAATCTTTCATGGATAGCCTTTTACAACGTACAAATGGGTTTGTCCAATGGATATTGCACTGTCTGAGTATGTTTCCGAATGTCCGAAAAATAGGGCAACTGACTACTATGGAAAATGAGTGGTTTGGTGATGGAGTTGCGATTCGCCATGTGTAGGAATCTCCTAAGAGGTATTAATGTTAGAATCATCAGAATCCAAGGCAGAAAAAGAATTATCCAGAGCAATACCCAATGAAACGATGACGATGGAATGAGAAGATGACTCAAGTCGCATCGGCAAGGTCACATCGGCAAGGTCGCATCGACAAGGTTGTATCAGCCATTGATTTATCAACGGCCTTGACCTTATCCGTGGAAGTATGAACTGGATGGTAAACCTTATGAACCTGGGATCGTCCACGTTGAGATGTAGCGTGTCCCTGTGCTTCCCTCAAATTATTATTGTTTCCCAAACTTCGACAAGTCATAGAAGAATGCGTAATACCACAAGTCCCATAAAATGATGGGAGGTCCACATCCAACAAAACTCAGACAAAGTGTCCAAGTGAACCATCCAAAGAGTGTGCATCAACTTGAGCCGGGGTGCCAATGGCCCTAGCTAACCCCATAGTATAACTAGGATCCCAATACTCAATACTCAGCTCAAATATTCTAATCCAAACGCTAGCCTGTGACGTATTAACCTTGTATGGATTAAAATCTAGCACCCAAGGGGATAAACGAATGGAACCGGGATTAATAGATGAAGACATCCTAGCTTGAGCATGGGAACGATCATAAGCATTGGTAATGAGTTTCCAGTCATTTTTAATCCCCCATAGATCAGACAACTTTTTATGAAGAGGCATAATGGGCCAAGGTTTATTGCCTTTGCCGAGAATAACACGTCCAATTAATGCATATTTAAATTCAAAGCGAGAGGTTGGTAAACATTTTCATCCATAATCACGAGAATAATATTTGCCTTTTTTAACTGGCTCGGGGATTGAATTAGAATTACCAGAAACAATCTTAGCAAACGAAGTAGGGTTACCTGGAATCTAAGGGGAATAACCAAAATCAAGGGAATTACTAGAGACCATATTCGTAAAAAAAGCGGACCAATTGAGGATTGATATTTGACCCATTATGAGCCAAAAGTTGCAGGTTCGTGTATTGTTGTGGGAAGAACGTTGGTCTTTTGGAGCACATCACGTCGTGCGCCTTGAACTTTAAGATTTGGGACCACTTATGAAGAAACCCAATCCCAGGGGCCATCACCCCCTGGGATAGGCAAAGAAAAGTTGGCTGTCCCATAAGCGCCCCCAAGAGGAGCATGCGGGCGCATCCCCATGAGCCAAGGCGGCCATGGGCTAGGTAAGAGAGGGCATTAGCCCCAACGTATTACCGATATTCATCACAAGGATTTTTTCGATAAGGAACAAAACTGGAGGGTATGAGATATCCATGTTCACCGTAAGGATTACCGTTCATAGCATGTGTATCACCATAAACCCTAGATGATGTAACTATTGAAAGGGAAGTAGAGGGCTTCCCCAAAGAACATGCAAACATGTCTGTTTGATTGTGTAAGATAGATTTCGACGAAAGGATGCCAGAGATCGGCGTCTTGCCATGCATGGGGGAACATGTTGAAGGGAGGTTTAAACGAGAAATGGATTTTAATGAAGATGGTTGTTCGGAATTTGAAGTAAGACCATGGAAAGCTGATTCCGCATGACGGAATCAATGAAGACGACCAGAAAATCAAAGGAAGATGCCAGCGGCCGTCGGTTTTCTAGAGAGAAGAGAGTGACTATTCTCATTTTTGTAATAAAAATAGTCTAACTTTATCTAGATAATCGAATGAAATATGAGTATTTAATAAACTAAGAATATTCCTAAAATTAAGCTAAAACATTCACTCAGACAAATTATCAAACACCTGGTGGATGTGAAGAGGTTTGATTCACTTAGTTTCCCCCTATGTTATCAACTCAATTTATCGGTGATCGAACAGTGCGTGCGATTTACACATTGAGTGTGTGCGATCGATATGCGACTTTCTTCCTTCATTGAGATCAACGCCGGCTGCCTTCTTGCTTTTCCCGGTCATTATTTTCCGGCATGAATATGCCGGAATCTTTCATCGGACTCACATCCAGCTTTGCTCCCCATAATACACGTTTTCTGAAAAACCATGCTGCTCCTTCGACGTGCATGGTAGAAAGATCCACTTCCGCCATATACCGCTTCCTCGATGCACGCTTCATCACCTTTGATAGATTCATATATCGATTCAATTACAAGGGTTGATGCCAAAACATATGCTAACCCTAGATCTTCACGTATAGGGTTATCCTATTTCTTTTTCAAATTTTATTCCCCGCCCTAAAGCACCTACAGTTGACGCCCCCCAGGGTTTTGGATTAATGTCGGCATCATGTTATTTGGATACACAACAAAAGTCACCTTGCACTCCTCCTCCATTGGTGATAAACACGGCTGCAATTACTCGATTTAGCTAATTTGTGAGCCTGAGGTGGACATTTCCTCGATTTTGGATTCTTATTGGCGTAGTTTTGGGTTTGATTTTCGTGGCTCAGAGCTTTCCGGAAAACGGCCGGGCTGATATTTGGGTCTTCTGCGATGCTGGAATCTCCATTCTAAATCAGGTTTGGGTCTTCTTAGTGTATTTTTCTGCAAGTTCAATTGGGTTCTATGGTTTTGCTCATGGTTTATGTGATCATATTGCTCGGTGCACGCTTTGGTTGGAGTTGAGGAATTTGGGTCTTGATGATTTGGTGCTTATTGGGGACTTTAACGGTGTTTTGGGTCATCATGAGTATTCGGGCAGTGGTATTCTTTCCCGGGCCTCTTGTCAGGATTTCAAGGACTTTTTAGAGGATGTGGTTGTTCCCCGTACGCCTCTTTCCTTTCTCCAGGCGAAATTGGATAGAGCCTTAGCAATGTGTCTATTTTTCTCTCTTTGGCAAGTTGTTAAAGGCTTGGTTCTTCCTCGTATTGGCTCCGACCACCATCCCATTTTGGTTTCTTGTTCTTCCTCTGTCCTCAGGGGGCCAGTCCCATTCCATTTCCAGCGCATATGGATCTATCATGATTCTTTTCGGAATATTGTTACTGCTTCTTGGGCCCTCCCGTGCGCGTCGCCCAACCCTATGTTGTCCGTCATGTGGAAGCTGGTTGCGACATACTATTAAGGTTTTGGAATAGAGAAGTCTTTAGGGATATTAATCGTCAGGTGGAAAACCAGATGGAGAAAGTTAAATCGATTCAGCGAGATATTGAGTCTGGGCGGGTTTCAGCATTGCGCATCATGACATGGAACTGGATGCTCAAAATGCTTTATCTCAAATGTTGTTATTACAATCTGAATTTTTGAAGCAGAAAGCCCGCTCGGCTTGGCTGAAGGATGGGGATCGTAACACTGCATTTTTCCATCATCGTTGTCAAAT
Source organism: Rehmannia glutinosa (assembly GCA_016081115.2). NCBI lineage: Eukaryota > Viridiplantae > Streptophyta > Magnoliopsida > Lamiales > Orobanchaceae > Rehmannia > Rehmannia glutinosa. The sequence goes on from CM071926.1 coordinate 107,402,095, forward strand.
TCGTAGTGGACGCTTGGGGATCCAGGGTCTGATGATCGATGGTAGCTACTCAGATGACCTGGTTGTTCTTGGGAATCAAATCATTTCCTTCTATATGGAGCTCTTTGCCAATACAGCACACACCAGTTCCGACTATTCTTTGGTTGATCAGGTGATTTCACCCAGGGTTGGCATGGCGGATAACGCTCTTTTGATGGCTATTCCTTCGGAGTCGGAGATTAAAGATGCGACTTTTGATATGGGTTAGACAGTTTCTCGGGGTTGGATAGTTTCAACGGATGTTTTATCATCACTTTTGGGACGTTATTTCAGCAGATGCGGTGGCCACAGTCTGTTTCTTCTTCGTTAATGTGTCCCTTCCTACGGGACTGAACGCTAGCTTTATGGCATTCATTCCGAAGACTAAGGATGCTAATGTTATTGAGAACTTTCGGCCGATCGTTATGAGCAATTTTCTTTTTAAGATCATTACCAAGATCTTGGTGACCCGACTGGGTTCTATCATTTCTACTTATTTGTCTCCTACAGTTTGGTTTTATCATTTCACGATCGTATAGCCTTGGTTGCGGAAGGTTTCAATGTTTTGCGGGGCGAATGATACCAACTTGATTTTGAAAATTGATATTCGCAAGGAATTTGATACTGTTAATTGGGGCTTTTTGCTACACGTTTTGTGTCGTTTTGGTTTTTCGGAGGTGTTCGTTCACTGGATTGAATTATTCTTCAATCCTCCAGAATTTCCATTTTGTTGAATGGGTCGCCTGTAGGCTATTTCTCTTGTTTTCGAGGGGTAAGACGGGGTGATCCTTTATCTCCCTTACTCTTTTGCATTGCGGAGGAAGTGTTGAGCAGATTTATTGATGATGCAGTTATTCGGAATCAGCTTCAGCCATTTATGGCGCCTAAAAAGATCATTTTTCCTTCCTCTATTATGTACGCGGATGATATTGTGATTATGTGCGGGGCTTCTTCAGCCAATGCACGTACTCTTCGTCAGATCTTCATGCTTTATGCAGATATCTCGGGTCAGGCCTTCAATCCTTGAAAATAAAAAATCTACTTCGGCAACCGGGTCTCTAATCATGTGTGTGGCCGTTATCAGATGATCATGGGTATTCATGTTGGGGCCTTCCCTATGGTTTATCTGGGCGCCCCTATTTTCAAAGGGGCTCCCAAGGTGGCGGATTTACAACCCATCTTTGATAAGGTGATTCTCAAGTTCAGAAGGTGGAAAGGGACATCTTTATCTATTGTTGGTCGTGTCTACCTGGTTAATTAAGTGATTACCAGCTCCTTTGTGCACACGATGATGGTTTACAAGTGGCCTCGAACATTGTTACTGCAAATGGAAAAGGCCATGCGTAATTTTATCTAGACTGGTAATGTCAACTCTAAGGGTTCGGTGGTGGTAAATTGTTATCATTGTTGTATGCCCCGGGCGAAAGGGGGGCTAGGCGTCCGCTCTATTATTGTTGCTAATAACGCATTCCTGATGAAGCTGGGTTGGAAGGTTATGAATTCAGACTCTTTGATTTACAAAACCCTTAGAAAATGTTTTTTGACCTCGGATGGTTCTCTCCATCGTTCATTCATCCTCTCTTCTATCTGGCCTGGGATTCGGCCTTGCATTACGGGTTTCTTGGAGGACTCTCGTTGGATCCCCGGGTCTCATTCCGTAGTCTTATTTCGACTTGACAACTGGTTGGGTGACGCCATTGCCGACAGGATTGGTATCCCACAGGAATACAGACATTTATTTCGGCATCACATGTCGGATTACTTCTATGATGGGTCCTGCCACTTCACCTTCTCGTTCATTGAGGCTTACTTGGATCTGGTCTGGGATATTGTTCGAGTCCCCATCGCTTTGGCTTCGAAAGATACGCGCATTTGGATGAATTCTGATGATGGGATCATCACTTCGAAATCGGCTTACTCTCATTTGCGCCCCCACTCTCCGGTGGTCCAATGGGGTTCCTGAATTTGGTCACCTCATATCCCAGAATGATATTCGATTGTGGCATGGAGAGCTATCCACAATCGACTGGCGGTTTTAAATATACTGCATCCTAGGGGATCCTTCATTGGCCACGCGCTTTGAGGTCTTTGTTGTGCAGCTGCTGAATCTGTTGATCATTTGTTCGTCTGTTGTGTTTTTGCAGAAGCCCATTGGTGATGGATCTTTGACTCTTTTAATGTCCACAATTTTATGGCTTATAACTTTAATGAATTCCTGGTGCGTTTAATGAGTTTTCATTTCAGTGAGCAGGTGGCTTTCTTATGGCGCGTGGCAGTGTTATCTCAGATCACGGCTCATTTGGCGGATTTAACGATTTGACTTTCAGTGACAAAACTTGGACAGTGGATGCGACCATCCTCCGCCTTTGCGTTCTCATTCTGGAATCTTCTTCCTTAGACCGGGGTTACATGCACAACGATCAACATAACCTTTTCATTCTGCGGAGACTTCGTGTACCTGGGCGGTCTAGACATGCTCCAAGGATTGTGCAAGTTGATTGGCAAAAAACCCTCCTAGGCTGGATCAAAGTGAACACGGACGGTAGTGCTTCGGGGGCACCTAGACACTTTACAGCTTCTGGGGTCTTCCAGAACTGCAGAGGCTTCTTTCGTGGTTGCTTTCTGGAACGTTGTGGTCCGGGTTTGGTTTTGAGGCCGAATTGGTGGCGGCTATGTGGGCCATTCATTATGCATTTGCGAAGGGTTGGACTCAACTTTGGCTGGAGTCAGATTCTGTTTATGTGGTGGAGTTGCTCCAGAAGCGATCTGAGGGGGTCCGCTGGCGCCATCTTAGCAAGTGGCGTTATACTATGCAGCTTCTCTCCCAGATGGATTTGGTGGTCTCACACATTTTTCGGGAAGGCAATTGGGTGGCAAACTTACTTAGCAAGAGAACACACTCGGAGAGTTGGTGGGGAGTGCCTCCGTGGATATCATATCATCTCTCACTGAGAGGATTATGTTGGCGACCCAATTATAGGTTTGTTAGCTAATGCGTGCCTGGGGTTTTTTTGGTGATATCGTTTGGGACGCCTTTCTTCATGGGGGTACTTTTTTTTCATGCAAGGGTTTTTCCCAGAAGGGTGAGTTTTACCTTGGGAGGTTTTAACGAGGCCCCAACCATTCAGTCATCTGGTTTACTTGTTTGGCTATTTCCAGGCTTACTTGTTTGGCTACCTGATCAGCCTGTGATCAGGACGACTCTTTTTCATTTTTTATATATATTCTCGAATTTATTCAAAAAATCAACTCAATTTATCAATCTCAAGTTATACATTTATAACCAATGAATTCCTAAAGTCATCACTCCTCACTTGAGTACCGAGTGATTACAGGTTTTCAATCAAGATTTTGATATTACTACAAAACCCCAAACTAAAATCCAAGCAAGTTCAATAAACTCTATTGAATGGGTTCGAATATAAACATTCGTGTTGCACCCCTTTTAGAAGAAAATTTTAATTTATTTGTTTCAAAAGAATAAAAATTTATTTATTTGTTAACTTGAAATGCATTAATATAATTTAAATATCTTAAAATTTGATAATTCTTCTATTCAATAAAAAAGAGTCACATTTTTTTAAATAAATCGAAAATGATATGGAAAAATGAAAAAAGAGTCTTGGCCATAAGCCGACCAGGTAACTAAGAGTTTAGGGCCTCGTTAAAACCTACCAAAGTAAAATCCACCCTTGTGGGGAAAACCCTTGGTGGAAAAAGAGCACCTCCATAAAGTCACAAGAAATGCCCATAAAAACATACAACAAACGGAAGAACTATCTAACAAATCTATAATTGGGACATCCAACATAGTCCTCCGTAAGAAGTTGATCAATGGGTGCAGGGGGAAAGCCCCACCATGTCGTCGGATGCTCCATATTACTAAGAAAATCATCCACTCTATTGCCTTCACGATAGATGTGAGAAACGACCAACTCCATTTGAGAAGCCATGTAAAGAGTATATCTCCATCAACTTAAGTGCAACTAAGGAATAGAGTTTGGTCGTTTGTGAAAGAGATCTACCACATAAGTCGAACCTGATTCCAACCAAAGGTAATGCCAGCCTTTGAGGAACGTATAATGAATCACCACCATTGCCGCCAAATTCAGCCTCGGACGCATGACCAATACCACAAACTCTCCACAAAACATCCACGAAAAAAACCTCTTCAATTGAGAAAAACACCAGCCGCCATCCTACGACCCGGCGCACCTATAGCACTACCATCCGTATTCACCTTAGTCCAGCCGGGGAGAGGAGGATGCTAATCGACCTGAATAATATTGGGAGCTTTCCTAGGATGGCTCGGAACATTATGATGCCTAAGCATGAATACTCAACAATAAGCACTCGAAGTTGGATAATAGTTGCTTCCACTGTCCATGTCTTGTCGTTGAAAATCACTTCGTTCCAAATATACCAAATGAGCCAAATGCAAGAGATTAACGCCGCCCGCCATAAAAATAATATTTATCACTGAAGCAAAGGTCATCAGATAAACCATAAGTTCATTAAAACTGTGAGCACACTGAAAATTAACATCAAAAGAATGGAAGATCCACTGCCAAGTGCCCCCTGCAAAATTACAAGAAAAAAATAAATGATCAATGGACTCAGAATGAGCATGAAAAAGACAACAGAATGAGGGACCAATGAATCCATGTTGTCACAGTAAATCCAAAACAACCAGGCGATTGAGTATAGCTCTCCAAACAACAATCGAGTGCCTCTCCGGTATAGAGGGAGACCAGATCCAAGAACCCCATTTAACCGAAGGCCAGGACATTCGTAACCTAGCATATGCAAATTTGGAGGAAATATCTCCATGTATTCAATTACCTCTCTCGAGTGTGAAATTCAGTATGCTGAACAATCCAAAATATTGATCAGATAATTCAGATGCAATCAATCAAAATTAGCATTTTTTTTACGATAAAAAAAATACTTTAGAATGCGCAAGAATAATGTCACAAAAATTCCAAGGCCAATATTCATAAAATTGAAAAAAACAAAACAAACCAAATCAAATTTTTGGTGTGAATTAGTGATAACAAAAGAAAACACTCACATATCAGAAACCCTACAGGATAACTTTGTCAATCCTTTTTCCACTAATCCACACCAATAATAAGCGTCGATTCTTGCATATAATACACGTCAATATACTTTTTAGAGAAAACGTGAAGAATACAGCACGCCAAAGTAACCCGATTACTCCTCCATGCGGTTGTCCTACGTTTGCAGTTTTTTTGAATAATTACGAATATATATAAAAATAAAAAAAAGAGTAATCTTGATCACAAAGATCAGGTAACCAAATGAAATTCCGGAAATAAAGTCAACAACCAAAGTACGCGGTGGTCACAAGCCTACCAAATGGTGAATGGTTGGGGCCTCGTTAAAACCTTCAGGTAAAACCCACCGTTGTGGGAAAAACCTTGGAAGAAAAAGAGTACCCCAGGAAACATAAGGCGCCTAAAAAGAAACCTAAAGCAGTGGCGCATTAATTAACAAACCTATAAGTGGATTGGCCAACATAATCATCCGTGATGTATTGAAGCAGGTCTATGGGCGGGACGCCCCACCAGACGCCACTCCCCGTCTTCTTGCTCAGCATGTCTGCCACCCGATTGCCTTCAAGAAAGATATGAGAGACTACAAGATCAATGCCACTGAGTAAATGCAAGGTTTGGCGCCAATATCCGAGGTGGCGCCATGGGACCTCCATCGTTCTCTTCTCCAGTAGGTTCACCACATACTTCGAATCCGATTCCAGCCAAAGTTTCGTCCATCCTTTTACAAATGCATAATGAATCGCCCACATTGCCACAACCAATTCCACTTCGAATGTGTACCCTAAACCACAACGATGGACAAAGCATCCACGAAAGAATCCTCTACAATTTCGAAAGACAGGATCTTTGTAAGATTGCCGGCGCCCCTAAAGCGCCGCCATCCGTGTTAACCTTGATCCAACCACGGGAGGGTTTTTGCCATTGGACCTCCACAATCCTCGGAGCACGTCTAACTCGTCGGGGACTCTTAAACCACGCAGGATGAAGAGGTCCTGGCTGATTGTTATTCATGCATCCCGGCCCAAAGATCTTGATTCAACAATGAGTACCTGTAGGCGAATGAGAGCCGCCTCCGGAGTCCAGATTTTGTTGTGAAAAATCAGCTCATTACGGATGTGCCAAAGAAGCCAGATGCAGGATAATATTGCCACACACCAAAGGAAAGCGACCTGGTCGCTAAAGTGGAATGCCATGAGCCGTACCGTGATGATTCGTTGAAATTGTAAGCCTGGAAGGGGTGCACGTGAAAGGCTTAGAAGATCCAATGCCAGAGATGCCTGCAAAAGCACAAGAAACAAATAAGTGATCGACCGATTCCCCGATTCCTCGCAAAGAACACGAACCGAAGGGCGGCCAAAACTTCCCCTAGCTCGTAAAGAATCCTGGGACTACCAATCGGTTGTGTATAGCTCTCCATGCCACCACTGATGGCCGTTTCGGGATATCCTTGGGACCAAATCCAAGAACCCCATCTAACTGTCGGGCGCTGAGGGCGTAAGAATTTATAAGCCGTCTTCGAGGTAACTGAACCATCCTCAGAGTTCATCCAAACACGAGTATCCCGAGATGTAGGCGCAATTGGGACACGCACAATAGCTCGAACCAGCTCCAAATAAGCCTCCACAAAGGGGAGGGTGAAGTGTCAGGATCCATCATAAAAGTAATCAGAGATACGCTGCTGGAATAAATACCTATAATCCTCTGGAATGCCAATTCTGTCAACAATGGAATATCCCAACCAATTATCAATCCAAAATAATACCTCGGAATTGGCGCCTGGTATCCAACGAGAATCATCCACGCAGTCAGAAATACAGGGTTTAATCCCAGGCCAAATAGAAGAAGGAAGGAAGGACCTCAGGATGTCCCCATTTCTAGTAAAGTACCGTTGTCCGAGGGTCTTGAAAACCAACGAGTCCGAGTGAGAACCTTCCAGCCCAATTTCATTAAGAAAGCCTTGTTAGCGGATTGAGCGATCGCACGCCCAATCCTCCCTCCGCCCGGGCGTGCAAAGATGTATCCCGATTGACCACTACCTTTCCTTTAGAATTCACATCTCCGTCCGGATGAAAATTACGCATGGCTTTTTCCATTTGTTTTAGCGTAGCGAGCCATTTATAAATTATCATGGAGTGCACGAAAAGAACTGGTTATCACCGAGTTAACAAGGCAAACCCTACCCGGCCCGAGGGAAAGGGACGAGTCTTTCCATCGTCGGAACTTAAGGATTATCTTGTCAAAAATGGGTTGTAAATCCGCGACCTTTGGGGCTCCCTTGAAAATTGGAGCGCCCAAGTAGATGGTGGGGAACGCCCCCTGGATGAATCCCAAGATATGTTGCACCCTCCAACGTATATAATGCGAAACCTTCGCCCCAAAATAAGCCTTGGATTTCGAGGATGAACAATTGACCGAGATATCGCACAAAGTGAGTAAGAATCGAAGCAAGGCCGGGCATTGGAAGAAGACGCCCCCACATGATGACGATATCATCCGCATAAAGAATGGATGCTAGGAAGATGATACTCCTTGCGCCGTGAAGCGAGATAACTGGATCGATCCATCGCGATGTGATAAACCAACCCAGGACCTCTCTCCACAATACAAAACAATAGGGGTGATAAAGGATCCCCTTGTCTCGACCCCCTCGAACAGCAAAATAACCAACAGCGCCCCATTCAACAAAGACCGATATTTCGGACGATCAAGAACCACCTCCACCCAACACACGAACGTCTCGGAGAATCGAAACGTCGCAAGACATAAAGTAAAAATCCCATCTCAATGTGTCGAATGCCTTACGAATATCTATTTTCAGGATCATATTCGAATCCGTGCATCCTGTAAGACATTAAACCCTTCGAGATACCATGGCAATACACTCATGAATTTGTCTACCCGGGATAAAACCAAACCGAGTCGGGATAAATAGTTAGCAATAATAGAACCAAGCGCGTAGCCAATATTTTCGTGATAATCTTGAAAAGGAAGTTGCTCATGACAATAGGGCGAAAGTTTTCAATGACATTGGCATCCTTAGTCTTAGGGATGAGCGCCATGAAGCGGCATTCAATCCCGAGGTAGAGACGAATTGTTAAAGAAATAGCGAACAACGTCATTACCTCGCCAGAGATATGACTTCCCGAGAAATAGCGGTAAAAAAGCCCATTGAACCCATCAGGCCCCGGGGGAGCTATGCGGATCCATATCAAACACCGCTCCATCGCACGCCGGAATCGAGAGGGAATGATTGCTAGGGAAGCATTGTCCCCGCCCCAACCATTGGAGTGAGTACCTGGTCGACCAGCGAGAAATTCGTGGTGGAGCTCCGTTTTCCTCAAAGAGCTCCTCGTAAAATGAAATAATATGATTCGAAGGACCGTAGCATCATCGGTGAAGTTCCCTGCCACCATAAGTCCCTGAATCCCCATGCGTCGATCAAGATTAACTCGACTACGCTAATGAAAAAATGTTGTGTTTCGGTCGCCATCCTTAAGCCAGGCAGTTCGGGCCTTTTGCTTAAGGAATTCAGCCTATGATCGCAACATCTGCAAAGCTTCAACTGGGCGTCCGGCTCTCTATCCGGAGAGAGGAGGTATAGCCCACACCTCAATATCTACCTATCGACAAAGGAGCTCCATCTGGCTGTCCACCCTGCGGTTAACATCCCCAAACACATCCCTGTTCCAATCTTTAATAGCATATCGCAACCGCTTGAGCTTCCACATGACTCGCAGTAAAGGGTTGTGCGTGTCACATGGAGAGCCCCAAGAAGTTGTAACCAAATCTCGGAATGAATCGTGGTGAATCCACATACGCTGAAAATGAAATGGGACCAGGACCCTAGTAATGGTCGAGGAGCAAGTAACCAAAATGGGGTGATGATCGGAACCAATGCGAGGAAGAACTAAGCCATTGACCTCCTTCCAAAGAGCGAAAAAAAGGGCAAGTAGCCAGGGCTCTGTTCAACTTAGCTGAAGTAAAGATAGAGGCCTCCGTGGAGAGCACCAAGTAAATGAATTCCCCATCATCGAACCGCAAATCAAATTGGCGTCCTCTATGAAATCCCTAAAGTCTTGGCACGAGGCTTAGGAAAGAGTGTCATTGCGCGAGCGTTCATGGTGCCCCAAAACCGCATTGAATCCCCAACAAGCAACAAATCGGCCGGACCCAAATTCCGCAAATCCAACCATAGCTCACGGCGTGCAAAGTAATCACACAAAACATGAGTAAATCCAACATGAAAAATCAAAGAACCAAATTGAACATGGAAAACAATACACCGGGTAGAAGACCGGACACGATTAAGAATTGTGATAGTGGAGTCGTGAAGAACCCAAATATCGGCCGCCCATTAACTTGAAAATTTTGTCCCGCAAATGTCAAACCCAGGCTCGCCGATAAGAAGAGTCGGAAATAGTTGAAAAGTCCACCTTAGGTTCACAAATAGCCATAATGGAAGGTTTATGCTTGTGGCATAAAGCCTTAAGAATATTGCGAGATGCAACATTCCCGATCCCGGATGTTCGGAAGATGCAATTCATTAAGGCGGTTGAGGGGAAGTCCTCGTGACGATCGCACGGTGAAAAACAGCGTGTGGCGCATAACGTAGTCGATGATTGTGGAGGATCCACGCCATCTGCATAATCGCCCATTTTTGGATGATGCGAAGTTCATCTCGTGTGGTTCTGAGCTTCCCATTTCAATAGTAATGTCACGAGGGGTGTCGGTCCCGACTTAATTTTCTGGAGAATTCGATCTTTGGCTGAATCCAAAGAGTTGTCCCGGAAGGCACGACTCAGAGCATGAATAGGCTTCCCCAAAGGATACTGTACTATGATAGGCATAATTACGGAGGCTGAAAAGGTTGTCGATTGGAAATCTTGACCTTAAGCGATGACCCCTGGGTGGATACTCGGTGTAGTCATCTGTGGGTTGCTGATCCTGGGATTCAACTAAACCAAGCGCCTCGAAGGTGTTACTAAGATGGATTTCTGGAGGGCAAGCGACTATGGTGCGAGGGGAAGATCCTGCGTGCGTAGTCGAACCCATATTTCCCATTGAGTCATCAACGGCCTTGCCCTTATCCTGCTGAACAGGACGATAAACTCTACGAACCCTGGAACGCCCTCATTTGGGCGAGATTAATTGTTGCGTTGTCGGGCTCCCCTGGCCGTCCCTGGGCGATGACGACGCCCATCCTTATTCGTATTACCCACTGTGTTAAAACGACAAGAAGCTGTAGAGTGCCCTATAACACCGCACGTCGAGCAAAATGCCGGTAGTTTTTAATAAGTGACGGAAACAAAAGAGCATTTGCGGTGCGTTCAATCATAATATGTTCCTCCAAAGGTTTGGAGAGGTCAACATCCACGAGAACCCGAACAAAATGGCCCAAGGAGCCATCCAAAGAACGTGATCAATCTACATTGGGTTCCCAAGAGCACGCGGCAATCCCCATGATTGTATTGGGGTCCCGTATTCAGCCGAGTTCAAAAATCCGCACCCAAACACGCTCAAGACCGAGCCTTGTAAGGGTTGAAGTCGAGGCACCCACGGAGATAGACGGATAATACTAGGGTTAAGCGTCCAATTGGTGCGTTCTTTGGGCCCGAGAACGATCTGCGCATTAAACAATTTGACACAAAAGAATCCCTTGCCAGGGGAATTAGTTTCCATTCATTCTTGATGCCCCATAATTGAGATAAGCGTTTTTGTAAAATCATGGTAGCCCATGGCTTGGTACCTTTTCCTAAAATAACCCGTCCAATTAATGAGTAGGAAAATTCGTGAGCGAGACGTTCTTTGGTAAATGTTATCATCAATAGTTATGGAATAGTAATCACCTTTGCGAATGGTTTGGGGATCGGATTTTTACCGAGACCCTTTGTAGAAAACAAATTGGAATTACCGGGGCTGAGTCGTGGAATCCATTTGTTTGATACCGAAGCCTATATGAAAGTTGAGTGCGTCGGATGGGGATTTCTGAAACCCACGCGCAAAAGAATAAACTTGATGACCCATGTTACTACTTGGAGGTTGTTGGGTTGACGAGTTGGGATGGCCCATGGTGGTAGAGCATCCGGCCAAGGTGAGAAGCATTCATTGGTGGACATGCGGGAGGAGTGCTCGAGGATGGGAGACTATAGCCCGGGGTCATCACTCCCCGGGAGGGGACCACTCGGAGGGCGAGTGGCGGCCGGCCCCAAGAGTAGCATGGGAGGGCCGTCCCCCATGGCCATTGGCGACCATGGGGGTAAAGGGCGCAAGCGGCTGGCGGTGATTTAGGGCGCCCCCCTTTCTTTAGCCACATGGTGAGAACCAACCCCGGGTCGCGTATGAAGTCATTAATTTCTGGGAATAAGAGACCATCCGCTGTCATTGAGTTCTCGCCGGAAGGAGCAGAAAATTGCATGTGATCAACGTACGGTGGGGATGTAGCATGCTGTCTAGGGTTTGGTGTGTTGTCTAGGGTTTGGTGGTGCAACGCTTTTGATGAAGGTGATGTTTCTAGCTGTCGGGGATGAGAGGGTGGCGCAAAGTTGGAAGTAAGCCCATACCACGGAGGCTCCGCCATGGGAGCAACGGAGAAGACGACAGGAGATTTCTAAGAGTAGCCACCGGCGGTCTTGTTGAGAGAGAGAATTTCTTCTCTATGGTATTTTCGATATGACAGTGGGCGCAAAATTGCCTCTCGTAATGTTCTTCGTCCTACGTTTGCAGTTGGGAAACCTTGACCTTGGTGTTGGGTAAGGTGAGTGAGGGCTCTTGTTGAAGAACAGAAGGAGCTTTGACCATGTGAATGCTCTGCTCCAGTTCTTTTGTTGCCTCTCTGTGCAATTGGGCCTTCTTTCCCTTCATCCTCTTAGCATGGTGTCTGGACTCCCTATCAACTCTGACTTTATCAATCTTCTTAATGGCCTTAAGAGTGTTCTCTGTAACATTCCTGTCATATCTTTCAGGCCTATTGCGCTTCCTCTCAAACTCATATGTTGCATCCTGAGTCATGTCCTTTCCATGCAACCGTCTGTAAGCCTTAGTCCATTTTACTTTGCGAGGATTTCTCTTCATCTTGAAGTTTTTGTGGCATTTAGATCGACAAAATCTAAAGATCTTTGCATCATTACGAACAAATTGAATCCCATGCCCAGGATATACATTCGAATTAATAAAATGAAATATAAAAACATAGATTCAAAGTTCGATTACACCAACCCCTGAAATATAAATTTTAGCTCATAATCGACATATACTATTTTCCCAAGTCTAATTTCTTACCACCAAATGCGATGTTTATTGTTTTGAAACATTTCTGGCTATCACCACCTGTACAAACTTGAAATGGACTCAAAATGATTAATAATACCCCAAAACAACACAATATCCTAGTTTATAGCACCCAATTTGTTAGTATAAAACCAACTTAATAAATACCCCCAGACTTAGAATATTGCTTGTCCTCAAGCAAACTAAGTGACACCAACAAGACACTTGACACCACTTGAGTGGACATACAACACCAACACTCAGATTCTTAAAATAGATTGTTAAATTTCATAACCGAGTGAATTCAAACTATTACAACGTCGTCTCACTGTCAATTAAGAACATAAATCTTGTCTCAATTATATGACCTCTTGTGTGTGTGTACAATCAATTTATCAACTCTAGTTTCGTTCTCTAGAAGTTCACACAATTGTGTACTTTCCATATAATTCTCTTTTTAGAATAAAGAATTGGAATACTTCCTGAACTCCATATGCATGCCTTGCACACTAATCTCCATTAATCAAGGTGATTATAATACAAGGATCAATAGGTGGGATTAAACCCTGCATTTCAGCTTGCTTGGAGGACTCTTGTTGGATCCCAGGGCTAATTCCGAGGTATTATTTTGGATTGATAACTGGACTTGGTTATTCTATAGCAGACAAAATTGGCATCCCATAGGATTATAGATACTTATTTCATCAGCGCATCTCGGACTACTTTTATGATGGGACCTGGCACTTCACCTTCTCATTTGTGGAGGCTTATTTAGATCTGGTCCGTGCTATTGTACGCATCCCCATTGCTCCGGATTCAAGGGATACGCGTGTCTGGTTAAACTCGGATGATGGTTTGGTTACGTCGAAGGCTGCTTACAATCATATATGTCCCCATTACCCAGCAGTCAAGTGGGGTTCTTGGATTTGGTCGCAGCATATCCTAGAACGGCGATCGGTGGTGGTGTGGCGGGATATCCATAATAGACTGTTTGTATTGGATTTACTACGGGCTAGGGGATGTTTTACTAGCCCCTAGGTTTGCATTCTTTGTCGTGAATCTGCTGAATCAGTTGTCCACTTATTTGTCTCTTGTGTGTTTGCAGGAGCTCTCTGGCGATGGATCTTTGATTCATTCAACGTGCACCATTTTGAGGCCCATAGCTTTAACGAATTTCTTGTGCGGTTAATGTACTATCATTTCAGTGAGCAGGTTACTTTCTTGTGGCGGGTGGCTATCCTTTCCTGCATATGGCTCATTTGGCTTATCCGTAATGAGTTGGTTTTTCACAACAAAGTCTGGACACTGGAGGCGGCAATTATTCAACTCGGGTACTCATTGTAGAATCATCATCATTGGATCGGGGATACATGCACAATGATCAACAAGACCTTCTTATCCTGAGCAAACTGCGAGTTCCTGGGAGGCCTAGATAGGCACCGAAGATAGTGAAAGTTAACTGGCAAAGACCCCTCCTGGGTTGGATCAAGGTAAATACGGATGACAGTGCATCGGGGGCGCTGGGCAATCTCACTACTTCTGGGGTCTTCCAGAACTGTAGAGGTTTCTTTCGGGGTTATTTTGTTCACCACGGTGGTTCAGGCTATGCGTTTGAAGCGGAATTGGTCGCAACAATATGGGCTATTCAGTATGATTTTGATAAGGGCTGGACACAAATTTGGCTGGAGTCTGATTCAATGTATGTAGTGAATTTTCTAGAGAAGAGATCGACGGAGGTCCCATGGCGCCACCTCAGTCATTGGTGCCACAAATTACATCTGCTGGCGCACATGGATCTTGTTGTTTCACATATTTTTCGGGAAGACAATCTTGTTGCAGACATGCTGAGCAAAAAGACGGAATCCGGCACATGGTGGGGCGTCCTGCCCACAGAGCTGGTACACTATCTCACTGATGACTAAGTTGGCCAATACAACTATAAGTTTGTTACTTAGTGCGTCACCGCTTCAGGTTTCTTTTCCACTTTATGGACGCCTTCTTCTTTCCTGGGGGGTATTCATTTTCCTTCCAAGGATTTTTCCCACAAGGGTGGGTTTCACCTTGGGAGGTTTTAACGAGGCCCCAACCATTCAGCCATATGGTCGGCTTGTGACCATTTCATTTTTTGACATTATTTCCAGGCTTTTATTTGGTTACCTGATCAGCCTGTGAGCATGACAACTCATTTTTCATTTTTTTATATAATATTCCAAATTTATTAAAAAAAATACAAGGATCAATAGGACTTTGAAGGCTTGTATGTGGGCTATGGGTAAGATAGGAAAATATGGGATTAAGTAGCTCAAGTCACCCAAACTCACACATATCTAATATTAAAAACCATCAAACCTTAATGTAAGCTTTAGACATTCTTCTTTTTATAAGCTTTATGGGTTTTTTCTTCGTCTTCCTTCTTTTTTGTTTTTTGTCTCTTTTTCACATCCTCGTTACTTAGACAACTTCACACACTTCCTCAACATTCACCCATTCATATCATATTAATCATTCTAGACATTGTGAGTATCAGTGAGGGGTATCTTTCGGAATATTCATGTAAGGCTCAAATAGTGTATAAGTTGTCAAAGAAAAGGATTTCAATAATCTCAAAATGGGACACTAGGGATAATATCAATGCAAGGGTCGACTTATAGGCTCTAGCTATTCACAAATGGCCTAAATCATTTCCCTGATGTTACATCACCTAGTATTTCACCTCAACTAGTGTTCAGACAAGTTCAAGAGTCCGGTGCAATCATTAACTTGGCAATCAATCACACAAACTGGCTCTAGACAAATTAACAGAGTCAATCAAAAGACTGGCGTGCAAATATAAAAATCACAGATCAAACTCAATAGTGGCTCTTTCAACGGATAAACACATCATACTCAACAAACTCAAACAGTTATGATTACACTATTTGGTACATTAGACTCAACTCAAAGCGAAGACACTGCTTGGACATGACTATTTTTTTTCCTGATAGAAACACATTGACACTCGACTCGACACACTTCCTACCGTCCAGTGGGGTACTTGGATTTGGTCCCCACACATCCCCGAGCATCGTTCTATTACTGTTTGGAGGGTCATTCATCATCGTCTAGCTGTTCTGGATAAGCTAAGACTTCGAGGGTTCATTGGACCTTTGGCTTGTTGTCTATGCTTTTCTTACTCTGATTCTATTGACCATCTTTTTGTCTTGTGTGCTTATGGTTCATAGCTTTAATGAGCTTGTGGTATAAGCTATGCATGTTCGTTTGAGTGGTCAACTATCTTTTTTGTGGAAAAAATGCCATAATCTGCTGTACGTGGCTTATTTGACATATCCGTAATGACGTTATTTTCAATGATAAGAGGAGGCGGCCATAGTTCAGCTCCAGGAGATGATTGTGGAGTCTTCTCTACTGGATCAGAGTTGCATGAATAATACCCACCTATCTCTTATGTCTTCGGTGACCCAAGGTTTTGGGACACCCACATAGGCCCCTTATGATTTGCGGTCGATTGGCATGTACCCCTTAGGGTTGGATTAAGGTTAACACAGATGGATGTGACACGGGTGCTCTGGATCTTGTACAGTGGAAGGGGTTTTCCATATGCACAGAGGATTTTTTTGGGGATGCTTTGTTGAGCACTGTGGCATTGGCTATGCATTTGAGGCTAAGCTTTTGGCAGGCATGATGGCTATTTCTTTTGCTTTCAACAAAGGATGGCATAAATTGTGGTTGGAGTGCTCGACTTATGTATTTTATTTATTTAGCAGGCGAGAAATGGTTCCTTGGCGGTTTCTTGGAAGATGGCGATACACGATGCACCTTCTTTCCTAGATGGAGTTCGTGGTTTCACATATTTATCGGGAGGGTAATAGAGTTGCCGACTGTCTAAGCAAGATGCACGACCCTTCGACTTGGTGGGACAGTCCTCCAGCGTGCATCAAGAACTTACTCAATGAAGATTATGTTGGTAGATCACAATTCAGATTTGTTAGATAGCCCTGTTCTTGTGTTGTCCTTTTTATGGGCGAATCATGTGGATCATTTTCTTATGAATGATTTTTGGGGTACTCTTTTTCCTTCCAAGGGTTTTACCCACAAGGGTGGGTTTTACCTTGGAAGGTTTTAACGAGGCCCCAACTTTAAGCTACTTGGTTCGGCTTATGATCAGGAAGCTTTACAGTTCTGGTTTTTTAGTTTGACTTTTGCTTGAAGCTATCTGGTTGACTTGTGACCATAAATACTTTTCATTTATTATATATTTTGGACTTATTCAAAAAAAGGAAAAATTGATACAAAAGTTTGGGGGGAGTGGAAATTTATATATAAATACTTTTCATTTATTATATATCCCGTCCCTTCCAACCACTACTCCTAACTTATTAAAAAAACTCCCCCCAAACTTAAAACAACCATTGTCCCTAATGGACGAATAAGGGAGCTACTGCTCCTCGTCAGAGTAGTGTGGTGGAAGAAAAGCAACAAGCCCTAATGGTCGTGGCAGTGGTAGTGGAAACTGTGGGTAAAGGTGTTCATATATCATCGCTAGCTCCTGGTCGGGTTTATTATTATCATACTTTTCTCATGTAACTTGATGTTGTTGCTTTGCCAGGAAAACTACAACCAGTCAGCAATGTCTTCTTCAAATCCAACATCTCTACATACAAGTCGATAATAGGGTCATCATGAGGACTTGATGAGTGGAAATGGTACGACATAAAAATGGATGGTGCATCCCTAATAGGTGACTAGGACGGATCAGCCACTGGTCGAAACTGATATGAGAGAACCTACACCGGTGGGGTTGGCCTGGCTGCATTCCCACTCAAAATAAGATGTAATGAGTGCAGAATCGATCGATGTTTGGAATGATCTAATGGCTCATCAATGTTCTATTTTTTTCCTTATTACATAACCCGCAAATCAAGCTGGCATAACGAGATGTCCGGTGGTGTTATGGAGAATGGCATGGAGGATCGACTCGTAAATGATCACGGCGGGATCAAACTGGATATCATGAGTAATGGCGTAAAGGAAATAGATTATGTCAGAATCCTTTCATGGACATACTTCCAACTTTGTTTCTTACAAGTCACATCCGAATATGAGAAATTCTGGTTCATCTTCGTCATGTTCTATGCATATCCAGGATTTTGTTGTAGCAGCTCCAACGACGGACTCCATTTGATCGACAATTATGGCTCCCCCTCATGTGTCTGATTTGAAGGTGGCTGTTTGGGAATATGCTTCTTCTTCAGCGGCAGTTTTCCATGGAATTTCCCTCCCTTCAAATTTTGCTCTATATCGCAAACAACCTCCAAAGGATGCTACTCGTTACCCTAGTTTGGGTCTGGTGTCGTCGATCTCTTATCTGACATCGTTTCATCCCCTATGCAATGTCCATGTGCATCACTTAATCCTCATGGTGCGCATAGGGGTCTATATCCCCCAATGGTAATGATTCTTGTTCTATTGCCCCCATGGCAAGTGCTCATGGGGGTCGGCCCCTGGATTCTTTAGATGGGGGTCGGCGGTGAGAGACCCATTTTGTCGCTTCTCCACCCGGGGGTGATGGCCCCCAGGATGTTTATTGTTACACAGGCCATGTGGAGGCTATTGTTCTCAATGACAGCCTCAATAATTCAGGGAACCAGTTTGCAGGCTCTTCTCAAGTTCCCACAGATGCCCATGAAACCGGCGTGGTGTGCTCCCGTCTCCCGAGGTTCTTTGCCGGGGATTCTCAGTTTTAGGCCACGAGCTCTAATTTCAACTCTCTTTTGACAACCTCTTTTGCTAAAATGGTCTCTGGTAATGACTCTCATATGGATTCTTTTCCTTCTCCGACTCCAGGTAACCCTAAATCTTTCTCCAATGTGGTTACTGGTTTATCCAGTTCCATCCCTGAACCGGTTAAAAAAATGGGATTATTATTCTGTCACTATTGATGAAATTTTTTATCAGCAACGCATTTCGAAATTTGCTTATTCTTTAATTGGTCATGTTGTTTTGGGTAAAGGTAATAAGCCTTTGGCTATTACACCGCTTCATAAGTGGCTTTTGGAGTTATGGGGGGTTAAGAATGTTTGGAAACTAATTCCCCTGGGTAAGGGGTATTTTTGTGTTCATTTTAACAATATGCAGGATCGCTCCCAGGCCTAAGCTCGTGTTTCTTGGGCAATTAACCTAGGTTCTATTCGTCTATCCCCATGGGTGCCGGATTTCAATCCATACAAAGTAACTTCTTCAATAGCTAGTGCATGGGTTAGAATCTTTGAACTCAGCATCAAGTATTGGGATCCTACTGTCATTATGGGAATTGCAAAAGCCATTGGCACTCCAGTTAAAATAGATCAAAAATCTTTGGAGAGCTATTCGAGGATTGGGATTCCATATCAAGGGGAACACCTCTTCTACTCACCATCTTAGCTGGATCTAGCCATTTTCTAACAAATTTTCCAGGGGCACGACACAATAGACCTGGCTCTAATACCACGAGGTGCCGGGAGTCCCCACAAACCCATACCCTTAGACGTTCTTAGCCACTCCATGAGGTTAAGAGAGTATGAAACTATCACGAGACCTACTGCACCTTAGCCTAAGCGGCACTCCTTGCTTGGATGGCTTTCCGCCACAGTCTCACAATAAGGCCATACATCCAAAACTTCAAAGAATTCTAACCATCATATGGATTGAGGGGACCATGCCTAGTAATATTATGCCAGGTACTTAAATCATGGTTCTGATGTACATGATCTTCAAAGAGGCAAGTACAGAGCATAATACTTCATGAAGAAGATTGAAAATTTGAAAGATAATTGCAGATTAGCTAAGAGGCTTTTGAAGAGACATAAAAGAGTCGCCTGAGAGGACTTATTGGTCCTACTACTTGCAGTGTCTGTTACTCTCACTTGGAACCGATTGACCACATTTTTGTTTCTTGTCATTTTGCAGGAGCTCTCTGGGACTGGATTGCGGATTCTTTTGTTGTGGCTTTTCGTTACGTCTATAACTTCAATGAATTTCTGGTTCACTTAATGGAATTTCATTTCAGTGTGCAGATTGCTTTTCTCTGGAGGGTGGCGACTGTTTCTTGCATTTGTGCGTTGGTTCAGTTGAGAGCCATGATCATTGAGTCTGCTTCGTTGGATAAAGGGTGCATGCAGAATACTCAGGAGGATTTACTTTGTCTTCAATGGCTAAAGGTTAGGGGCCATCCCCCTAGGGCTCCTCGCATTATCCCAGTGCCTTAGTCTCTTTCCCTTCCTGGCTGGATTAAGGTCAATACAAATGGTTGTGCAACCGGAGCTCCAGGACGTATTACGACAGCGGACGTTTACCGTACTTATCGAGGCTTTTTTCTTGGGTGTTTTGTGGAGCAATGTGGAATGGGCTTTGCATTCGAGGCTGAACTTGTTGCTGCCATGAGCGCAATTTTGCTATGGTTTTCACAAAGGCTGGATTAATATTTGGCTGGAATCGGACTCTACGTATGTGGTTGACCTTCTTCGATCTCGGATTGGCTCCATCCTGTGGCGTCTGCTTAATCAGTGGCGTTTTACTCTCTTTATGCTTTCCTAGATGAACTTCGTGGTTCTCACATCTATCGGGAAGGTAATCGTATGGCGGATCATCTCAACAAATACACGTGTGACTCTGCTTGGTAGGACGCTCCCACAGTGGACATTATCTCTCTACTCGCAGATGACTATGCCGGACGTACGCAATATAGATTTGTTAGCTAATGTTGTGTTATGTTCTTTTGTTTTGGTTGTATGGCTTTCTCTTCTCTCGCCGAGGTACTCTTTTCCTACTAAGGGTTTTCCCCACAAGGTTGGATTTTACCTTGGTAGGTTTTTAACGAGGCCCCAAACATTGCGCTACCTGATCGGCTTGTGACCATGATTTTTCTTTTCTTTCTACAAAATTTCGATAAGACGAATTATCTTCCCATCGTCCATATTATATGCGGATGATATTGCTATTATGTGTGGGGCGTCTTCATGCAACGCCCGTGTACTTCTTCAGATTCTCACCCTTTATGCGGATATTTCGGGCCAAGCATTCAATCCTCGGAAATCTAAAGTTTACTTTGGCTCCCGGGTGTCATCGCATGTCCGTGGGAGAGTGCAAACTATCATGGGGATCTAGCCCGAGATGTTTCCCACCGTATATCTAGGCGCACCAATCTTCAAGGGTGCCCCTAAGGTTGCGGATCTACTGACCGTCTTTGATAAGGTCATCCTCAAATTGAGAAGATGGAAAGGTTCTTCTCTTTCCCTTGCCGGGTCGAGTTTGCCTGGTTAATTCGGTGATTACTAGTTCGTTTGTGCACACAATGATGGTTTACAAATGGCCCTGCACCTTGCTCAAGCAAATGGAAAGGGCCATGCGTAATTTCATTTGGACTGGGGATGTTAACTCCAAAGGTTCGGTGGCGGTTAAATGGACTCGTTGCTGCACGCCCAGGGCCGAAGGTGGCTTAGGCGTGAGGTCTATTATGGCAGCCAATTCTGCATTCCTGATGAAATTGTGTTGGAAAGTTATGAATTCGGATTCTGTGATTTTCAAAACTCTGAGAAAACATTATTTGACATCGGATGGTGCGATTCGTAACTCTTTCATTCCCTCTTCCATTAGGGCTGGGATTAAGCCTTGCATCGTGGACTCCTTGGATGACTCCCGTTGGATCCCTGGGGATAGTTCTATGGTATTATTTTGGATTGACAACTGGTTGGGATACTCTATTGCTGCGCATATCGGATTATTTATATGACGAGTCTTGGCATTTTACCTTCTCTTTCGTGGAGACTTACATGGATCTGGTTCGGGACATTGTTTGTGTTCCTATCGTTCCTTCATCTCAAGACAAGCGGGTTTGGTTGCACTCCGATGATGGCAATGTGACATCTAAAGCGGCATATTCTCATATTCGCCACCATTCCCTGGTGGTAAATTGGGGCGCGTGGATTTGGTCATCTCATATTCCGGAGCGTAGATCGATTGTGGCATGGCGTGCGATCCACAATCGACTGGCCGTCTTGGATCTTTTACGCCCTAGAGGAGTTTCATTGGCCCTTCGTGCTGCTGTTTTGTTGCGCCTCCGCCGAATCGAGTTGATCATTTGTTTGTCTCTTGCGTTTTTGCGGGGAGCTCTCGCATTCGATTTTTCACTCATTTGACGTCCACCCATTTGAGGCTTATAGCTTTAATGAATTTCTGGTGCGTTTAATGAATTTTCATTTCAGTGAGCAGGTTAATTTCTTATGGAGAGTGGCTGCTTTGTCTTTCATCTGGCTCATTTGGCATATCCGGAATGAGTTGATATCTCACAATAAGCTCTGGACGGTGGGAATTTGATGCCCAAAATGCGTTATCCCACACTTTGCTTCTGTAACCTGAATTCCTTAAGCAGAAAGCTCGTATGGCCTGGCTTAAAGATGGGGACCGCAATACAATGTTTTTTCATCGTCATTGTAAGATTAAGGAGGGACGATCGGGGATTCAAGGGTTGATGATTGATGGTAATTTTTCAGAGGATCCGGTTGTTCTTGGGAATCACATTACTTCTTTTTACGAAGAGCTCTTTTCGGACACATGAGGTTCTATTGCTATTATTCTAGGGCCGATCAAGTCAAATCTCCGAAGGTGGTGCCAGCGGACAATGCTCATTTAACGGCTATTCCTTCGAACTCGAAGATTCGGGAGGCTGTTTTCGATCTTGGTTCGGACAGTTCCCTTGGCCCTGATGGTTTCACTGGAACATTCTATCGTCATTGCTGGGATATTATTTCAGATGATGTTATTGTTGGGGTGCTGTTTTTCTTCACTAGTTCAACCCTCCTTTCTGGATTGAATGCTAGTTTTATGGCCCTTATTCCGAAGACTAAGGATGTGAATACCATTGACAATTTTTGCCCGATCATTATGAGTAATTTTCTCTTCAAGGTCATTACCAAGATTTTGGCTACTAGACTGGGCTCGATTATTTCTTCTTACTTGTCTCCCACGCACTCGGTTTTATTAGGGTATGATTCATGATTGTATTGCTCTCGATTTCAGAAGGCTTCAATATTCTGAATGGTCGTATGGATAATAACATGATCTTGAAAATTGACATCCTCAAGGCATTTGATACTTTAAACTGGGGTTTTTTGATCCACGTTTTGCATAGGTTTGGCTTCTTGGAGATCTTTATCCATTGGTTAGAGGTTATTCTTCAGTCGACCAGGATCTCGATCTTATTAAACGGTTCGCTTGTGGGATACTTTTTGTGCTTCAGAGGGGTTAGGCATGGTAACCCCTTGTCTCCCTTGCTCTTTTGCATTGCGGAGGAAGTTCTGAGTAAATTTGTTGAGGCCGCGGTGATTAAGAATCAGCTGGGGCCTTTCATTGCTCCTAGACATATTGTTTTTCCTTCTTCGATTCTATACACGGCTGACATTGTTATTATGTGTGGGGCTTCTTCGGCTAATGCACGTATCCTTCTTCAGATTCTCATAGAGTATGCTACTATTTCGGGTCAGGCCTTCAATCCTCGTAAATCAAAAGTTTACTTCGGCAACAGAGTTTCCTCTTATGTGCAGGTGAGTATCCAGTGTCTCATGGGTGTTCAGTTAGGGGCCTTCCCTACGGTTTATTATGGCACCCTGATCTTTAAAAGGTGAGAGGCCACGGTTTTGCAGCATGTTTTTGACAAGGTTCTTTTGAAATTTCGTAGATAGAAAGGTACGTCCCTCTCTCTCGCTGGTAGAGTCTATTTGGTCAACTCTATGATCACTAGTTCCTTTTTGCATATGATGATGGTATATAAGTGGCCGAGATCTTTGCTTAACCAAATGGAGAAAGCCATGCGTAACTTTATTTGGACTGGGGATGTTAACACTAAAGGTTCGGTGGTGGCCAATTGGGCTCGGTGTTGTATGCCTCGGGCCGAGAGAGGCCTTGGTGTTTGTTCGATTACTGTGGCTAATAGTGCTTTTCTGATGAAACTTGGTTGAAAAGTTATGATTTCGGATTCCGTGATTTTCCAGAGACTAAGGAAACATTTTTTGACTCCTACCGAATCTATTCGATGGTCGTTTATTCCTTCTTCGATCTGGACTGGGATTAGACCTTGTATTGCAGATTGTTTAGATGAGTCTCGCTGGATCCCTGGGTGTAATTCCGAGATCTTATTTTGGATTGACAACTGGTTGGGTTACTGCATTGCAGATAGAATTGGTATTCCGCATGAGTATAGATATATGTTTGGGCATCGCATTTCGGAGTACTTCTATGATGAGTCCTGGCATTTCACCCTCGTTTGTTGAGGCTTACTTGGATCTCGTCCAGGATACTGTTCGCATCCCCATTGCCCCTCTTCGAAGGATACACGCGTCTGATGCACTCTAAGGATGGCAATGGAGTTCTTGGATTTGGTCTCCTCATATTCTGGAACGCCGTTCGATTGTGGTGTGGCAAGCCATCCACAATCGTTTGGCGATCTTAGACTTATTGTGTCCTAGGGGGAGTTTATTGGCCCCTCGATTTGTGGTCTTTGTTGTGCTTCTGCTAAATCTGTTGATCACTTGTTTGTCTCTTGTGTCTTTGCAGGGGCTGTTTGGGGATGGATTTTTGACTCATTTGATGTTCAACTCTTTATGGCTCATAGCTTTAATGAGTTCTTGGTGCGATTAATGAATTTCTGTTTCAGTGAGCATGTGGCTTTCTTATGGCGTGTGGCTGCTTTGTCTTGCATCTGCTCATTTGGCATATCCCGAATGATTTGGTCTTTAATGATAAACTCTGGATGGTGGATGCGGCTATTACCTAGCTTCGGGTTCTTATTATTGAATCTTCTTCTTTAGATCGGGGTTGCATCTAGACAAGCTCCAAAGATTGTGCAAGTAAATTGGCAGAAACCGCTCCTGGGCTGGATCAAGGTGAATACAGATGGTAGCGCTTCGGGGGCGCCGAGAAGTCTCACAGCATCTGGGGTCTTCCGAAATTGCAGAGGCTTCTTTCGAGGTTGCTTTGTGGAACGCTGTGGTGCGGGTTACGCTTTTGAGGCTGAATTGGTAGTTGCAATGTGGGCCATTCATTATGCATTTGCTAAGGGCTGGACTACACTTTGGCTTGAGTCTGATTCCGTTTATGTTGTGGACTTGCTCCATAAGAGATCAGTTTTTGTTCCATGGCGTCATCTTAGCAAATGGCGATATACTCTTCATTTGATGTCACAGATGGATCTGGTGGTTTCGCAATCGGCGACTTGGTGGGGTGTCCCTCCTGCGGATATTGTGTCTTTTCTCACGGAAGACTATGTTGGTCAGTCCAATTATAAGTTTGTTAGTTAATGCGTCTAGGTTCTTTTTTGTCGTATTTTTCGACGCTTATTTTATCTTTATGGGGGTACTCTTTTCCCGCCAAGGATTTTTCCCAAAAGGGTGGGTTTTACCTTGGGAGGTTTTAACGAGGCCTCAACCATACCTCTCTTTTTTTGCTCGCTAGCTCCGCCTCTCCTCCACTACTCCATTCTCTTCTAAGGAAAAGAGCAAAAGAGAGATGTTTGGGAGAGGATCGGAAAAAAACGATAACACCAAGTACTATGAGATCTTGGGGGTATCGAAGAATGCTTCGCAGATGACCTCAAGAAGGATTATTGTAAATCGCCATTAAAAATCATCTTGATAAAGGTGGAGATCCGAAAAGTTTAAAGAGATTGCTCAAGCATATGAAGTCTTGAGTGACCCGGAGAAGCGTGAGATCTATGATCGTATGGTGAGGACGCTCTCGAGGAAGGAACGGGTGGTGGAGGTTGTGCAGGTCACACAACCCATTTGACATTTTTTAATCCTTTTTTGGTGGTAATCCATTCGGAGGTGGTGGAAGTAGCAGAGGTAAGAGACAAAGAAGGGGAGAAGATGTTATTCATCCTCTCAAGGTTTCCCTAGAGGACTTGTACAATGGGACATCGAAGAAGCTCTCTCTCGCGCAACGTGATGTGCCCCAAATGCAAAGGGAAAAGGTCAAAATCTGGAGCTTCAATGAAATGTTATGGCTGTCAAGGATTTGGGATGAAAGTCTCTATTAGACATCTTGGCCCTTCTATGATCCAAAGAATGCAAGATCCTTGCAATGAGTGCGGTACTGGTGAAACTATTAGTGACAAGGACCGATGCCCCCAAAGTGTAAGGGTGAGAAGGTTGTGCAGAAAAGAAGGTGTTGGAAGAGTAGTGGAGAAGGGTATGCAACATGGACAGAAAATCACATTCCTGGGCGAGGCTGATGAAGCGTCTGACTCCGTGACAGGAGATATCGTCTTTGTACTTCAACAGAAGGAGCACCCCAAGTTTAAGAGAAAGGGTGATGATCTATTTGTTGAGCATACCTTGACTCTAATCAAGCACTATGTGGTTTCCAATTTATCTTAACTCATTTGGACAACTGTCAACTCCTTATTAAATATGAACCTGGAGAAGTTATCAAGTCGGATAAATTTAAGGCCATTAATGACAAGGGAATGCCCATGTACCAAAGGTCATTCATGAAAAGGAAACTATATATTCAATTCACTGTGGATTTTCCTAAATCCTTGAGTCCTGAGCAAAGCAAAGCTCGAGGTCGATCGCCCCAAGACCTAGTATTCGCCTGGACGGAGATGGAATTAGATGAATGCGAGGAGACCACTTTGCATGACGTAAATATGGAAGATGAGATGTGTAGAAAACAGCAAGCGGCCCAAGAGGCATATGACATAGATGACGGCATGCATGGTGGGGCTCAGAGGGTGCAGTGTGCACAATAGTGATTTTTGGCCCAACTGAGGGAGGCTCACTCATTTATGTGTTTGACAAGTTAGACGAGACGTTAGTATTATCTGCTATATTGTGATATGTTATATTTTATTGGTTGATTTCTTATGCACTGGGATATTTTGGTTTATGCGAATGCAATAAGAATCTTGGGACGGCTGCCGAACCCGAGCCGAGCACTCAGACTGCCACAATAGAAACCGACCCGATCAGGCGGCCTGGGAAAGAGCCGATGATTGAAGAAGAGTTGCCCCTACAGAAGAAACAAGGGCAGAGTAAAAAGCGAAAGCATGCTGAGCCAGTAGAACAGATCGACATAGTAGATGTCGATAAGCAGCAAGGGGGACACCAACTCTGAATTGGTCATAACCTTTAAGAATTGCTCAGGTCGGAATTAATTGAATTCCTTAGTAACAATCTTGATGTTTTCGCATGTGCCTGGCATCGACCCCAAGCATGCCTGCCATTGTCTAATATTGATCTCACCTTCTGACCGGTGGTCCAGAAGTGACGTAAGGTGGGGCCGGATAGGCAGGCCATCCTAGAAGCCGAGGTCATTAAGCTGTTAGACAATTAGTTCATAAGGGATGCTCTCTACCCCCGATGGGTGGCCAACCGTGTTTTAGTGAAGAAAAGTAACGGGGAGTGGCGCTTATGTGTTGATTTCACCAACCTGAACAAGGCGTGCCTGAAGGATAGTTATCCCCTACCAAACATAGACTACATGGTTGATGCCACAGCGGCCATGAACTCATGAGTTTCATGGACGCATATTCAGGTTATAATCACATCCGAATGCATCCAAACGATGAGGATAACACTTCTTTCTTCTCGACTCGTGGAGTTTTACTATTTCAAAATGATGCCGTTCGGACTAAAGAACGCTGGGGCGACCTATCATAGGTTAGTCAACAAAATGTTCGAGAAGCTGATAGGTCATACTATGGAAGTTTATGTAGATGATATGTTAGTAAAATCTTTGTATGCAACAGCTCATCTTACCGATCTTAATGAAATGTTCGAAATTTTGCGCGAGTATAAGATGGTTAAACCCAAAGAAATGACCTTTGGGTCGGCTCGGGAAAATTCCTAGGGTATATGGTCAGTCAACGAGGAATGGAAGCTAATCCAGATAAAATCAAGGCAATAATCGACTTAGAACCCCCGAACTCTGTTAAAAAGGTACAAAGCCTAACAGGACACCTAGCCGCCTTCAATAGATTTGTTTCAAGATCCACGAATCAATGTAAACCATTCTTCAAAATCATCAAGAGAAATAAAGATTTCAAATGGACCGAGCAGACGCAGATAGCATTCGGGTCGCTAAAGCAACCCTTAACATCAATACTTGTCTGGCAAAAATCTAGCCGAAGTGAGGACCTGTACTTATATCTCGTGGTTTCCGAGTACGCCATCAACTTCGTACTCATCAGATTGGACAACTCTGTTCAACATCCAGTCTATTACACCAGCCAAGCTCTACACGATGCTGAGCTCAGGTACCCGCCTATGGAGAAATTGGCGTACGCATTGATCATCTCAGCTCGCAAATTGCGACCGTATTTTTTGGAACATAAGGTCATGGTATTAACCAATTATCCGTTGAAGCAAGTCTTGCATCGACCAGACACCTCAGGTCGTATGATTAAATGGGTTGTCGAGCTCAATCAATTTGACATTTCATATGAGCCAAGAACAACAATCAAAGGACAAGCACTAGCAAACTTTGTCGCAGAATTTACTCCATCAATCCAGCTAGATATTATTGAGGACCAAGAATGGAAGCTATTCGTTGATGGTTCCTCCACCGCAGACCGAGCAGGGGGAAGGATCATGGTAATTAATCTAAAACTCAAGTGCTACTGCTCGGCCGTACGGTTTCAATTCCCGATGACTAATAATGAAGCAGAGTATGAAGCACTTTTAGCTGGTCTTGAGATAGCATCATCAATGGGCTTGAAGAAGCTGCTCGTCCATAGCGACTCCCAGTTAGTCGTCCATCAAATAAATGGCAAATACGAGGCAAAGGAGTAGAAGATTGCTCGGTATTTGGAGCTGGTGAAAAGGAAGCTCTCCCATTTCAAGGCTGAAGTAATACACTTCCCCAGAACTGACAACATGCAGGCAGATGCTTTAGGCGGCTAGCCTCCAGTCCGGGAACCGACTCAATCGCAGACATCACGGCCATCTAGCTAGCCTCTTCTTCATTAAATACACAAAAGATAAATGCTAATGAAGCCGCCGAGCTGACTTGGATGACCCCAATCATCCGATACTTGGAGAATGGAGTTCAACCAGAAGACAAAGCCGAGGGCAGGACATTGCGAACTCAGGTTGCTCGGTATACCCTGGTAGATGGATTCCTATATAAACATGGATACTCGGTCCCACTCCTCTGTTGCTTGTCAAAAATAGATGCCAACTACGCTCTTCGTGAAGTTCACGAAGGAATATGTGGAAATCATGTTGGGGGCCAGACACTCGCCTACAAGCTAATCCGACAAGGATATTACTAGCCGTCATTTAAACAAGATGCAATCTCACTAGTCAAAAAGTACGAAAGGTGTTAACGGTTTGCACCGCAAGTCAGGTACCACCCCGAGCATCTTACCTCTATTTTTAGTCCCCTGGCCATTTGCCAAATGGGGAATGTACCTCATCGGACCACTCCCACCGGCAAAGGGGGCGTGAGGTATGCCATTGTGGGTCAAGTCGAACCCTTAGCAAAGAGAGACGAAGAGAGAATCATTAGTTTTGTCCGGAAGTCCATCATATGCAAATTTAGGATACCATACTCGATTGTAACAGATAATGGGAAGCAGTTCGATAATCAGAGATTTCGAAATTTTTGCGAAAGTTTTCATATCAGGAATCATTTCTCTACTCCGTATCATCCGCAGTCTAATGGTCAGGTTGAGGCGGTGAACAAAATACTTAAGTATACATTGAAGGTAAGATTAGAAGAATCCAAGGGAAATTGGCCCAAGGAGCTGCCCGGTGTATTGTGGTCCTACCGAACAACACACCGAGCTGCCACGGGAGAAACCCCCTTCTCATTAGCTTATGGGCCGAGGTTGTTATTCCTGTGGAAATTGGAGCCCCAACATTCAGAGTAACAAAATTTGCTGAAGAAAAGAACGAGGACGCCCTCCGAGCTGAGTTAGATTTGCTGGAGGAAAAAAGATGTAGTGCCGAGATGAGGAACGTCGTATAGAAACAAAGAAGTGAAAGGTACTACAATTCAAAAGTAAAGGGGAGAAAATTTTGGGTCTGGTGACCTAGTCCTAAAAAGGGTCACTGGGACCGAACCCAGCTCGTTGAAGCCGACCTGGGAAGGTCCGTACAGAGTTAGTAGAATCTTGTTGAACGGGGCATATGAGCTCGAATATTTGAGTGGGGAAAAATTCAATCACCCATGGAATGTATCCTACTTGAAGAAATATTATCAATAAATCCTCAGCTTCCTGAACTCAAAATCAATTATGCGAAACTTATGTTCATCTCGGCCAAGTTCCAAGCGCAGGGCTATTCGCCTCGGTCAAGTCCCATGCGTGTTACTATTGGCCTCAGCCAAGTTTCGCGCGCAGGACTACTCATCTCGGCCTTGACCCGAGCATGTTAAAACTGGGAAGCTCGACCTAGCATCGAGCTTGCCTTAGAAAAGACTCGGCCAAGTTCCGAGCACAATACTTGGTAGAAATACGTTTCGAGCACTCAGTTTACTGCCTAAAGCCTAATCCATACATCTATTCAAAAGGCATCGAGCCCAACACTTGGCGGAAAATTCAGAATATATAGCACATCAGAAAAACAAAATGACTAGAAAAGAAAATTCATTCATTTACAGCAAAATGTTTACAAGGGAGCCTGTGGCCGAGTACATCAAAAGGCCCGAGGCCATTCAAAAAAAACGAAAAGAGAGAAAAAAGAGAACAAGTACGAGCACGCCCTACGGAGCAGGAGGCTGGGCCCCATCAGGGACAGGGGTCGGACCATTGGAAGCCACTTTTTCCCCGTCATTTTGTGGAGCACCCTGCTCAGAAATGGCACCAGGGAACCGGGAGCGGAGAACAGCCAATTTGGCATTGAGCTCATCTAGCTCTCTTTCAAGGGCAACGACAGTCTTCCCCTTCCTCTAGCGCCACATGTAAAAAAAGAAGAAGAAAAAGAAAAACTCACAAACGGAAAGAAGTAGAAAAAAGGATAGAATATACTTACGAAAGTCATATCAGAAGTCAGATGGGGGGAGCAGGTTCGATCTATCCTCCCCCTGGTGAGCCTGCCACTCGCTGCGAACTCAAACCACATCTCCTTCCACTCCTTCAGAGATTGTGGAAAGCCAAGGACCAGCCCATCCGGATACTCCGGGCGGGTCTGTACATAGTACCACCCCGATGGCCGCCTTCAGCCCGGGGTCGCTGTAGTCGCTTTCCAGACAAAAAATTCATTTAGCTCCTCAAAATGAGGTTGCTCGTACCCCTTCTGGAAGAAAAGTATCAGTAGCCCGATGATTCGACCCCAGGTGAGTGGATGCACTTGGGATATTGGAAGGCCCCACTTCCGGAACCATTTTGTAATTATTCTCAGTAGGGGTAATCTTAGCCCGTACATAAGGTCATGGGCGTACACGGCCATGCACCCCTCCGGTGGATGCTCAGGTACTTCGGCGTGGTCCGGCAGCCAGAAATTCACGGACGATGGAATGACGTGCCTTTCGTGCAGGACGTCGAATTCCTGTTGCATAATCATGTTGGCTTGGTCGTTCTGGTCGGAGTCGGTCCACCTCCCAACTACACGCAAAGGGGGCCCGCCACCTGGCCTGGGGTCCCCATCCCTGTGCCCAGCCAGGCTCGGGCCACCCTGATTACTCCTAGTGGGCCCGACGACCTTGGCACCTACACCTTCTGGCGCCCTAACCTCCTCTCGTTTACGGTTCTCAGGCTCTATCCTATGTTCCTCTGGGAAACCCTCTTGATGATCTGAAGTCTCAGCCTCCTCAGTTGGTTCCTCTCGCGGTAAGCCTGGCTTATACACTATGCCTTCGCGAAAAACAGTGATGGGCGTTGGATTAAAGATGATATGTGTCTCCTCCAATGGAACTTCAACCTCAGGACTGGATAGGTTGATGATACTTGGGCTTGCTGGTGGTGTTTCTCTCTCTGGGGAAGAATGCACAGAAGGGTTATCAGATTCCTGCTTGGCTTTTAATACGAAAAGGCAGAATCTGTCACTTCATATATTTACAAGTGTTAGTTTAATTTCCACGTCACAATACTTACATAAATTTCCTATTGATCTGAGACGCACGTCAACAATTTTTATATGTTTAGATTCAGGAGAATTAACATAAAAGAATTATAATAATAAAAACTATTAATCATAAATACATGATAAATATCAATAATCTATATGGCAGCGAGTATTGGAGTGATATAACTTTTATATATTAGACTCTAATTTAAGTGATTCTAGAATGCTTTCAATATGAGAAATTAAGCCATTTAAGGGATTATGTATAGTAAACTTACGATTTAAGTATGAAGATCGATACCCTATATTTTTACAGGTTATCTTACATTTAAGGTTAGACTTTCAGCAGCACATCCAAGAGAACAAGAAGTGATTTAGCCCGACAACCAGAATTTTCATTCTGCACATCATTAAGGCGACATTTGAGTCAAAGGTGGGCAAAATTTTATTTTCGTAAAGAAAAACTAGGTTTGCTTGCATTTTTATAAGTTTCACGACATTAACTATTTCTTGAACTTCATGACATTAAGCAATTTCATAATTTCATGATATACGTCATTTTTACAAAGTTAACAATATAAGATTATTCTATGATTCATTGGTTTTTGTTTCTTTCAAGATAATTTAGTTTTTATTAAGGAAAACATTAACTGTGTCATTCATGATTTGAATGTACGTTTATGTTCATACAGTAACTCTAATGACTGCTTGACTTGGCATTTGGGCAAATAAATGTCATTTTGACAAAAATATTGACTGACTGAGTCCATTGTGGTGTGGGTGGATTAGACAAGGGATCGAGCAGGTTGCCTGTGGTCCTTGTTTGACTACCCATTTGCCTACTCCCACTTTCTGGTCGGGCTCGAGACGGCAACAAAACTTGGGTCGTAGAACGGTATATTCATGAATATGACGATCTCTAGGTAAAAAGCCGATAGCTAAAGAGACGTCGAGCCTACAGGGAGGGATAAGGTGTCTGGGCTTCAGCCAAATATTGTTGGGAGCCACAAGGAGAACGGATAGGGTCAGTTTCCGATCAACACTGAACCTACGTTTCTTGTTTCCGGCTGACGGCTAATTAATTAACTGTTTATATCAAAACGACTGTATTTTAGAACAAGATATCCATTATTTATTTTAAACTTGGGATATCTATTGTCCATTTGAAAAACAATTTTTTATTGTACTTGAAGAATTGTGGTTGCATAATGTGCATTGTTTCACTGCTAGCATTAAAAATTAATTTATAGTAATTGAATTGCAATATGTTCTCAATCATTGTGGTAAATGAATTTTATTTGCACCCTTATCATGCATATATATTTTTGATAGAATGGTCAAATATATATAAAATGAAAAGATGATGTCTTACAAGCCAAGCAAACTAGCCTAAAACAAAGAAAAAGTGTAACACCTCAAGTTCGAAAAACGAATCTAATCAAAAGAATCCCATAGAAACTGCTTACAAGCCAAGCAGATAGCCAAAACTGGGGCCTCGTTAAAACCTATCAAAGTAAAACCCAGAGGAAAAAACCTTTGATAGGAAACAAACCATGGGCGACAAACCATGGGCGACAATGCCTTTGCATAAACGCCTATTTGAATTATAGGGCATTAAAACTGATTGGAAACTAATCCCCCGGGTAAGGGATTTTTTTGTGTTAAGTTTTCTAATGCGCAGACCGTGCTCGAGCTCGAGGTTCGGATAAATTGGGCGCTCAATCCTGGGAACTATACGCCCCTCCCATGGGTGCCGGACTTCAACCCGTATAAGGTCCAAACTTGGTGTCCAGCGTTTGGGTAAGTATTTTTGAACTCGATGCGGAAATCGGGACCCCAAAGAACATCACGGGATCGCCCGGTGCTCTTGGGAACCCATTACGATCGATCAATCAACGTTCTCTGGATGGATCTTTGGGTCATTTTGTTCGGGTTCTGGTGGATATTGATCTTTCCAAGCCATTGGAAGAACACATTATGGTTGAACGCACGGGCAAGTGCTCTTTTGTTTCCATCGGTTATGAAAAACTCCCTCAGTTTTGTTCAAGGTGTAGCGTTGACGGGACATTCAACCTTCCGTCATCTTAACAATGCAGAAATACGCCCATGGAAGGCGTGCGTCTCCGGCCCAGGGACGATCAAGGGCCCCGGATACTCGTCGGAATTGATGCGGCCGAGGCCGCTCCAGTAGTTCGTAAGGTTTACCGTCCTGTTCACAAGACAAGGGCAAGGTCGATGACTCAATGGGAACTACGGATTCGGCTATGCGCGCAGATCTCCACCTCGCTATAGTCACTTGCTCTTCGACATTCATCTTGCTAATACCTTCGAGGCTCTTGATTCAAATGGACCCCAGAGCAAAGCGAACAGCCAGATTACCAAGCGGATTATCCGGCTAGGGAATCGTCTCCCAAGGCCAATACTTCCAATACGGGAATGGTCTCTCACATTATGCCCATACGGTTCAAAGCATCCTTTGGGGAAGCCTATCCGTGCTTTGAGTCGTGCCTTCCGGGACAGCTCCTTGGATGCGGCTAAAGATAAAATGCTCCAAAAAGTTACATCGGGACCGTCGCCCCTAGCTCATGACGTTACTATTGAAGCAGAGAGTTCAGAACCACACGAGATGAATTTTGCCGCTACCAAGAGATGGGCAGACTACGCAGATGAAGCAGGTCATACTCAACCGTCAGACTCCGCTATGCACCATACGCCTGTTTTTACCGTGCGGTCGTCACGGGCGCCACCCCCCACCGTTTCAATGAATTGCATCTTCTGGAACATCTGGGGGATTGGAAATGTTGCATCTCGCAATGTTCTTAAGGATTTATGTCAAAAGCATAAGCCTTCAATTTTGGCTATTTGTGAACCTAAGGTGGACATTTCGACTATTTCCGATTCGTACTGGCATAGCCTGGGTTTGGTTCTGGCGGGTCAAAGTTTTCAAGGCATTGGACGGTCAAACATTTGGGTTCTTCACGACTCCACAATCTCAATCCTTAACCAGGTTTGGTTTTCTATTCAATGTATCGTTTTCCAAGTTCAGTTTGGTGCTTTGATGTTTCATGTTGGCTTCACTCATGGTATGTGTGATTACATTGCACGACGTGAGCTCTGGCTGGATTTGAGGAATTTGGGTCTTACTGATCTGTTACTTGTTGGGGATTTTAATGCGGTTGTGGGACATGATGAGCGCTCGCGCAATGATACTCTTTCCCAAGCCTCGTGTCAGGACTTCAGGGATTTCATGGAGGACGCTGGTTTGTTTGCGGTGCACACTACGGGGAATTCATTTACTTGGTGCTCACCCCGTAGGCCTCTATCTTTACTTCAGGCGAAGTTGGACAGAGCCCTCGCAACTTGTCCATTTTTTGCGCTTTGGCAGGACGTAAAGGGTGTAGTTCTTCCACGCATTGGCTCGGATCACCACCCTATTTTGGTTTCATGTTCTTTGACCATTAGCAGGGGTCCGGTTCCGTTTCGTTTTCAGCGTATGTGGGTTCAACACGATTCATTCCAGGATTTGGTTACAACCTCTTGGGGCGCTCCATGTGACACGCACAACCCCTTATTGCGTGTCATGAGGAAGCTCAAGCGGTTGCGATATGTTATTAAAGATTGGAACAAGGGATGTGTTTGGGGATGTTAATCGCAGCGTGGAGAGCCAGATGGAGCTTCTTTGTCAAATTCAGAGATATTGAGGCTTTGGACGCCTGATTGAAGCTTTTGCAGACGTTGCGATCCAAGTCCAATTCTTAAGCAAAAGGCCCCCACCGCTCGGCTTAAGGATGGGGATCGTAACACAACATTTTTTCATCGGGCGTAGATTAAATTCGTGGGCCGCGCGGGGATTCAGGGGCTTATGGTGGCAGGAATTTCACCGATGATGCTACGGTCCTTGGGAATCATATTATTTCATTTTACGATGAGCTCTTTGCGGATACCAGGGAGCTCTACCACGGATTTCTCGCTAGTCGACAGTGCTCACCCCAATGGTTGGGGCGGGATAATGCCACTTAACCGCCATTCCTCGGATTGAGAGGTGCGGAGACCACGGTGTTTGATATGGACTCAGGCAGTTCTCCTGGGCACGATGGGTTCAATGGGATTTTTACCGCCATTTAGGATGTCATCTCTTTGAGGTAACAGACGATGTTCGCTCTTTCTTTAGTAATTCGTCACTACCCGGGATTGAATGCTAGTTTCATGGCGCTCATCCCAAAGACTAAGGATGCAAATGTCATTGAAAACTTCCGTCCGATTGTCATGAGCAACTTCCTTTTCAAGATTCTCACGAAGATATTGGCTACGCACTTGGGTTCGATTATTGCTGATTATTTATTTCCGACTCAGTTTGGTTTTATCCCGGGTAGACAAATTCATGAGTGTATTGCCATGGTATCTAAAGGGTTCAATGTCTTACAGAGACGTACGGATTCGAATATGATACTGAAAATCGATATTCGCAAGGCATTTGACACATTGAGGTGGGATTTTTTACTACATGTCTTGCGCCATTTCGGTTTCTCCGAGACGTTCGTGCGCTGGGTGGAGGTGGTTCTCCGATCGTCCAGAATATCAGTGCTATTGAATGGGATGCCGGTTGGTTATTTTCCCTGTTCCAGAGGAGTCAGACAAGGGGATACTTTATCACCCCTATTGTTTTGTATTGCGGAGGAGGTCTTGGGTCAGTTTATTGCAGCAGCGATGGATCAGTCCCGGTTATCTGCCTTCACGGCGCCAAGGAGTATTGTCTTTCCATCATCCATTTTATACGGGACGATATTGTCATCATGTGTGGGCGTCTTCATCCAATGCCGGGTCTTGCTTGATTCTTTTCTCATTATGCAGATATCTCGGGTCAAGTGTTTAGTCCACAGAAATACAAGGTCTATTTAGGGACGCAGGTTTCGCATTATGTCCGTGGGAGGGTGCAACACATTCTAGGGATTCATCCAGGGGCGTTCCCCACCACCTACTTGGGCGCTCCAATCTTCAAGGAGCTCCAAAGGTTGCAAATTTGACCTATCTTTGACAAGATAATCCTTAAGTTCCGACGATGGAAAGGCTCGTCTCTCTCCCCTTGCTGGTAGGGTTTGCCTTGTTAACTCGGTGATAACTAGTTCTTTCGTGCACACCATGATGATTTATAAATGGCCTGCCACACTTTGCTAAAACAAATGGAAAAAGCCATGCGTAATTTCATTTGGACGGGGATGTTAATTCTAAAGGAAAGGTAGTGGTCAATGGAATACATGTTGCACGCCCGGGCGGAGGGGAGGATTGGGCGTGCGATCGATCATGGCTGCTAACAAGGCTTTCTTAATGAAATTGGGCCGAAGGTTCGAACTCGGACTCGGTGGTCTTTAGGACTCTCGACAACGGTATTTTTACTAGAAATGGGGATATCCGGAGGTCCTTTATTCCTTCTTCTATTTGGGGATTAAACCCTATATTTCGATTGCTTGGATGGTGCTCGTTGGATCCCGGTGCGCCAATTCCGAGGTATTATTTTGGATTGATAATTGGTTGGGATACTCCATTCTTGTAATTGGCATTCTAGAGGATTATAGATATTTATTCAAAGCGTATCTCTCGATTATTTTTATGATGGATCTCGGCACTTCACCCTCCCCTTTGTGGAGGCTTATTTCGAGCCTGGTTCGAGCTATTGTGCGCGTCCCAATTGCGCCTACATCCCGGATACTCGTGTTTGGATGAACTCGAGGATGGTTCGGTTACCTCGAAGACGGCTTATAATTATTTACGCCCCCCGCGCCAGTAGATTAGATGGGGTTCTTGGATTTGATCCCAGTGTATCCCGGAACGGAGATCAGTGGTGGCATGGAGGGCTATACACAACCGATTGGCAGTCCAGGATTCTTTACAAGCTAGGGGAAGTTTTATTGGCCCTTCGGTTTGTGTTCTTTGCAGGGAATCGGGGGAATCAGTTGATCACTTATTTGTTTCTTGTGCTTTTGCAGGGCATATATGGCGTTGGATCTTCCAAGCCTTTCACGCACACCCCTCCAGGCTTACAATTTCAATTAATCTGATACGTACGGCTTATGTCTCTTCATTTTAGTGACCAGGTCGCTTTCCTTTGGCGTGTGGCAATATTATCCTGCATCTGGCTTATTTGGCACATCCGTAATGAGCTGATTTTCCACAACAAAGTCTGGACTCCGGAGGCGGCGCTCATTCACCTACAGGTACTCATTGTTGAATCAAAGCATCTTTGGACCAGGGGATGCATGAATAACGATCGCCAGGACTTCTTTGTCTGCGTGGTATAAGAGTTCCGGAAGGGCTAGGCATGCTCCGAAGATTGTGGAGGTCCATGGCAAAACCCCTCCGGGTTGGATCAAGGTTAACACGGATGGCAGCGCTTCAGGGGCGCCGGGCAATCTAACAGCCTCCGGTGTCTTCCGGAATTGTAGAGGATTCTTTCGCGGATGCTTTGTCCATCACTGTGTGGTTCAGGGTACGCATTTGAAGTGAATTGGTTGCAGCAATGTGGGCGATTCAATACGCATTTGCAAATGGCTGGACGCAACTTTGGCTGGAATCGGATTCGATGTATGTGGTGAACCTGCTGGAGAAGAGAACGATGGAGGTCCCATGACGCCATCTTAGCTATTGGCGCCAAACCTTGCATCTGCTCAGTGGCATTGATCTTGTAGTATCTCATATCTTTCGCGAAGGCAATCGGGTGGCAGACATGCTGAGCAAGAAGACGGAGAGTGGCACCTGGTGGGGCGTTCCACCCACAGACCTTCTTCGCTACCTCACTGATGATTATGTTGGCCAATCCAACTATAGGTTTGTTACTTAATGCGCCACCGTTCAGGTTTCTTTTTTAGGCGCCTTTTTCCGGGGGGTACTCTTTTCCTTCCAAGGGTTTTTCCCACAAGGGTGGGTTTTACCTTGGAAGGTTTAAACGAGGCCCCAACCATTCAGCCATTTGGTCGGCTTGTGACCACTTCGTTTTGGTTGTTGACATTATTTCCAGGCTTTCATTTGGTTACCTGATCTGCCTGTGATCAGGATTACTCTTTTTCATTTTTTATATATAATTCGCACTTATTCAAAAAATTCCGAGTGAGAATAACATAGGCTACAAGCAATGGGCCTAATGAATCCTGTGTGTCGGCGGACGTCCATAACAGCCAGGCATCCGTAGATAGCCCGCCAGACCGTGACAGAGTGCCTTTTAGAGATGTGAAAAGACCAGATCCAAGAGCCCCATCTGACAGTGGGAAAGGACTATCGTATATAGGCATAGGTTGCTTTAGATGTCACCTTTCCATCCATAGAGTGAGTCCACACCCTTGTATCCAAAGTATCCAGAACAATCGGGCAACGGACAATATCTCGAACAATGTCCAAGTACGCCTCCACAAATGACATAATGAAATGCCAAGTGTAAAAAGGATTCCAAAACTCACGCGGGATGCCAATCCGATCAACGATGACGTACCCAAGCCAATTATCTGTCCAAAAATTAATCAAAGATTGCGCCCCCAGAATCCATCTAGAGTTCACTTTGACAATCTCCATAGCCAAACGCAGCCCCGCCCATTTGGAGGAAGGCAAAAAAGAACATCTGATAGATCCGTCCGCCAGCAGAAAACGTCTATGGAGAGTATCAAAGACCATTGAATCCGAAGTAAGGACTGGGTACCATAGAACCCTTCTGATTAACATCCCCAGACCAAACAAAATTCCGCATCGCCTTCTCCAACTGCCTAAGCATCGCTATAGGCCATTTGTGCATACTGTGAACCAAGGAGCTAGCAATAACAAAATTAACCAGACAGACCCTGCCCGCCAAGGAAAGAGAACATCCTTTCCATTTTTTAAATTTCATCATTATTTTATCGAATAAAGGCTGCAACACACCATGCTTAGGAGCCCCCTTGAAGATGGGAACGCCCAGATAAGTAGTCGGCAAGGAACCAACCGACAAACCCATGATATCCTGAACGCGGTTTTTAATATACTGCGAAACCTTAGTGCCAAGAAAAACCTTTGATTTAGCAGGATTGAACACCTGTCCTGAGAGAGAAACATAATGACCAAGAGTGTCGAAAATATGACGTGCATTGCTAGAGGTTGCCGCACACAGAATAACAATGTCATCTGCATAGAGCATGGTGGATGGAAAGATGATATTACGCGGAGCCACAAAAGGATTTAGAAGATCGGATGTCACTAGACGAGAGATAAGTTTCCCCAGTACTTCTTTGGCAATGCAAAAGAGAAGGGGTGAAAGAGGATCACCCTGATGCACCCCTCTCATGCAAGCAAAAAAACTAACTGGAGAACCATTAAGCAGAATCGAGATATGTTAACCGGAGAAGTGGGATTTCTTACTTCACGTCTTGCGCCGCTTTGGTTTCTCAGAGGTTTTTGTCCGTTGGGTTGATGTTGTTCTTCGATCATCCAGGATATCAGTGTTGTTAAATGGGACGCCGGTAGGTTACTTTCCCTATTTTCGAGGAGTCAGACAAGGTGATCCTTTATCCCCATTATTGTTTTGCATTGCGGAAGAAGTCCTGAGTCGGTTTATTGAAGTGGCGGTGGAACAGTCTCGGTTATCTCCGTTCACAGCACCCAGGGGTATTATATTTCCACCATCCATCTTATACGCGGATGATATTGTTATTATGTGTGGGGCTTCTTCAACCAATGCCCGTGTTCTTCTTCAGATTCTCACTCTTTATGCAGATATCTCGGGTCAAATGTTTAGTCCACAGAAATCTAAGGTTCACTTTGGTTCGAGGGTTTCTTCTTATGTCCGTCGAAGGGTGCAACATATCATGGGGATACTGCCCGGGACGCTCCCCACAGTATACCTGGGCGCCCCCATCTTCAAGGGTGCTCCTAAGGTGGCAGCCTTACAACCCGTCTTTGATAAGATTATCCTCAAATTCGGGAAGATGAAAAGGTTCTTCTCTTTCCTTGCGGTAGAGCTTGTCTTGTCAATTCGGTGATTACTAGCTCTTTTGTGCACACCATGATGGTTTACAAATGGCCCGTTACCCTGCTCAAGAAAATGGAAAGGGCCATGCGTAATTTCATCTGGACGGGGGATGTGAATACTAAGGGA
The DNA here is from genome assembly GCA_016081115.2 of Rehmannia glutinosa. NCBI lineage: Eukaryota > Viridiplantae > Streptophyta > Magnoliopsida > Lamiales > Orobanchaceae > Rehmannia > Rehmannia glutinosa. Next base: position 107,442,606 of record CM071926.1, read on the forward strand.
AAGGTGGTTGTTAATTGAAAAGCGATGATGTACGCCAGGAATGAAGGGGCCAGGCGTCCGCTTCGATCGTGGTGGCTAACACGGCTTTCTTGATGAAATTGGGTTGGAAGGTCGCGCACTCGGACTCGGTGGTGTTCAGAATTCTGAGGCGCCGTTAGTTTTTAAGGGATGGGATGATCCGACAGTCCTTTCTTCTTTCTTCAATTTAGGCTGGTATTAAACCTAGCATTACGTCATGCTTGGAGGACTCTCGTTGGATCCCAGGGGCCAATTCTGAGGTATTATTTTGGATTGATAATTGGCTGGGCTATTCTATAGCAGACAGAATTGACATCCCAGAGGACTATAGATATTTATTTAATCAGCGCATTTCAGGACTATTTTTATTACGGAACCTGGCACTTTACCTTCTCGTTTGTGGAGGCTTATCTAGATCTGGTCCGGGCTATAGTTCGCGTCCCTATAGCACTATATTCCAGAGATACATGCGTCTGGTCGAACTCTGAGGATGGATCGATCACATCAAAGGCAACATATAATCACATCCTTCCCCATCATCCCACAGTCAAGTGGGGATCTTGGATTTGGTTGGAAAACATCCCGGAACGGAGATCGATGGTGGTGTGGCGCGCCATTCACAACCGGCTAGCTGTCGTGGACTTACTACGTGCTCGGGGAAGTTTCACTGGCCCTTTGGTTTGTGTTCATTGTCGGGATTCAGCAGAATCAGTTGACCATTTATTTGTCTCTTGTGTCTTTGCAGGAGTTCTCTGGCGTTGGATCTTTGATTCATTCAAGGTTCAACCTTTTGAGGCTTATAGCTTCAATGAATTACTGGTGCAGTTAATGACATTCCATTTCAGCGATCAAGTTGCTATCCTTTGGCGTGTGGCTATAATCTCTTGCATATGGCTCATATGGCATATCCGCAACGAACTGGTTTTTCACAACAAAGTATTGACTTTGGATGCGGCTATTTTCGTCTTTGACTACTCATTGTAGAATCATCATCATTGGATCGGGGATGCATGCACAACGACCAGCAAGACCTATTTATCCTGCGCAATCTGCGAGTTCCAGGAAGGGCTTGAAGGCCACAAAAGATTGTGGAGGTTAACTGGCAAAAACCACTCCCGGGTTGGATCAAGGTTAATACGGATGGAAGCGCATCAGGAGCGCCGGGCACTCTCACTACTTCAGGAGTCTTTCGGAACTGTAGAGGTTTCTTTCGAGGGTGTTTTGTTCATCATTGTGGTTCGGGCTATGCGTTTGAAGATGAATTGATTGCAGCAATGTGGGCAATTCAGTATGCTTTTGATAAGGGTTGGACAAAAATTTGTCTTGAGTCGGACTCGTCATATGTGGTGAACTTGCTGGAGAAAAGACCGACGGAAGTCCCGTGGCATCATCTCAGCTATTGGCGCCACACACTTCACCTTCTCGCATCCATGGATCTCGTAGTCTCACACATTTTTTGGGAAGGTAATCGGGTTGCAGACATGCTGAGCAAGAAGAAGGAGGGAGGCACATGGTGGGGCGTCCCACCCGCAGAGCTTCTGCAATATCTCACTGATGACTATGTTGGTCAATCCAACTATAGGTTTGTTACTTGGTGCGCCACTGCTTCAGGTTTCTTTTACCATTTTCTGGGTGCCTGTTTCTTTCCTGGGGGGTACTCTTTTTCTTTTCAAGGGTTTTTCCCACAAGGGTGGGTTTTACCTTGAGAGGTTTTAACGAGGCCCCAACCATTCAGCCATATGGTCGGCTTGTGACCATTTTGATCTTGACAGTTTTTCCAGGAACCTTTTCGTTTATGACATTATTCCAGGCTTATATTTGGTTACCTGATCAGCCTGTGATCAGGTCAACTCTATTTTCATTTTTTATAATATTTTGCATTTATTCAAAAAAACGCAGAATCGAGATATGGGCTGAATGCATAATTGGCGAAATCCAATCAACAAATTTTTCCAAAAAGCCAAACCAGTGCAAAACATGTAACACAAAATCCCAACTGACAGTGTCGAAGGCTTTACGAATATCGATTTTGAGAATCATATTATTGTTGCCCTGATTATGTAGAATGTTGAAACCCTCGGTGACCAGAGCAATACAATTGTGAATGTGGCGGCCCGGAATAAAACCAAACTGAGTAGGAGATAAAATGCGACTAACGATGCGGCCAAAACGTGTAGCCATGTTCTTTGTGATTATTTTGAAGATGAAATTGCTCATCTTTGCTTTTAGGAATGAGGACCATAAAGCTAGAATTGAGTCCTGCCGAGAGGGAGCTGATGGAAGAAGTGGCGCACCCCCATAATGACATCCATAGAGATAATATTCCAACAATTCTGATAAAAGGCACAATTGAAGCCATCCGGTCCTGGGGAACTATCTATACCAAGATCAAAAACCTCATCCCGTATCTCTAATTCCGAAGGCAAAGAGATTAAGTCATCATTTTCCACATCCAACACCACTGGGTTAATCACGTGATCAATCAAAGAGAAATCCGAAAGGGGCCTAAAGGGCGCCGTGAACAACTCCTCGAAGAATTGAGTAATATGACTACGAATAACTGATGGGTCCATGGAAAGAATACCGTTAATCATCAGACCGTGAATACCAGCCCGAGCAGCCTTAGTATAACAACAATGGTGAAAAAATGAAGTGTTGCAGTCTCCATCAACCAGCCAAGCGGCACGAGACTTCTGCCGAAGAAATTCAGACTGAAGGAGAAGCGCCTGATTAAGAGAGTTTTGTGCATCAAGCTCCTTATCCCGACGTGCAATGCTATAACCCAAAGTTTCAATATCCGATTGAATCTGATTCAATATTTCTAACTTAGCATCCACCCCACGATTAACATCCCCAAAAACCTCTGAATTCCATGAACGGAGCACTGGGCGCAACCTTTTCAATTTAAACATCACTCGAATCAAAGGATTGGAGCCTACGCAATTCGCTGCCCATGAAGAAGCAATAATCGATTGGAAACCTGAATGATTTGTCCACATACGTTGAAACGAAATGGAGATGGACCCTTATGAGCAGCGGTCGCACAAGAAAGCAGAAGAGGGTGATGGTCTCAGCAAATACAAGGAAGAACAAACATACGCATTTTGCCAAAGACTAACGAACCCTGGACTGGCAATAGCACGATCAAGCCAGGCTTGAATGAGGGTTTGATGTGGACGTATGCAGCACCAAGTAAATAATTTTCCAACCATGGGAATAGCCATTACCCCGCATTATCAAAGAAAGCTCGAAAATCTTGGCAAGAAGCCATGGAGGCCACTCCCGACATGTACGCTCATGATTCCCGAGAATAGCATTAAAATCCCTCATAAGAACAATATCAGTAGTACCAAGCGCAACAATGTCAGACAAAAGATGTCTATGAATCAAGGGATTACAAATTGCATGAACAAAACCCCACATGGAAAATATAATTGGCAAATTGCACCTTGAGAATAATACACTGAGAAGAGATAAGAACCTGCTACAGAAACGTGATGTCCAAACGACGGAAGACCCGGATGTCGACTTCCCGAAGCCCGAAAGTTCCGAGCCACAAACCGTAAACCAAGACTAGCCCAATAGGAATCATAAATAGTCTGCAAGTCCACTTTAGGTTTAGCAATAGCAACCAAAGAAGGCTAGTGATGGTGTTATAGCTTCTTAAGAATATTGCGAGAAGCCCCCGTATGTTCCAAAAAATGCAATTCATTGAGAATGATTGGGTGAAAGAATCTGTGTAGGAGATCCGGAGTGTATTGGCACAGAAGGGTCAACCCCAGAAGTATTCTCGTCATCCACATAAGCAACCAACGTTTCTGAGCAGCCCTTTTTAAGTTAGTGGCCCCATTTGCATCATCTAGGACTTCCAATTGATGAACCACCGGCATGTTTCCCTGCGTGACTGATTCAATTGATCTTTGTTTGGCATCAACAGACTTGGCCCGGATGGCCCTATACAACGGACGGATGGGTTTCTCCAATGGATATTGCACCGTGAGCGGCTTATGATGAATATCTAAAGTGGAGAACGATTGATCAGTTCGAATAATCTGGCGTTTAGGGACAGATGTACGAGAAGCCACGGGAGGAGGCAAATCGTTCGAAGTATGGGTGTTAGGGTCCTCAGAATCCAACGCAGAAAAAGCATTATCCAGAGTAATACCTAAGGAAGCTGCGACGATTGCACAAGAAGGAGAACCCGGGCGCATGGGCAAAGTCGTATTATCCACTGAGTTAGCAACAACCTTGCCCTTGTTCGAGGATTTATGAGTCGGATGATAAACCAAACGAACCCGGGAACGACCACGTTGGGAAGTAGGCCGTCCCTGGGGTTCTTGCAAATTGGCATTATTTTCGAATCTTCGTCAAAATAGAGGAAGTTTTTCATACCCGATAGAAGCAAACGAACAGTGACCACGTCTCTCAATCATAATGTCATCCTATAGAGATTTAGCTAGGTCCACGTCTACTAAAACACAGACAAAATGTCAAAGAGAACCATCCAAAGACCATTCATCAACCTGCATTGGGTTACCAATAGCCTTAGCCAATCCCATAATGTAACTGGGATCCCAGTATTCAATACTCAACTCAAATATTCTAACCCAAACAGAAGCAATCGATGTATTCAATACTCCACTGCCGCATGCCATGGGGGGCCCACCCCCTTATGGGGCCTTATGGGGGGTCGGCTGCTACTCCTCCCTCCAAGGCCGCCCTCCCCATGGGGGTGATGACCCCTTGGGCTGCCGTCTGCCGTCTGCATGGAATCCCGCTTGTATGCCCCTGCACGGATGTTGTTTCCCAGATTGCTCCTCAGGTTGCTGGAAGCTCTCCCCCAGCGACTTCCGTTTATGAATCCAACCCTCGACTTTCGGCTCATAAAGCTAATGATCAATCAAATTCGGGTAACACTTTTACTAATATCATTTCCGTACTACACATCCCATGGATTATATTCCCCAGGCCCAGGTAATTTCACCACGTTTTGCCATATAGTTTCTGGCAAAACACATTCTATCCCTCAACCTGTTTGGAAGGGAGATTATTATTTTGTAACTATCGATGAAAATGTTTACCAACAACATCTTGTTGAATTTTCTTATTCCTTAATTGGAAGAGTGATTTTGGGAAAAGGTAACAAGCCATGGGCGACGAGGAGTCCATGGGAGACCCTATCCAAGAGTCAACAATGGGAGACAAAAACTCGGAAACTCGAATGTTGTATGCAGAGATTCACATAAAGTTTAAAGCAGATGAGCAAATAGAACTTGCGGATGTTGTAGCCACTACTCTGAATTTGACTGATGGAGAGATAGATGGTCCTCTTCCAATTCAAGATTTTTGGGAGTTGTACTTGGATGAGGCAATACGGACTATTATTTTTGTCGATTCATTAATTGTAAATCCGGTCTCAGCTCCCACGGCTACTGAAACTCTGCCTTTCTTCCGCCCCTGAGATTGACGCTAATTTGCAACCTCAGAATGTTGTTTCTTGTGAAAGGTCAGGTTCAGTCATGGAAAACTCGATGCCTACGAAGATGCTCTATCTGTACATTCACGATCTCCTCGTCAAAGGGGACATGCGTGACGCTGTTGAGATTCTCTGCAGGGATGCTAATTTGCAACCTCAGAATGCTGTGACCATTGATACTTTTATACGACTGGTATTACATATTCTACACTGAGTGTAATTCTCAAATAGAAAAGTTGAATAGCAATGCAACAGAAGATGCCTAAAAAACCAAAGGCTTTTTGTTCAAGTGGGTTCCCATATTATGCACGGGTGGAAAAGTTTTGTTGCAGTGGTTTCCATTGTTTCAGGATTGGTACTTGGCTGAAATAGCAAATGCAACACAAGATTCTTCAACCGAGCTCAATTCCTTCGACGGAGAAATAGCTAAACAAGTATTATGGAAGATGGCCTTCGAGTTAAGGTGGTTGGGAGCTGGAAAAACGTGGTGACAGGGACAACACTAGATCAAGGGAATGCAGTGGCCAACAATGGAGTTCCTAAAAGATTGTCCGACTGGTTCTTCGATGAATATTCTGCTGAAGTAGAAAAACTCACTGATGCAACAAAAGACGAGTCAGCCCCATCTAAAGCACTTATAGAAGAATTATTTCCCACATTATTCAGGGAATACGCTTGTGAGATAGCAAATCGACAAGGCTCCTCTTCGACCAAGGTTGATTTCGACCACGAAATTGCTAAAAAAGTCGTGCAGAAGATGGCCTCAAACGCAAGGATGTCGGAAGCAGTAAAATAATGGAATTCGGACCCCCAAAAAAAGAAAGAAGAAACGACGACTGAGAAATTGCTAAGCAAGTGGCGGTGATGGTGTCCTTAGACCCACCAAAGATGTTAGAAGCAACAAAGAAACAAAAGTTCATTCCTTGTCTGGATTTTACTTCAGTCTCTGTTTAGAAATGAGGTGTCAATTTTCAATAGCTAAAAGACAGTACTCAAATGTTGTAGTTTTTCACATATGCGGGACTGGTATTATGGTAGGTTTTTGTCGATGGTATGTATTAGATTTTGCTCTTAAAAAAAACAAGTCATGGGCGGCGATGCTTTTGCATAAATGCCTATCCGAGATATGGGGGATTAAAAATAATTGGAAACTAATTCCCACCAAGTAAGGGATATTTTTGTGTTAAAATTTTTTAATGCGCAGGATCGATCTCGTGCTCAGTTACGTTTCAGTTGGGCGCTTATCTGGGGACTATCCGGCTTTCTCCCTGGGTCCCGGATTTCAACCCTTACAAAGTTCACACATTGGTAGCCAGTGTTTGGGTCCGCATATTTGAGCTCAGTTTGGAATACTGGGATCCCAACACTATTCTGGGGATTGCCAGTGCTATCAGCACTCGATTTAGATTGATCAACGATGACTTGATGGGTCTCTGGGACATTTTATTCATGTGCTGGTGGATATCGATCTCTCAAAACCATTGGAGGATCACATTATGGTGGAACGGGTTGGTCAGTGTTCGTTCGTGTCGGTCAGCTTCCCCGAGTTTTGCTCCAAGTGTAATGTTACGGGACATTCGACTGCTTCTTGCCGTTTTAATGCCACTGGAACCTAGACTAAGGAAAGGCGCACCAATCCTATTTCTGGATGTTCCAGGGCCCTGCAGAGACGACCGAATTTAGCTCAAAGAGGACGTTCTAGAGTTCATAAAGTTTATCGTCCTGTGTAGTAGGACAAGGCCAAGGCTGTTGATGACTCAATGGGAAATACGGATTCGACTATGCGACCGGGCTCCCCTTCCTGTGCATAGTCACTTGCCCTACCGACATACATCTTGGTAACACATTTGAAGCTCTTGCTTCAGAGGACGACCCAGAGCAGCAGCCCACAGATTCCCCTACAGATTTACCCATTTGACAGCCAGTTCCAAAGGCTCCATCTTCCACCACTGGTTCCTTCTCTACAGATCTGCAGCTTATGATTCAACATCCGTTGGAGAAACTTATTCGTGCTCTTAGCCGCGCCATCCGGGACAACTCCCTAGACTCGGCTAAATCCAGATTGATTCAGAGTGTCGCCCAGGGTCCCTCTCCGGCTATTCATGACATCACTATTGAACCAGATCACCTAGGGCCCAATGAGTTAGATTTTGCGGCTTCAAAATCATGGGCAGATTATGCTGATGAGGTTGCTAATGCCCAATCATCAGATTCTGTGTCACACCACGCTACTATTTTTACCGTGTGTTCGACACGGGTGGCCCCACCCCTCCGTCTCAATGAATTACATCTTCTGGAATATCCAGGGGATTGGGAACATTGCTTCTCAAAATGTTCTTAAGGCTTTATGTTAAAAGCATAAACCTTCTATTTTTGCTATCTGTGAGCGTAAGGTGGACATTTCCTCAATTTCAGATTCCTATTGGAGTAGTTTGGGTTTGAATTTCGTGACTCAGAATTTTCACGCTAACGGACAGGCTGATATTTGGGTATTCTGCGACTGGGGCATCTCCATTTTGCAACAGGTTTGGCCTTCTTCCCAGTGTGTTGTTCTGCGAGTTCAATTCAGTTCTATGACTTTTCATATTGGTTTTGCTCATGGTTTATGTGATCATATTGCTCGACGAATGCTTTGGTTGGATTTGAGAAATTTGGGTCTTGATGACTTACTGTTGATTGGGGATTTTAACGCTGTTTTGGGTCATCATGAGCGCTCGAGTAGTGGGATTATATACCAGGCCTCTTGTCAGGATTTCAGGGACCTTTTGGAAGATGCTGGTTTGTTTGCGGTGCCGACTACATGGGGAACTCGTTTACTTGGTGCTCCCGTCGCACGCCTCTTTCATTTCTCCAGGCTAAGTTGGATCGAGCCCTAGCAACGTGTCGATTTTTCTCTCTTTGGCAAGTTGTTAAGGGTTTGATTCTGCCTCGCATTAGCTCAGATCATCACCCCATTTTGGTTTCTTGCTCGTCTTCTATTTGCAGGGGTCCGGTTTCTTTCGTTTCCAACGTATGTGGGTTTATCATGATTCATTTCGAGATCCGGTTACTTCTTCTTGGGTCCTTCCATGTTCCACGCCCTACCCCCTATTGTGCGTCATGTGGAAGCTCAAAAGGTTGCGTCAGGCTATTAAGGTCTGGAATAGAGATGTGTTTGGAGATGTTAATTGTTGGGTTGAGAGTCAGATGGAGAAAGTTCAGCAGATTCAGGCAGATATTGAGACCTCTGGTTTTACAGCTGATCGTCGGGACTTAGAGCTTGACGCCCAGAAGGAGTTGTCTCACACGCTTTTATTACAATCTGAAGATGGAAAGGTACTTCCCTATCTCTAGCTGGTCATGTTTGTCTTGTTAATTCGGTGATTACCAGTTCGTTTGTGCATACGATGATGGTTTATAAATGGAAAGGTACTTCCCTATCTCTAGCTGGTCATGTTTGTCTTGTTAATTCGGTGATTACCAGTTCGTTTGTGCATACGATGATGGTTTATAAATGGCCTCGATCATTGATTAAGCAAATGGAAAGGGCCATGCGTAATTTTATTTGGACTGGGGATGTCAATTCTAAAGGTTCGGTAGTAGTTAATTGGGAATGGTGTTGCACGCCTAGGGCCGAAGGGGGTTTGGGCGTGCGGTCCATTGTTGCGGCTAAAACAGTCTTTTTGATGAAACTGGGCTGGAAGGTTATGCATTCAGACTCGGTGATTTTCAAAACCCTGAGGAAGCATTACTTGACGGTGGACGGGGCTCTCCGTAGGTCATTTATCCCTTCTTCTATTTGGGCTGGGATTAGGCCCTGCATTGCGGATTGCTTAGATGATTCTCGTTGGATCCCTGGGTGCAATTCTAAGGTTTTATTCTAGCTTGACAATTGGCTGGGTTACTCTATAGTAGACATAATCGGTATTCCACATGAGTTCAGGCATTTATTTGGGCATCGCATTTCGGACTACTTCTATCAGGAGTCATGGCACTTCCCCTTCTCATTTGTGGAGGCTTACTTGGATTTGGTCTGGGATATTGTGCGAGTCCCCATCGCACATTCCTCGAGGGACACGCGGATCTGGTTGAATTCTAGTGATGGGAAGGTTACATCGAAGGCGGCGTATTCTCATATTTGTCCCCATGCTCCGGCAGTTAAATGTTGTTCTTGGATTTGGTCGCAACATATTCCAGAGCGGCGATCGGTGGTGGCGTGGCGGGCTATCCACAATCGCTTGGTAGTCTTGGACTTATTGCGTCCTAAGGGGAGTTTCATTGGCCACTCGATTTGTGCTCTTTGTTGTGGATCCACTGAATCAATTGACCATCTCTTTGTCTTTTGTGTATTTGCAGGGGCTCTTTGGCGATCGATTTTTGGTTCATTGGACGTTCATCTATTTATGACTCATAGCTTTAATGAATTCTTGGTGCATTTAATGAATTTTCATTTTCGTGAGCAGGTAGCTTTCTTATGGCGAGTGGCAATCCTGTGCTGCATCTGGCTTATTTGGCATATCCAGAATAAGTTGGTTTTTCCCAACAAATTCTAGATGGTGGATGCGGCTATTCTTCATCTCCGAGTTCTTATCATTGAATCGTCTTCATTAGATTGGGGCTGCATGCACAATGACCAAAGAGACCTTCTCATCCTTCGCAGGTTGCGGGTTCCTGGGCGAGATAGACATGCCCCGAAGATCGTGGAAGTTAATTGGCAAAAACCCCTTCTAGGATGGATCAAGGTGAATACGGATGGCAGTGCAACGGGGGCGCTGGGAAACCTAACTGCTTCCGAGGTCTTTAGAAATTGCAGAGGTTTCTTTCGGGGGTGCTTTGTGAATAGTTGTAGTGTGGGTTATGCGTTCAAAGCCGAGTTGGTGGCAGCGATGTGGGCGATCCATTGTGCATTTATTAAATGATGGACAAAACTTTGGCTGGAGTCGGATTTGATTTATGTGGTGAACTTGATTGATAAGAGATCCGTGGAGGTCCCATGGCGCCACCTTAGCAAGTGGCGTTACACTCTTCACCTGGTCTCCCAGATGGATTTGGTGGTCTCACATATTTTTCGGAAGGCAATCGGGTGGTAGACTAGTTAAGTAAGAAGACGGACTATGGGACTTGGTGGGGTGTCCCGCCTGAACATCTTGCGCCTTTTCTCACTGATGACTGTGTTGGTCAGTCCAATTATAGGTTTGTTAGCTAATGCGTTCGGGGTTCTATTTTGTATGTTTGGATGCCTTTTTTCTTTAATCAGGTGTACTCTTTTTCCTGCCAAGGGTTTTCCCCACAAGAGTGGGTTTTACCTTGGGAGGTTTTAACGAGGCCCCAACCATTCAGCCATTTGGTTTGCTAATGATCATTTCGATTTTGTTTCGTACTTTTTTCAGGCTTACTTCTTTGGCTACCTGATCAACCTGTGATCATGATGACTCTCTTTTTTTATTTTTATATATATATATTCCAATCCATTAAAAAAAATTTGAATATAGTTTAACCTCACCTAATTGGTGTAGTTAACTCTTTGTTTTATAAGATTAGTGAATTCAAAGGGAAACCCTAATGCTCTCTTCTCTCTCCTCTATTTCGTCCAACCGTCCCGTCTAATGCCACCGGTGCCGTCGTCGGTCGTCTCCCTCATGGCCTCGTCGGAATCTTTTTCTGGATTAACTTCTAACTTCATGCCTTTTCATGCACGATCTCAGTCACAAACTACATCTCTCAATTGAATTCCAAGTTCGTTGCTCGTCCATCCGTGCACCGCGTCGAACTTCATGGCGATGAGAATTGTGTCCCATCATCTGCGGCGTTCTCTTGCTATGGGTTACTGTCTAATTTTGTGCTGTCCAAAAACATCTCACGCCCCTCCCCTTCTCCATATGTAGCTGCCGGGCTGATTACACAAGAGATGTACCTTGCCTTGCAGCGGCCGCTGGGAGGCCATTCTTTACCCCCATGGCTGCCAATAACCATGGGGGGCCGCCTCCTCTATGTGTTCTTATGAGGGGCCGGCGGCTACTCTCCCTCCTAGGGCCACCCCCTCCCAGGGGGTGATGACCCCTGGGCCACAGTCTGCCATCCTCAGAGCAATCCTCCTTCATGCCCTTCCACGAATGCTACTCAACTGGCTGGAAGCTCCTCCATCATGGTCTCTCTCTCCATGCATCGAACCTTCGACTTTCGGCTCATAGCGTTAGCTCACGTTAATTTGAGTAACTCTTTCGCGAAAGTGGTTTCAGGTAATATCCATCCATTGGATTCTACTTTCCCCAGGCCCAGGTATCGCTTCATTTTTCTCATATGGTTTCTGGTAAAATGCAAGCTATCCCTAAACCAGTTAGGAAAGGGGATTATTATTCTATTACAATTGATGAAAACGTCTATCAGCAACGACTTGCCGAGTTTTCATACTCTTTGATTGGGCGGGTTATTTTGGGAAAAGGTAACAAGCCATGGCCTACTATGCTTCTGCATAAAAGGCTATCCGAGCTATGGGGCATTAAAAATGACTGGAAACTAATTCCTTTGGGCAAGGGATATTTTTGTGTTAAATTTTTCATGCGCAGGATCGAGCTCGAGGCTCAACTATGCATCAATTAGGCGCTGCTTAATCAGGGTACCGTTCAACTTTCTCCTTGGGTTCCGGATTTCAATCCTTACAAGGTGCACACTTCAGTAGCCAGTGTTTGGGTTCGCATTTTTGAGCTCAGTCTGGAATATAGGGATCCTAACACTATCCTGGGGATCGCCAGTGCTATTGGTAATCTGATACAAATTGACCAGCGATCGATTGATGGATCTCTGGGGCATTTCATTCGTGTGTAGGTTGATATTGATCTCGCGAAACCGTTGGAGGATCACATTATGGTGGAACGGGTTGGCCAATGTTCATTTATTTCGGTTACCTATGAGAAACTACCAGCATGTTGTTCTAAGTGTAATGTTACGGGACATTCAAAGGCTTCTTACCGTCTTACTTCTACAGGAACCTCGGCTACAGAAAGGCGCATCAGTCCTGATCATGGACATTCCAGGGCTCCAGAGGGACGCTTGAATTCAGTTCAAAGGGGACGTTCCAAGGCCATTGATGACATAATGGGAAATACGTGTTCAACTATGCGGTCGGGCTCCCCCTCCTGTGCATTAGTAACTTGCCCTACTGACATACACCTTGGTAATGCATTTGAAGCACTTGCTTCAGAGGACTCCCCAGAGCAGCAATCCTCGGATTCCCCTACAGATTTACCCACTCAAAATCCAGTTCCCAAGGCTCCATTTTCCACCACCAGTTCCTTCTCTACAAATCTGCCTCTTATGATCCAACATCCGTTGGAGAAGCCTATCCGAGCTCTTAGTCGCGCCTTTTGGGACAACTACCTGGATACAGCCAAATCCAGATTGCTTTAGATTGTTGCTCAGGGCACATCTTCGGCTATTCATGACCTCATTATTGAGTCGGATCACCCAACGCCCAATGAATTAGATTTTGCGGCTTTAAAATGATGGGCAGATTATGCAGATGAGGTTGCTAATGCCCAATCGTCGAATCCTACGACACACCACACTCCTATTTTTACCGTGCGTTCGACACGGGTGGCTCCTCCACCTCTGTCTCAATAAATTGCATCTTCTGGAATATCTGGGGGATTGGAGAATGCTGGTTTGTTCTCTGTGCAGACTATGGGGAATCCATTCACTTGGTGCTCCCCCCGCACGCCTCTATCACTTCTCCAGGCTAAGTTGGATAGAGCCCTAGCAACGTGTAGATTTTTCTCTCTTTGGCAAGTTGTTAAGGGTTTGGTCCTCCCTCGCATTGGATCGGATCACCATCCCATTCTGGTTTCTTGTTCTTCATCTATTAGCAGGGGTCTGGTCCCATTTCGTTTCCAGCGTATGTGGGTTTTTCATGATACATTTTGCGATCTAGTTATTCTACTTGGGCACTTCCTTGTGCTTCGCCCAATCCTTTACGGTGCGTCATGTGGAAGCTTAAAAGGCTGCGACAGGTCACTAAGGTCTGGAACGGGGATGTTTTTGGGGATAATTGAATGGTGGAGAGTCAGATGGAGAAGGTCCGTCAGATTCAGGCAGATATTGAGACCTTGGGCTTCACAACTGCTTGTCGTGATATTGAACTCGAAGCCCAGAACGCTTTGTCTCACACACTGTTATTACAATCTCAATTTCTTAAGCAGAAGGCCCGCTCGGCCTGGCTTAAGGATGGGGATCGTAATACAACATTTTTTCATCGTCGTTGCTAGATTCGTAGTGGTCGCTCAGGGATCCAGGGTTTGATGATCGATGGTAGCTACTTAGATGATCCAGCTGTTCTTGGGAATCATGTTATTTCCTTCTATAAGGAGCTCTTTGCGGACACAGGGAGTACTGTTTCGGATTATACTATGGTTGATCAGGTGATTTCTTATACGGGTTGTACGAAGGACCCATTGAATATATAGACTCAAGAACCCAACGTATACAAGTATCTTGATATGTTCTTAAACAATTGAAAATTCTACAAAGAGAATTTCAACTCACAAAGGCAAATGCCAATTTCAATATATCAATCAATTGCCCATTCATACATGAGCTGCCATGCTTTTATAGTTACAATATGATTCTTCAATGTTAATCCCAAATTGGCTTTTCATGGGATTTGAAGAGACATTCTTGACCCCTTTTACTAGTCTTACAAGATAGAAAATGACTCTCCCAAGTTTAGCTTTAATGGGATTTGAAGACACTCTTGTGGGATGTGAAGAGACACTCTAGACCATCTTTATTAGATGCAATCTGGCCCAACAACTTGAATAACATTCATTACTTGGCCTTCTATTGAGCTCCCTTGTACATTTTCTTTAATTTCAGCAACAAGAGTCATCAAAGCTTGCTTGATTTGTTTAGCTCTTGCTCTCGTGATTGGACCTCCATGAATAATCATTGGTTCTTTATTTCCTTGAGTCGTAATTGCAGGATGGTCTTCATCATTCCCTTCTTCTTCGAAAGGATTCGTCCTCGAATCTAATTCTGCATTAAAAGGAGATAGATCAGACACATTAAAAGTAGCACCCACATTATACTCACCTGGAAGATCAATCTTGTGGGCATTGTCATTGATCTTTGCAATCACTTGAAATGGTCCATCCCCCCTTGGTTGTAGCTTGGACTTCCGCTTTGTGGAAACCTTTCTTTTCTCAAGTGCAGCCAAACCCAATCTCCTGGTTCAAAGATTACTTGTTTTCGACCCTTGTTGGCTTGTTTAATATATCGCTCGGTTTGCTTCTCAATATTAAGTTTCGCCTTTTCATGCAACTTCTTAACCAATTCTGCCTTAGCTTTTCCACCAAGACTTGCTTGCTCTTCAACAGGGATAGAAACAAGATCAAGTGGACTCAATGGATTAAATTCATAAACAATTTCAAAAGGAGTAAAGTTAGTTGCAGAATGTACACTCCTATTATATGCAAACTCAGCAAATGGCAAACAATCTTCCCAATTCTTTAAGTTCTTGTGAATCAAAGCTCGAACTAGTTGAGACAAAGTTCTATTGACTACTTCAGTTTGCCCATCAGTTTGTGGGTGGCAAGTAGTAGAAAATAGAAGTTTAGTTCCCAATTTGCTCCATAACACATGCCAAAAGTGACTTAAAAATTTTGTATCTCTATCACTCACAATTGTCCTTGGAACTCCATGCAAACAAACAATTTCTCTAAAGAACAAATCAGCAACATGAGTAGCATCATCACTTTTATGACAAGGAATGAAATGTGCCATTTTAGAAAATCTATCAACAACCACAAACACAGAATATCTACCCTTACTTGTTCTAGGTAAACCCAAAACAAAGTCCATAGATATGTCCACACAAGGTTCATTTGGAATAGGTAAAGGTTTATACATTCCATGAGGTTGTGATTTTGATTTAGCATGTTTACAAGTTATGCACTTTTCACAAATTCTTTCAACATCAACACGCATACAAGGCCAAAAGAAATGATCACGTAGGACTTCCAAGGTTTTATGCACACCATAGTGTCCCATTAAACCTCCCCCATGCGCTTCTCTAACAAGTAACTCTCGAATAGAACATTTTGGGGATGCAAAGTTTGTTTTCACGAAATAAGTACCCTTCGTGTTTATAGAACTTTCCAAATGCAGCATGCTCACAAGCTATATAAATAGAAGAGAAATCAGAATCATTGTCATACATTTCCTTTATTGACTCAAAACCAAGAAGCTTAGAACCCAATGTAGTGATTAAGGCATGCCTCCGAGATAATGCATCGCCTACAATGTTTTCTTTCCCTTTTTATATTTAATCACGTAAGGAAATGATTCAATGAACTCCACCCATTTGATATGTCGCTTGTTCAACTTACCTTGGCCCTTGAGATATTTTAGAGATTCATGATCAATATGAATCACAAACTCCTTTGGCCACAAGTAGTCTTTGCCAAGTTTCAATGCTCTCACCAAAGCATAGAGCTCTTTATCACGTCGGATAGTTCAATTTAGCTCCTTTCAACTTCTCGCTAAAGTAAGCAATTGGTCTTCCTCCTACATCAAAACAAAGACCTACACCCACTCCGGATGCATCACATTCAAGCTCAAATGATTTATCAAAATTAGGTAATGCAAGAATAGGTGCAGAGTTAGTTTTTCTTTAAGGATTTCAAATGCATGTTGCTGTTTTTCTCCCAATGAAAACCAACTTCCTTTTTGATTATTTCATTCAATGGTGCAGCAATGGTGCTAAAATTCTTTACAAACTTCCTGTAGAAGCTTGCAAGACCATGAAAACTTCTCACTTCAGTAATGCTTTTAGGAATTGACCAATCTAAAATAGCATTGACTTTTTCCTTTTCCATTTCAATTCTATTAGCACTTACCACAAATCCAAGAAAAACAACTTTGTCCATGCAAAAAGAACACTTTTAAGATTAGCATGCAAAGACTCTCTTCTTAAAGTGTTTAACACTGCACGCACATGATCAAGATGTTCCTCTAAGCTATTGCTATAGATAAGGATGTCATCAAAATAAACTACAACAAACTTGCCAATAAAGTTACGCAAAACATGGTTCATTAATCTCATGAAAGTGCTTGGTGCATTAGTTAAACCAAAAGGCATTACTAACCACTCATATAAACCATACTTTGTTTTAAAGGCAGTTTTCCATTCATCACCTTCTTTAATTCGAATTTGATGATATCCACTCTTCAAATCAATTTTAGTGAAGACTATAGCACCATGCAATTCATCAAGCATATCATCTAACCTAGGAATAGGATAGCGATACTTTACAGTGATTTTATTGATGGCACGACAACCTGTACACATTCTCCATGCTCCATCTTTTTTCGGTACCACGATCACTGGTACGGCACATGGACTCATGCTTTCTCTAATTTTGCCCTTTGTTAACAACTCCTCCACTTGCATTTGAATTTCTTTTGTCTCTTCCGGGCTGGCTCTGTATGCTGGTCAATTCGGAAGCACCACCCCCGGGATGAAATCAATTTGATGTTCACGCAGATTCTATTTTGACAGACCTTCACGCGGATTCATTGTGCAAATGTTTCTAGAGGATGCGATAGTCTCTTTCTCGGGGTACTCTCTTTCCTATCTATGGTTTCCCCAATGGGTTTTACTTTGATAGGTTTTAACGAGACCACATTTTTTCCACATGTTTGGCTTCTACGCATCTCTTTAGATTTTCTGTTGCACGCGTTGTTTAGCTTTTTGCTTTTTTAATTGCTTGGCCTGTAAGCAGTAGTTTTTCAATATAACTCTTTAAACTAGCTGTTTGGTTTGTAAACAACAACAAACTTTTCATTTTTACATGTTCTTCGCAATTTAGCAAAAAAAATAAGAGTACTCGACCAAAAGAATATATCCAATCATCCAGAATGGATCACTGTGGTCTTCCTTCAACTCAACAAGAACAGTAGTACATCACACTGTCCATTCCACCCGAGTTCATAACACGGTGGAGATTGGAAGATTGCACTCATCTCCACCTTGGAGGTGTACGACTTGTTCTCTCTTACCATGGAAGAAAAGGTCTTCCTAAAGGGTTCACTTGGACATTTTGTTCGAGTTTTGGTTGATGTGGATCTTGCAAAGCCACTTCAGGAGAACATCATGGTTGAACTGGGTCACTGCTCGTTTATTTCTAATGGTTATGAAAAACTACCAAAATTCTGTCGGACTTGCAGAATAACGGGTCATTCTTCTTTGTCCTACCATTGTTTGGGAAATAATAGCACTTTGAGCAAGTTGGATGTCCTACCTCCCAACATGGGCGATCACGGGTTAGCAAAGTTTATCGCCTGGTTCATAACTCCAAGGAAAAGGGCAAGGCCATTTTTTTAA
Organism: Rehmannia glutinosa; assembly: GCA_016081115.2. Taxonomy (NCBI): domain Eukaryota; kingdom Viridiplantae; phylum Streptophyta; class Magnoliopsida; order Lamiales; family Orobanchaceae; genus Rehmannia; species Rehmannia glutinosa. Next base: position 107,460,455 of record CM071926.1, read on the forward strand.
TGAATCAAAGAGATATTAAAAAAGAAAAAAGAGTGATCCTGATCACAAGCTGATCAGGTAGTCAAAGAAACAAGACGAAAATCAAGTCCGAAACAAAATCAAAATGGTCACAAGCCGACCAAATGGTTGAACGGTTGGGGCCTCGTTAAAACCTCCCAAGGTTTTAACCCTTGGCAGGAAAAGAGTACCCCCCATTATAGGCGTCCAAAGATAAAGAAATAAAGAACAAGACGCATTATCTAACAAATCTATAATTGGATTGACCAACATAGTCTTCCGTGAGAAAAGGAACAATATCCACAGGAGGGACTCCCCACCAAGTCCCCCACCAAGTCGGCGAATGCAGCTTCTTTTTTTTTAGTAAAGCTCAAAATTTATATAAAAAAGAAAAGAAAATCCTGACACAAGCCGATCAGGTAGCGCAATGTTTGGAGCCTCATTAAAAACCTACCAAGGAAAAACTCTTAGTAGGAAAAGAGTACCCCGGCAAGAAAAGATAGCCATACAACCAGAATAAGAGGACATAACTCAACACTAGTTGACAAATCTATATTGCGCTCGTCCGACATAGTCATCTAAGAAGGGAATAATATCCACCGGCGGAGCGTCCCACCAAGGTAGAGTTACACGTGGATTTGCTTAGCCAATCCGCAACGCGATTACCTTCCTGATAGATATGAGAAATGGCGAAGTTCATCTGGGAGATCGGGAATAGAGAATAGCGCCACTATTTAAGAAGATGCCACGGACTGAGCCCACCCGAGATCTAAAAAGGTCTACCACATAGGAGCCATAAAGAAAAGATTAGTCAAGGGTCGCCGAGATCTAAGTCTTATGAAAAAAAGGTCAAATTAACTAACCACAAAGGTAGATATCACAATGTTCCACATAAAAGATTAGTCCAGCCCTTATCAAGAAAAAAAGCATATGATTCATGGAGGGCCAATCACAAGATCAAGAGCTAAACAAATTAAGCAAGCTTTGCTTCGAAATTAAAGAAAATGTGCAAGGGAGCTCAATAGAAGGCCAAGTAATGAATGTTATTAGCCCATACCATCTAATGTTCCACAAAACACCCAAGCCCAAAAATCATTTTGCTTAAAATGGTCAATTTTAAGCATTTTGTTAGTCGAAGTGTCTTAGTTAAGTTAATCAAGTATGATTATTCAATAAAGTAAGTCTAGTAGTCATTTTCCAAGTCTAGAAGAGATTCAAGTAATCATTTTCCAAGTCTAGTAAAGGTGGAATCTTCACGTGGGGGGCTTTAAGACTAGAAAAAGGGGTCAAGAATGTCTCTTCAAATCCCATGAAAACCTTCAACATGTGAAAGCATATTGTAAGTAAATCCTCCATGTAAGAATGGGGAATTAATCGATATATTGAAATTGGCACCCTTTATCTGAAATTCTCTTTGTAGAGTTTTCAATTATCAGAACTTTCAAGATACTTGAGCAAATCTTATGGTGCCCATCAATAGTCCATTTCTTGTCATTGAAAATAATGCTTGAATCGATATTTCAATGGGATGTGCCATAATAGTCAAATGCAAGAAATGGTTGCCAACCTCCGGAGAAAAGAGATCTGGATCAACATGTATCATAGCTTAAATGAATGCCCTCAATAGTCCATTTCTTGGTAATGTCTTCGATGTGCCTAACGCAAGAAATGGTTGCACGTATAGAAAAGAGATTCTTGAAATGGAAATCCATTAGATGAACCAGAAATTCATTTTTTTTGAATGAATGCGAAATAATATAAAAAATGAAAATATAGTTGTCCTGATCACAGGCTGATCATGTAACCAAATATAAGTCTAGAAATAATGTCATAAATGCAAAAAGGTTTCCTGAAATGGAAATCATTAGATGAAAGAACAAAATGGTCACAAGCCGATCATGTAACCAAATATAAGTCTAGAAATATGGGAAATCACGTTAAGAACAAAATGGTTTGAATGGTTTGGGGCCTCGTTAAAACCTCCCAAGGTAAAACCCACCTTGTGGGAGAAACCCTTGAAAGGAAAAAGAGTACCCCCCCAGGAAAGAAACGGGCGCCCAAAAAATGGGAAAAGAAACCTGAAGCAGTGGCGCACTAAGTAACAAACTTATAGTTGGATTGGGCAACATAGTCGTCAGTGAGATATTGCAGAAGCTCTACGGGCGGGACACCCCACCATGTGCCTCCCTCCGTCTTCTTGCTCAGCATGTCGGCCACCCGATTGCCTTCCTGAAAAATATGTGAGACGACGAGATCCATGGATGCGAGAAGGTGAAGTATGTGGCGCCAATAGCTAAGATGGCGCCACGGGACTTCCGTCGATCTTTTCTCCAGCAAATTCACCACATACAACGAGTTCGACTCCAGCCAAAGTTTTGTCCAACCCTTAGCAAAAGCATACTGAATTCCCCACATAGTTGCGATCAATTCAGCCTCAAATGCATATCCCGAACCACAATGATGAACAAAGCACCCTCAAAAGAAACCTCTACAGTTTCGAAAGACACATGAAGCAGTGAGAGTGCCCGGCGCCCCTGATGCACTTCCATCCGTATTAACCATGATCCAACCTGGGAGTGGTTTTTGCCAGTTAACCTCCACAATCTTAGGTGCTTTTCTAGCCCTCCCAGGAACTCGCAGGTTGTGCAGGATAAACAGGTCTTGTTGGTCATCGTGCATGCATCCCCGATCCAATTATGATGATTCTACAATGAGTACTCGAAGGCGAATAATTGCCGCATCCAAAGTCCATATTTTGTTGTGAAAAACCAGCTCGTTGCGGATATGCCATATGAGCCATATGCAAGAAAGTATAGCCACACGCCAAAGAAAAGTAACCTGGTCACTGAAATGAAACGTCATTAACCTCACCTGTAATTTAATGAAAATATATGCCTCAAAAGGGTCAATCTTGAATGAATCAAAGATCCATTGCCAGAGAGTTCCTACAAAGACACAAGAGACAAATAAATGGTCAACCGATTCTGCTGAATCCCGACAAAGAACACAAACCGAAGGGCCTATAAAACTTCCCCTAGCTCGTAATGAATCCAGGACAGCCAGTCGGTTGTGAATAGCGCGCCACGCCACCATCGATCTCCGTTCCAGGATGTGTTGCGACCAAATCCAAGAACCCCACTTGACTGTGGGAAGACGGGGATGGATGTGATTATATGTTGCCTTCGATGTAACCAAACCATCCTCAGAGTTAAACCAGACTCGTGTATCTCTGGAATCCGGCGCTATAGGGACGTGAACTATATCCCGGACCATATCTAGATAAGCCTCCACAAATGAGAAGGTAAAGTGCCAGGTTCCGTCATAAAAATAGTCCGAAATGCGCTTATGAAATAAGTATCTATAGTCCTCTGGGATGCCAATTCTGTCTGCTATAGAATAGCCCAGCCAATTATCAATCCAAAATAATACCTCGAAATTAACCCCTGGGATCCAACGAGAGTCATCCAAGCAAGTCGAAATGCAAGGTTTAATACCAGCCCAAATTGAGGAAGGAAGAAAGGACCGCCGAATCACCCCATCCCTTGTAAAGTAACGACGCCTCAAGATTCAGAAGACCACCGAGTCCGAGTTCGCAACCTTCCAACCCAATTTCATCAAGAAAGCCGTGTTCGCCACCACGATCAAGCGGACGCCCAGGCCCCCTTCATTCCTAGGTGTGCATCACTTATTCCAATTCACCACCACCTTTCCCTTAGTATTCACATCCCCCGTCCAGATGAAGTTTTGCATGGCCCTTTCCATTTGCTTGAGTAGTGTACCAGGCCATTTGTAAATCATCATGGTGTGCACAAAAGAACTAGTAATCACCGAGTTAACCAGGCAAACTCTACCAGCAAGGGAAAGAGAAGATCCTTTCCATCTTCTGAATTTGAGGATAATCTTATCAAAGACGGGCTGTAAGTCTGCCACCTTAGGAGCGCCCTTGAAGATCGGAGTGCCTAGGTATACTGTGGGGAGCATCCCGGGGTGGATCCCTATGATATTTTGCACCCTCCCACGGATATATGATGAAACCCGCGAACCAAAGTAAACTTTAGATTTATGTAGATTAAACACTTGGCCCGAGATATCTGCATAAAGAGTGAGAATCTGAAGAAAGACACGTGCATTGGCTGAAGAAGCCCCACACATAATAACAATATCATCCACGTATAAGATGGATGATGGGAAGGTAATACCCCTTGGCGCCGTGAATGGAGATAAGCGGATCTGATCCATCGCCACTTCAATAAACCGACTCAATACTTCCTCCGCAATGCAAAACAATAAAGGAGATAAAGGATCCCCTTGTCGACTCCTCTAAAACAGGGGAAGTAACCTACCAGCGTCCCATTTAAAAACACTGATATCTTGGACGACCGAAGAACAACATCAACCCAATGAACAAAAACATCGGAGAAGCCAAAGCGGCGCAGAACGTGTAGTAAGAAATCCCACTTCAATGTATCAAGCACCTTTTGGATATCAATTTTCAAGATCATGTTCGAATCGTGCGACCCTGCAAGACGTTGAACCCTTCAGAGACCATGGCGATACAATCATGAATCTGCCTTCCCGGGATAAACCCAAACTGCGTCGGAGATAAATAAGCAGCAATAATCAAACCCAAACGCGTAGCCAGAATCTTCGTGATGATCTTAAACAGAAAATTGCTCATAACAATCGGACGAAAGTTTTCAGTGACATTAGCATCCTTAGTCTTTGGGATGAGCGCCATAAAGCTGGCGTTCAAGCCCAAAGGTAGTGACGAGTTACTAAAGAAAAAGCGAACGACATCAATCACCTCGACGGAGATGACATCCCAGAAATGGCGATAAAAATCCCATTGAAACCATCTAGCCCCAAGGAACTATCTAAATCCATATCAAAAATCGCTTCCTTAATCTATGAATCCGAAGGAATGGCTGTTAGGCTGGCATTGTCCTGCGCCCCAATCCTTGGGGAAATGACCTGATCGATTAAAGAATAATCCGAGATGGGATTCCCGGCGTCCGCGAAGAGCTCCTTATAGAAAGAAATGATATGATCCCCAAGGATCGCTGTATCATCCGTGTAACTGCCTGCCACCAGAAGACCCTAGATCCCCGTGCGCCCCGTACGAATTTGGTTGCGACGATGAAAAAATATTGTATTACGATCCCCATCCTTAAGCCAAGCAGAACGCGCCGTTTGCTTAAGGAATTCAGATTGTAATAGCAGTGTCTGAGAGAGCCTCATTTGGGCGTCAGCTCGTTATCCCGAGAGGACCTGTATAACCCAAAGTCTCGATGTCTGACTGAATCTGACAAACTTACTCCATATGGAATTCCACCCTATGGTTAACGTCCCCAAACACATCTCTGTTCCAATCTTTAATAACCTGATGCAACCGTTTGAGCTTCCACATGACACGCAACAAAGGGTTGATCGTGTCGCATGGAGAAACCCAAGAAGCGGTAACCAAATCCCAGAAATGTATCATGATAAACCCACATACACTGAAAACGGAACGGAACCGGTCCCCTGCTAATGGAAGAAGAACAAGAAACCAAGATGGGGTGGTGGTCGGATCCAATGCGTGGAAGAACTAAGCCCTTGACAGCTTGCCAAAAAGAGAAAAATTGACAAGTTGTAAGGGCTCGGTCCAACTTAGCCTGAAGTAACAAGAGAGGCCTACGAGGAGAGCACCAAGTAAATGAATTCCCCGTAGTCGGCACCACAAATAACCCAGCATCCTCCAAGAAATCCCTGAAATCCTGACAAGAGGCTTGGGACAGAGAATCATTGCGAGAACGCTCATGATGGCCCAAGACCGCGTTAAAATCCCCAACAATCAACAAATCAGTAAGACCCAAATTCCGCAAATCCAACCAAAGCGCACGCCGTGCAGTGTGATCACACAAACCGTGAGCAAAAGCAACATGAAAAACCAAAGAACCAACTTGAACTTGCAAAACAATACATTGGGTAGAAGACCAAACCTGGTTAAGAATGGAGATATTAGCATCACAGAAAACCCAAATGTCAGCCCGACCATTATCTCGAAAATTCTAAGCCACAAAAGTCAAACCCAAGCTATGCCAATAAGAATCTGAAATCACCGAAATGTCCACCTTAGGCTCGCAGATAGCCAAAATAGAAGGTTTATGCTTTTGACATAAAACCTTAAGAACATTGCGAGATGCAACGTTCCCAATCCCCCGGATGTTCCAGAAGATGCAATTCATTGAGACGGTGGGGGGGTGGTGCCCGTGATGACCTCACGGTAAAGACAGGAGTGTGGTGGGATGCAGAATTCAACGATTGAGTATTAACCACTTCATCTGCGTAATATGTCCATCTCTTTTTAGCTACAGCGTCCATCTCATTTGGCCCTGGGCGCTCTGTTTCAATATCAATGTCGTGAATCGGAGGCGATGGACCCATAGTAACACTCTGAAGTAATTTAGATTTAGCCGACTCCAGGGAGCTATCCCGGAAAGCACGGTGGAGAGCGCGAATAGGCTTTCCCAACGGATGCTAGACCGTAATAGGCAAGATATTGGAGACGGAGTCGGTGTGAGAAGTAGATGCCATAGGGACCCGTTCCCTTGCTGGATAATCTGCCTGAGAAGTTGTGGATGGTTGATCGTTGATATCCTCTGAATCAAGAGCCTCAAAAGAATTGTCGAGTTGCATATCCAAAGGGCAAGGGACGATTGCGCGGATAGGGGATCCTTCACGCATTGTCAAACCTGTATTTCCCATTGAGTCATCAACGACCTTGCCCTTGTCCTGCTGCACAGGATGGTAAACTTTGTGAACCCTGGAGCGTCCTCTTTGAATTGAGTTCTGACGTGTTGCTGGTCCGCTGGAACGTCCATGGTCGGGAGATGCGCGCATTTCTGTGGGAGGCCATACAGGAGGAGTGCCCTGAGGGTTGGAGGTTGTGGCCCAGGGTCATCACCCCCCTGGGAGGGGACCACTCCGGGGCAGCAGCGGCCCCCCAGAGCCGAGAGGAAGGGGGCCGGCCCCCCCATGTTAGGAAGCAGCCATGGGGGTAAAGGGAGGAGTCCCCTCAAGGCAATCGCTGATCACGTGCTGGGGGCATGTAGCGTACAATGCGGGCTGCGAGTGGGCGAGGGTGTTGATGCCTACATGTGCGGGATGGACTGCGCATGGTGTGGGGCCTGTGCGGGCAGAGGGCTATGCGGGCGCGAGGGGCGCTGGTGCAGATGATGCAGAGTGAATCGACAATGGGACAGTGGCCGGCGATTGAGATGAGTGCTGCTCGTACGGCGATGATGACGTGGGCATGGTGGTCTTCGATGACAAATAAAATTCTGATGGTACCAGCCCTAGATGCATGGGGGTTGAACTTGGGTGCGAAGCTCACGAGGGCACAAAGGAGGATGGAATTCCATACGAGGAGAAACTCGTAGATAAAGCTGGCAGAGAATCCGACGCGTACCCGGCCGCCCGTTGAGAAAGCGGCGGAGGAGGACTCGCCAGCAACTTCGAGTTGTTCGGAGGACGAACTGGAGGGGGTAAGTAATTCGATGCCAGTCCATGAAATTCATGTGGAGATGTCATGATGATTTTCCAACCAGGATGCCAAAGATGACGCCGGCGACGGTGGCTGGCACGAATGGCACGAGCGAACGAAGGGTTAATCTTAGAGAGAGAATTATTTTGCAAAACCCTGATCAAATCCCAGAAATTCATTGAAGCTATAGACATTGCGAAAAGTCACAGCAAATGATGCGGCAATCCAATCCCAGAGAGCTCCTACAAAATCACTAGAAACAAAAATGTGGTCAATCGATTCCGAGTGAGAATAACATAGGCTACAAGCAATGGGCCCAATGAATCTTGTGTGTCGGCGGACGTCCATAATAGCCAGACGTCCGTAGATAGCCCGCTGCATCGTGACAGAGCGCCTTTTGGGGATGTGAGAAGACCAGATCAAGAGCCCTATCTCGACAAAGGGGAAAGGATCGTCGTATATAGCATAAAGTCGCTTTAGATGTCACCTTTCCATCCATAAAGTGAGTCCACACCCTTGTATCCAAAATATCCGGAACAATCGGGCAACAGGACAATATCTCGAACAATGTCCAAGTACGCCTCCACAAATGACATAATGAAATGCCAAGTGTTATAAAAAAGGAAGTCCAAAAAAGGATTTCGAAACTCATGCGAGATGCCAATCTGATCAGCGATGACGTAACCAAGCCAATTATCTGTCCAAAAATTAATCGAAGATTGTGCCCCCAGAATCCATCTAGATTTAGTCTGACAATCCTCCACAGCCAGACGCAGCCCCGCCCATATGGAGGAAGGCAAAAAAGAATGTCTGATAGATCCGTCCGCCAGCAGAAAACGTCTACGGAGAGTATCAAAGACCACTGAATCCGAAGTAAGGACTGGGTACCATAGAACCCTTCTGATTAACATCCCCAGACCAAATAAAATTCTGCATCGCCTTCTCCAACTGCCTAAGCATCGCTATAGGCCATTTGTAGATAAGCATAATGTGAACCAAGGAGCTAGCAATAACAGAATTAACCAGACCGACCCTGCCCGCCAAGGAAAGAGAAGATCGTTTCCATTTTTTAAATTTCATCATTATTTTATCGAATAAAGGTTGCAACACACCATGCTTAGGAGCCCCCTTGAAGATGGGAATGCCCAGATAAGTAGTCGGCAAGGAACCAACCGACAAACCCATGATATCCTGAACGTAGTTTTTAATATGCTCCTAAACCTTAGTCACAAAAAATACCTTTGATTTAGCAGGATTGAACACCTGTCCTGAGAGAGAAACATAATGACCAAGAGTGTCGAAAAAATGACGTGCATTGCTAGAGGTTGCCGCGCACAGAATAACAATGTCATCTGCATAGAGCATGGTGGATGGAAAGATGATATTACGCGGAACCACAAAAGGCTTTAGAAGATCGGATGTCACTAGTCGAGAGGAAAGTTTCCCCAGTACTTCTTCGGCAATGCAAAAGAGAAGGGGTGAAAGCGAATCACCCTGACGCACCCTCTCGTGCAAGCAAAATAACCAATCGGAGAACCATTAAGCGAGAATCGAGATATGGGTTGAATGCAATGAAATCCAATCAATAATTTTTTCCAAAAAGCCAAACCAACGCAAAACATGTAGCAAAAATCCCAATCGACGATTGTCGAAGGCTTTACGAATATCGATTTTGAGAATCAAATTGTTGTTGCCCGATTATGTAGAATGTTGAAACCCTCCGAGACAAGAGCAATACAATTGTGAATGTGGCGGCCGAGGAATAAAACCAAACCGAGTTGGAGATAAAATGCGACTGACGATGCGGCCAAAACGTGTAGCCATGTTCTTTGTGATGATTTTGAAGATGAAATTGCTCATCTTTGCTTTTAGGAATGAGGACCATAAAGCTAGAATTGAGTCCTGTCGGGAGGGAGCCAGACTGGAAGAAGTGACGCAACCCCATAATGACATCCATAGAGATAATATTCCAACAATTCTGATAAAAGGCACCAATGAAGCCATCCGGGCCTGGGGAACTGTCTATAGTCATCATTTTCCACATCCAACACCACTGGGTTAATCACGTGATCAATCAAAGAGAAATCCGGAAGGGGGCCAAAGGGCGCCGTGAACAACTCCTCGAAGAACTGAGTAATATGACTACGAATAACTGATGGGTCCGTGGAAAGAATACCGTTAATCATCAGACCGTGAATACCAGCCCGAGCAGCCTTAGTATAACAACAACGGTGAAAAAATGAAGTGTTGCAGTCTCCATGAACCAGCCAAGCGGCCCGAGACTTCTGCCGAAGAAATTCAGACTAAAGGAGAAGCGCCTGATTAAGAGAGTTTTGTGCATCAAGCTCCTGATCCCGATGTGCAATGCTATAACCCAAAGTTTCAATATCCGATTGAATCTGATTCAATATTTCTAACTTAGCATCCACCCCACGATTGACATCCCCAAAAACCTCTGAATTCCAAGAACGGAGCACTGGGCGCAACCTTTTCAATTTAATCATCACTTGAATCAAAGGATTGGAGCCTACGCAATTTGCTGCCCATGAAGAAGCAATAATCGACTGGAAACTGAATGATTTGTCCACATACGTTGAAAACGAAATGGAGATGGACCCTTATGAGCAGCGGTCGCACAAGAAAGCATAAGAGGGTGATGGTCCCAGCAAATACAAGGAAGAACAAACACTTCTGCCCGCTGCCAAAGACTAACGAACCCTGGACTGGCAATAGCACGATCAAGCCAGGCTTGAATGAGGGTCTGATGTGGACGCATGCTGCACCAAGTAAATAATTTTATGACCATGGGAATAGCCATTACCCCCGCATTATCAAAGAAAGCTCGAAAATCTTGGCAAGAAGCCATGGAGGCCACCCCCCTGACATGTACGCTCATGATTCCCGAGAATAGCATTAAAATCCCCCATAAGAACAATTTCAGTAATACCAAGCGCAACAATGTCAGACCAAAGATGTCTATGAATCACGTGATTACAAATCGCATGAACAAACCCCACATGGAAAATATAATTGGCAAATTGCACCTTGAGAATAATACACTAATCACAAAACCAACATGGAAAACCAAAGAGCCAAATTGAATTTGCGAGAATAATACACCGAGAAGAGGACCAAACCTGATTAAGAACCGAGACGTTGGCATCGCATAGGACCAAGATATCTGGGCGTCCGTTCGCACGGAAGCTCTGAGCAGTGAAACTGAGTCCCAAGCTAGTCCAGTAAGAATCCGAAATGGATAAAATGGCCACCTTAGGTTCACAAATGGCTAGAATAGAAGGTTTATGTTTGTGACATAAAGCCTTAAAAACATTGCGAGAAGCAATGTTCCCAATCCCCTGGATATTCCAGAAGATGCAATTCATTGAGACGGCGGCGGGAGAGGAGGTACCCGTGTCGTGCGCACGGTGAATACAGGCGTATGGTGTGTTGTGGAATCTGGCTGTTGAGAATTGCCAACCTCATCGGCAAAGATCCGCCCATCTCTTAGAAGCCGCAGTTCATCTCACGTGGTTCGTGTGCTCTTATTCTATAGTAATGTCATGGACCGGTGGCGAAGGGGGGACGCAATGCTTTTGAGAATTCTCAATTTAGCCGAGTCAAGGAGTTGTCCGGAAGGCGCGGCCGAGAGCTCGTATTGGCTTACCCAAAGGATATTGTACGGTGTGATAGGCATAATGGCGGAAACCTTAGGGTCGGTGGTGGAGGAAGTGGCCGTGGGAGATGTCCCCCTAGTTGGGTAATCTGTCTCGAAAATCGGTGACATGTGGGTCTGAGAGTCGATCGGCCAAGCACTTCAAATGTGTTGTCAAGACGGAAATCCGTGGGGCGAGTGACAATGGCGCGTGTAGGGGATCCGACGCGCGTCGTAGAGGTCATTTTTCCCATTGAGTCGTCAACGGCCTTCCCCTTGTCCTGCCGCAGACAGCGATAAATTTTCGAACACGTGAACGCCCCCCGTTGTACTAAGTTTCGACGAGTACCCGGCGCCGCGATCGTCCTTGGGCGGTGAAGCTTCGCCCTTCATGACATTTGTATTGCCCGCATTGTTAAAGTGACATGAAGATGTTGAATGTCCCGTAACGCTACACTTCGAACAAAACTCGGGAGTTTTTCATAGCCAACGGAACGAAAGAGCACTTGCGGTCGTTCAACCATAATATGTTCCTCCAATGGCTTGGAGAGATCAATATCCACCAGAACTCGGACAAAATGACCCAGAGAACCATCTAGAGAACGCTGATCAATCTGCAAAGGATTCCCAAGAGCACTAGCGATCCCCATAATGTTATTCGAGTCCCAGTATTCCAGACTAAGTTCAAAAATGCGCACCCAAACGCTGGCCACTGATGTTTGCACCTTATAAGTGTTGAAGTCAGGCACCCATGGGGATAGACGGATAGTCCCAGGATTAAGCGTCCAGTTAATGCGTTGCTGAGCCCGAGAACGGTCCTACGCACTAAACAATTTGACACAAAAAAATCCCTTTCCCAAGGGAATTAATTTCCAGTCATTCTTAATACCCCATAATTCAGATAGGCGTTTATGCAAAAGCATAGTCGCCCATGGTTTATTACCTTTTCCTAAAATAAATCTCCCAATCAACGAGTAGGAAAATTCAGCGAGACGTTGTTGGTAAACATTGTCATCAATGGTAACAGAGTAATAATCACCTTTTCGAACCGGTTTGGGGATAGAATGATTTTGGCCAGAAACCATTGTGGAAAACAAAATAGGATTACCTGTGGCCTGGGGCGTGGAATCCAGATTATTGGTACCTGCAACTATTTTAGCAAAAGAATATTCAAAGTTGGGATTAGCATTTGGTTTATGAGCCGAATGTCACAGGTTCGGTTCATGAGTGGATGACGTTGAAGCAGGATTGCCAGCATGTTGTTGCGCGTTCTTGGATTCTGAAATAGGATGTGGGCCCGTGGGCAGAGGAACATGCGGAGGGTGGACAGGGGCCCAGGGGTCATCACTCCCCTGGGGAGGGGCGGCCAGGGGTGGGAGGTGAGTGGTTGCCGGCCCCCCATAGGCAGATGGGAGGGGGCCGGCCCCCCCATGGCTGGCAGCGGCCATGGGGGTAAAGGATGCAAAGGATGCAGGCGCATCCCCCTTTTCCCCAACCACCTGGCGTTGCGTGGTGTCCTGCATCGTGGGGACCGCTGGAGGTTGCTGCAAGGAGGGATGGTACGAGTGCAGTGCGAGGATGCCGATGGCCGCCATCGCTTTCGCGTCTTGTGGCGGCGCCGAGAGGCTCAGGGTGCGTTTATGCGTGCATGGTTGTTGAAAAGAAGCAGGGGTGCGCTGCAAGTTGAGGACCGGTGTGACGACGCCTGAGGAGAGATGGAGGGAGGCGGAGGACGTTCGTGGAGCATGGGCTGGGATGAATTCCGATGGCATCCCATAAGCGGCGAAGGATACACATCCCATTGACAAAGACTTACCGTCGATGGATTGTGCGGCACATGGAAGAGTAGGGCGTTCATGGTGTTGTTCGAAATTGGAGGTTAAACCGGAGAGCTCCGGCGAAGCCATGTCCGGCGATGATGCCGGAGGAGGGGACTCGGCGTCCAAACCGTGCTCAAGAGAGAGAGGAGAGAAAAACCCTAGAGAGAGAATTTTTCACCCCTGTATATCAAAAACAACTCATGGTTTGTGTGATCATGTTTCTCGGCGTGCACTTTGGTTGGAGCTGAGGAATTTGGGTCTTACTGATCTGCTTCTTATTGGGGATTTCAATGTTGTGTTGGGTCATCATGAGCGCTCTGGCACGGGTACTTTATCCCAGGCTTCTTGCAAAGATTTTAGGGATTTCTTGGAGGATGCAAGGCTATTTGCTGTGCCGACTTCGGGAAACTTGTTTACTTGGTGCTCCCCTCGAAGGCCTCTAGCTCTTCTTCAGGCTAAACTGGACCGAGCCCTGGCAACTGGCCCGTTTTTCAATCTTTGGCAAGTTGTTAAGGGCTTCGTCCTTTCGCGCATTGGCTTAGATCACCATCCCATACTGGTCTCCTGTTCGTCCTCCATCTCCGAAGGACCTTCTCCATTTCGGTTCCGTTCAGCGTATGTGGATTCATCATGATTCTTTCGGGGGGGTATTTATTCGCCTCTTGGGCTCTCCCTTGCGCGTCGCCCGACCCCTGCATTAGCGTCATGTGGAAACTCAAGAGGTTGAGGCAGACGATTAAGATATGGAACAAGGAGGTTTTTGGGGATGTTAATCGTCAAGTGGATTATCGATGGAAAAGGTCCGCAGATTCAAGCGATATTCGGATCAGGGTTTCACGGAGAGGAGCGAGGGACGTGGAATTGGGCGCAGACAGAGCTCTCTCGTACATTGCTCATGCAATCGGATTTTCTTGAGAAAGCCCGTTCCGCATGGTTAAAAGATGGTGATCGAACACCGCATTCTTTCATCGTCATTGTCATTAGAAGTGGACGTGCGGGGATTCGTGGTTTGATGGTCGATGGTACTTTCACGGGTGATCGGGGACCTCGCTAATCATATTGTCTCATTTTACACAACCCTTTTGCGATCTGAGGCGGACCACTCGGATTTACTTTGGTTGACGATTGATTTCACCTACCGTCACTACAATTGATAATGCACTCTTTGCCATTCCTTCGGCTTCCGGGTTAAAGGGCTATTTTTGATATGGGTTTGGATAGTGCACCGGGCGGACGGATTGATGGGAGATTCTATCGGCATTTTCGGGACATTGTGTCGATGAGGTGTTGGCGTGTCCGTTATTTCTTTATTACGGCCTCTCCTTCCGACAGGGTGAATGCCGATTTCATGGCACTCATCCCTAAAACAAATGAGGCGAATGCGGTGGAGGACTATAGGCCGATTGTAATGAGTAATTTTCTCTTGAAAATTATCACGAAGATTACGGCAACTCGCTCGGGCGCCATCATATCTTCGTACTTGTCTCCAACTCAGTTTGGATTTATCCCAGGCCGGCAGATTCATGACTGTATTGCGCTGGTTTCGGAGGGATTTAACATTTTGCAGGGGCGGAGTGATACCAACATGATTCTTAAGATTGACATCCGCAAAGCTTTTGATACGATTCATTGGGGTTTTCTGATACACGTTTTGCGTCGCTTTGGCTTCTCCGAGGTGTTCATTCACTGGATTGAGATTATCCTGCGATCATCCAGAATTTCGGTCCTTCTGAATGGGTCACCGGTGGGTTATTTCTCTTGCTTTGTGGGGTCGACAGGGGATCCGTTATCACCCCTTCTCTTTTGTATTGCACTGAGGATGTTTTGAGCAGGTTATTGGAGGAAGCGGTGAGGAGCAACCACCTTCAGGCCTTCATGGCGCCTAGGCAGATTGTCTTACCTCCATCGATGATGTATGCAGATGATATTGTGATTATGTGTGGGGCATTCACGAGCAATGCACGTTCTATTATTCAGTGCTCAATCTTTATGCGGACATTTGGGGCGATTTTCAATCCAAATAAGTCTAAGGTTTATGTTGGTAGCCGGGTTTCTACTTATGTGTGAGGTCGTATTTAGATGATTACGGGGATGCATTTGGCGCCTTCCCTACGACATATCTAGGCGCCCCTATCTTCAAAGGGCGCCAAAGGTGGCGGATCTCGGCCGTGTTCGACAAAATTATATTTAAGTTCGGGAGGTGGAAAGGGTCTTCTCTATCTATTCTTTGGTCGCATTTGTTTGGTGAATTCGGTGATTACCGGCTCCTTCGTGCATACTATGATGGTATATAAGTGGCCTAGAACATTGCTTCGGCAAATGGAAACGGCCATGCGTAATTTCATCTGGACTGGGAATGTGAACTCTAAAGGTTCAGTGGTGGTTAACTGGAGTCGTTGTTGTATGCCTCGGGCGGAAGGAGGCTTGGGTGTCCATTCCATCGTGGTCGCCAACAATGCCTTCCTTATGAAGATGGGTTGGAAGATTATGACTTCAACCTCTTTGGTCTACAACATCCTCAGAAAACGATTTTTCACCTCGGAGGGTTCTCCTCGTAATTCGTATATCACATCTTCCATCTGGAGAGGGATTAGGCCTGGGCTCGACGGGTTGTTGGAGGGCGCCGTTGGATTCCGGATGCAACTCCAACATTTCATTAAATTTGGATAATTGGTTGGGTTACACCATTGCAGATAGGATTGGTATTCCGCAAGAGTACAAATATTTATTTTGGCAGCGAATCTCGAATTACTTTTACGATGGGACTTGGCATTTCACCCTATCATTTATAGAGGCTTATTTGGATATGGTTCGAGATATTGTTAGAATTCCGATCGCCCCGGATTCGTCAGATGCGCGAGCATGGATTCACTCCGATGATGGGATTGTTTCTTCGAAGGCGGCTTACTCTTATCTGCGCCCCCATTCCCCTGTGGTGAAATGGGGTTCGGATTTGGTCACCTAATATTCCGGAAAGACGATCGATTGTGACTTGGCGTGCCATTCATAATCGATGGCGATTTTGGACGTCTTGCGTCCTCGGGGTTCCTTCACAGGCCCCTCGGTTTGTGTTCTTTGTTGTGTTGATGCGGAATCTATTGATCATTTATTTGTCTCATGTGCTTTTGCAGGAGCCCTATGGAAGTGGATTTTCGATTCATTTGATATTCACTACTTTTGGGCTTACGTTTTAATGAATTTAAGTGCGTTTAATGGGTTTTCATTTCAGTGAGCAGGTTTCTTTTCTCTGGCGGGTAGCCATATTATCCTGCATTTGGCTCATCTGGCAGATCCGAAATGACTTGAGCTTTCACGACAAAATATGGACACTAGAGGCGGCCATCCTACGCCTCCGTGTTCTTATTCTTAAGTCTTTTTCTTTGGACAGAGGTTGCATGCATAATGACCAAAGGGACCTTCTCATTCTCCGCCGTCTACGGGTTCCTGGGCGACCTAGACAGGCCCCGAAGATTGTGCAGGTTACATGGTAGAAGCCTTTGTCGGGATGGACTAAAGTGAACACAAACGGAAGTGCTACGGGGGCGCCCGGTCGCCTAACGGCCTCTGAGGTTTTTCGCAACTGTAGGGGGTTCTTTCGGGGTTGCTTTGTGGAACGTTGTGGATTGGGTTTCGCTTTTAAGGCGGAGTTAATGGCGGCTATGCGAGCCATACAATACGCTTTTTCGAAGGGTGGCATCAACTATGGCATGAATCGGACTCGGTCTATGTAGTGGAGTTGCTGCGGAAGAGATCGACGGGAGTGCCTTGGCGCCATTTGGGTAGGTGGCGGTACACCCTTCACCTTCTTTCTCAGATGAATTTCGTGGTCTCGCACATCTTTAGGGAAGGCAACCGTGTAGCCGATATTCTTAGTAAGACGTCGCACGAGGATACATGGTGGGGATGCCCCCGCTATTATCCCATCCCTCACTCAGGATTATGTTGGCCAATCTAACTATAGGTTTGATAGGTTTGCTAGCTAGTGCATCCGCATACATTATTTGGCGCACTTTCATATGGGGGGTACTCTTTTTCCTTCAAGGGTTTTTCCCACAAGGGTGGGTTTTACCTTGGAAGGTTTTAACGAGCCCCAACCATTGACCATCCTGGCCGGCTTGTGACCATTATGTTATTTGCTTTGATGTTGTTTACAGGCTTCTTCTTTGGCTACCTGATCAGCCTGTGATCGGGACGACTCTTTTTCATTTTTATATATATTCTCGAATTTATTCAAAAAAGAGATAAGAACCTGCTACAGAACCGTGATGTCCAAACGACAGAAGACCCAGATGTCTGACTTCCCCGAAGCCCGAAAGTTCTGAGCCACAAATTATAAACTAAGACTAGCCCAATAAGAATCATAAATAGTCTGCAAGTCCACTTTAGGTTTAGCAATAGCAACCAAAGAAGGCTTGTGATGGTGTTATAGCTTCTTAAAAATATTGCGAGAAGCAATATTCCCAATCCCCCGTATGTTCCAAAAAATGCAATTCATTGAGAATGATCGGGTGAAAGAATCTGGATAGGAGATCTAGAGTGTATTGGCGCAGAAGGGTCAACCCCAGAAGTATTCTCGTCATCCACATAAGCAGCCCAACGTTTCTAAGCAGCCCTGTTTAAGTTAGTGGCCCCATTTGCATCATCTAGGACTTCCAATTGATGAACCACCGGCATGTTTCCCTGCGTGACTGATTCAATTGATCTTTGTTTGGCATCAATAGACTTGGCCTGGATGACCCTATACAATGGACGGATGGGTTTCTCCAATGGATATTGCACCGTGAGCGGCTTATGATGAATATCCAAAGTGGAGAACGATTGATCAGTTCGAATAATCTGGCGTTTAGGGACAGATGTACGAGAAGCCACGGGAGGAGGCAAATCGTTCGAAGTATGGGTGTTAGGGTCCTCAGAATCCAACGCAGAAAAAGCATTATCCAGAGTAATACCTAAGGAAGTTGCGACGATTGCACAAGAAGGAGAACCCGGGCGCATGGGCAAAGTCGTATTATCCACTGAGTTAGCAACAACCTTGCCCTTGTCTGAGGATTTATGAGTCGGATGATAAACCTGGCGAACCCAGGAACGACCACGTTGGGAAGTAGGCCGTCCCTGGGGTTCTTGCAAATTGGCATTGTTTTTGAATCTTCGGTAAGTCACAGCCGAATGTCCCGTAATACCACAAGTCCCACAAAATAGAGGAAGTTTTTCATACCTAGAAGCAAACGAACAGTGACCCCGTCTCTCAATCATAATGTGATACTATTGAGATTTAGCCAGGTCCACGTCTACTAAAACACAGACAAAATGTCCAAGAGAACCATTCAAAGACCATTCATCAACCTGCACTGGGGTACCAATAACCTTAGCCAATCCCATAATGTAACTGGGATCCCAGTATTCAATACTCAACTCAAATATTCTAACCCAAACCAAAGCAATCGATGCATTAACCTTGTAGAGGTTGAAATCTGGAACCCAAGGAGATAAACGAATGGAACCAGGATTGAGAGACCAGGTAACCCGAGCTTGAGCACGGGAACGATCATAAGCATTGGAAAGTTTAACAGAAATACGGTATTAATTTCCAATCATTTTTAATGCCCCATAATTCGGAAAGCCTTTTATGAAGAGGCAAAATAGGCCAAGGCTTAGTACCTTTGTCGGGCATAACATGACTAATTAAAGCATATTTAAATTTAGCAATTCGTTGTAAGGTTTCTTATTTTGAATATAGTTTAAGCTCTAGGGTTTTTCTCTCTACTTCATCTTCCACGTGCTGTCCGCCGGTCTTTGCATCCAATTTTCCGGTGGCTCCATGGCGGAGCCACTCCTCCCCGGACTGACGTCCAATTTTAGTCTGCATGCTCGATCACAGCCATTATCTATGACATCCCACGCACCCATGGAATTCGAACCATCTTCCTCCATGTCCGATGCACGCCCGGGATTGAATCATGTTTCCATCGGATTGATCACGCCGGAGTTCTACCTGCTCCCTTCTTCTACTCCACAACCCGCTGCACCTAAGGGATGGAGGTCAAGGGGGTGGCTACCCCCAGTCCAAGGAAGTCGCTCATATTGGGGGGCGCCCTCCTTTCCCCCCATGGTTGCCGCATGCCATGGAGGGGGGCCGGCCCCCTTATGGTGCCTTATGGGGGGCCAGTTGCTACTCATCCCTCCAAGACCGCCCTCCCCAGGGGGGTGATGACCCCTTGGGCTGCCGTCTGCATGGAATCCCGCTTGCATGCCCCCGCACGGATGTTGTTTCCAAGATTGCTCCTCAGGTTGCTGGAAGTTCTCCCCCAGCGACTTTCGTTTATGAATCGAACCCTCGACTTTCGGCTCATAAAGCTAATGCTCAATCAAATTCGGGTAACACTTTTGCTAAAATTGTTTCTGATACTACACATCCCATGGATTCTATTCCCAGGCCCAGGTAATTTCACCACGTTTTCTCATATAGTTTCTGGCAAAACACATTCTATCCCTAAACCTGTTCGGAAGGGAGATTATTATTCTGTAACTATCGATGAAAATGTTTACCAACAACGTCTTGTTGAATTTTCTTATTCCTTAATTGGAAGAGTGATTTTGGGAAAAGGTAACATGCCATGGGCGACGAAGAGTCCATGGAGACCCTATCCAAGAGTCAACAATGGGAGACGAAAAACTCGGAAGCTCGAATGTTGTATGCGAGAGATTCATAGGAAGTTTAAAGCGAGATGAGCAAATAGAACTTGCGGATCTTTGTAGCCACTACTCGAATCGAATCGATGGAGAGATAGATGGTCCTCTTCCAATTCAAGATTTTTGGGAGTTGTACTTGGATGAGGCAATACAGACTATTATTTTTGTCGATTCATTAATTGTTAATCCGGTCTCACCTTCCGAGCTCTTTGAAACTCTGCCTTTCTTCCGCCCCTGAGATTGACGCTAATTTGCAACCTCAGAATGTTGTTTCCTGTGAAAGGTCAGGTTCAGTCATGGAAAACTTGATGCCTACGAAGATGCTCTATCTGTACATTCACGATCTCCTCGTCAAAAGGGACATGCGTGATCTTCTTTGGGATTCTCGGGGATGCTAATTTGCAACCTCGAATCTTTGTGACCATTGATACTTCTAAAGGACTTCTATACGTCTGGTATTACATACTCTACACTGAGTGTAATTCTCAAATAACAAAGTTGAATAGCAATGCAACAGAAGATGCCTCAAAAACCAAAGGCTTTTTGTTCAAGTGGGTTCCCATATTATGCACGGGTGGAAAAGTTTTGTTGCAGTGGTTTCCACTATTTCAGGATTGGTACTTGGCTGAAATAGCAAATGCAACACAAGATTCTTCAACCAAGCTCAATTCCTTCGATGGAGAAATAGCTAAACAAGTATTATGGAAGATGGCCTTCGAGTTAAGGTGGTTGGGAGCTGGAAAAAATGCAATGACAGGGACAACACTAGATCAAGGGAATGCAGTGACCAACAATGGAGTTCCTAAAAGATTGTCCGACTGGTTCTTCGATGAATATTCTGCTGAAGTAGAAAAACTCACTGATGCAACAAAAGACGAGTCAGCCCCATCTAAAGCACTTATAGAAGAAATATTTCCCACATTTGTCAGGGAATACTCTTGTGAGATAGCAAATCGACAAGGCTCCTCTTCGACCAAGGTTGATTTCGACCACGAAATTGCTAAAAAAGTCATGCGGAAGATGGCCTCAAATGCAAGGATTTGGAACCAGTAAAATAATGGAATTCGGACCCTCAAAAAAAGAAAGAAGAAACGACGACCGAGAAATCGCTAAGCAAGTGGCGGTGATGATGTCCTTAGACCCACCAAAGATGTTAGAAGCAGCAAAGAAACAAAAGTTCATTCCTTGTCTATATTTTACTTCAGTCTCTGTTTAGAAATGAGGTGTCAATTTTCAATAGCTAAAAGACAGTACTCAAATGTTGTAGTTTTTCACATATGGGGGACTGGTATTATGGTAGGTTTTTGTCGATGGATAATCAATTTCGCCTATGTCGACATTATCAAGTATTAGATTTTGCTCTTAAAAAAAACAAGTCATGGGCGACGATGCTTTTGCATAAATGCCTATCCGAGATATGGGGGATTAAAAATAATTGGAAACTAATTCCCTTGGGTAAGGGATATTTTTGTGTTAAATTTTTAATGCGCAGGATCGATCTCGTGCTTATTACATTTTAGTTAGGCGCTTAATCCAGGGGACTATCCGACTTTCTCCACGGGTCCCGGATTTCAACCCTTACAAAGTTCACACATCGGTAGCAGTGTTTGGGTCCGCATATTTGAGCTAAGTTTTGAATCTGGGATCCCAACACTATTCAGGGATTGCAGTGCTATCAACACTCGATTTAGATTGATCAACGATCACTTGATGGGTCTCAGGACATTTTATTCGTGTCTTTGGTGGATATCGATCTCTCAAAACCATTGGAGGATCACATTATTGTGGAACGGCTTGGTCAGTGTTCGTTCGTGTCGGTCAGCTATGAGACATTCGACTGCTTCTTGTCGTTTTAATGCCATTTGAACCTCAACTAAGGAAAAGGCGCACGATCCTATTTACGGGCGTTCAGGGCCCCGCAGGATTACCGAATTCAGCTCAAAGAGGGCGTTCGAGTTCATAAAGTTTATCGTTGTGCGGCGAGGACAAGGAAAGCCGTTGATGACTCAATGGGAAATATGGATTCGACTATGCGGCCAGGGCTCCCCTTCCTCGTGCATAGTCACTTGCCCTACCGACATACATCTTGGTAAAGCATTGGAAGCTCTTGCTTCAGAGGACGACCCAGAGCAGCAGCCCACGGATTCCCCTACAGATTTACCCATTTAACAGCCGGTTCCAAAGGCTCCATCTTCCACCACTGGTTCCTTCTCTACAGATCTGCAGCTTACGATTCAACATCCGTTGGAGAAACTTATCCGTGTTCTTAGCCGTGCCATCCGGGATAGCTCCCTAGACTCGGCTAAATCCAGATTGATTCAGTGTGTCGCCCAGGGTCCCTCTCCGGCTATTCATGACATCACTATTGAACCAGATCACCTGGGGCCCAATGAGTTAGATTTTACGGCTTCAAAACGATGGGCGGATTATGCTGATGAGGTTGCTAATGCCCAATCATCGGATTCTGTGTCACACCACACTCCTATTTTTACCGTGCATTTGACACGGGTGGCCCCACCCCCTCCGTCTCAATGAATTACATCTTCTGGAACATCCCGGGGATTGGGAACATTACTTCTCATAATGTTCTTAAGGCTTTATGTTAAAAGCATAAACCTTCTATTTTAGCTATCTGTGAGCCTAAGGTGGACATTTCCTCAATTTGGATTCCTATTGGAGTAGTTTGGGTTTCAATTTCGTGACTTAGAATTTTCACGCTAACGGACGGGCTGATATTTGGGTATTCTGCGACTTGGGCATCTTCGTTTTGCAACAGGTTTGGCCTTCTTCCCAGTGTGTTGTTCTGCGAGTTCAATTCAGTTCTATGACTTTTTATATTGGTTTTGCTCATGGTTTATGTGATCATATTGCTCGATGAATGCTTTGGTTGGATTTGAGAAATTTGGGTCTTGATGACTTACTGCTGATTGGGGATTTTAACGCTGTTTTGGGTCATCATGAGCGCTCGGGTAGTGGGATTATATACCAGGGACCTTTTGGAAGATGCTGGTTTGTTTGTGGTGCCGAGTACAGGGAACTCGTTTACTTGGTGCTCCCGCCGCACGCCTCTTTCACTTCTCCAGGCTAAGTTGGATCGAGCCCTAGCAACGTGTCTATTTTTCTCTCTTTGGCAAGTTGTTAAGGGTTTGGTTCTGCCTTGCATTGGCTCAGATAGGGGTGGCAATTTTTGACATGACACGATAGCACGACATGAAAATGATACGAAAATAGCGGGTTAGTGCTTAGCATTATCGTGTTCGTGTCCTTATCGTGTCAACACAATAACGACACGAAATTTTCGTGTCGTGTTTGTGTTTTTATGTGTTTACACAATAAGGACATGAACACGATAATGACACGACACGAACACGATAAGGACACGATAATGACACGATAATGACACGACACGAACACGATAAGGACATGATAATGACATGTTTACCTATTAGTAACACGATAATGACATGACACGAACACGATAATGACACGTTTACCTGTTGGTGACACGATAACCTGATATTTTGTATGTTTGTATCGTGTATTGTCGTGTAATATCGTGTAATTTGTTATTGTTTATTAACATATAAATCATTTTTTTTTCTTTTTGACTTATCATGTCACTATCGTGTAGTGTCGTGTCGACACGAAAATTTTCGTGTTCGTGTTCGTGTCGGAGCAGATCCTTATCGTGTCGTGTTCGAGTGTGTCCTTATCGTGTCGACACGAAACACGATACGATAACACGATTTGCCAGCCTTAGGCTCAAATCATCACCCCATTTTGGTTTCTTGCTCGTCTTCTATTTGCAGGGGTCCAGTTTCTTTTGTTTCCAGCGTATGTGAGTTTATCATGATTCATTTCGAGATCTGGTTACTTCTTCTTGGGTCCTTCCATGTTCCACGCCCTACTCCCTATTGTGCGTCATGTGGAAGCTCAAAAGGTTGCGTCAGGCTATTAAAGTCTGGAATAGAGATGTTTTTGGAGGTGTTAATCGTTGGGTTGAGAGTCAGATGGAGAAAGTTCAGCAGATTCAGGCAGATATTGAGACCTCTGGTTTTACAGCTGCACGTCGGGACTTAGAGCTTGACGCCCAGAAGGAGTTGTCTCACACGCTTTTATTACAATCTGAATTCCTTAAGCAGAAAGCCCGCTCGGCCTGGCCTAAGGATAGGGATCGTAATACAACATTTTTTCATCACTGCTGCCAGATTCGCTGTGGACGCTCGAGGATCCAGGGCCTGATGATCAATGGTAATTTCTCAGATGATCCAGCTGTTCTTGGGAATCATATTATATCCTTCTATAAGGAGCTATTTGCGGATTTAGGGGGTAGCACTTCAGATTACACTATGGTTGATCAGGTTATTTATCCTATTATGGGGGCTTTGGATAACGCCAGATTGACGGTTATTCCTTCGGATTTGGAGATTAAGGAAGTAGTTTTTGATATGGATTCAGACAGTTCTCCTGGCCTGGACGGCTTTAATGGGACGTTTTATCGTCATTTTTGGGATGTTATTTCAACAGAGGTGGGCGCTGCTATCCGTTTTTTCTTTGTCAGCTCATCCCTACCTTCGGGGTTGAATGCTAGTTTTATGGCACTCATTCTGAAGACTAAGGATGTTAATACTATTAAGAACTTTCGGCCGATTGTGATGAGTAATTTTCTTTTCAAGATTATTACCAAGATCTTGGCTACTCATTTGGGCTCGATCATTTCTGTTTATTTGTCTCCTCGCGCGTTCGGGTTTATTCCGGGGAGGCAGATTCATGATTGTATCGCTATGGTTTCTAAAGGCTTCAATGTTTTGCATGGTCGGAATGATGCTAATATATTCTTAAAGATTGATATCCGCAAGGCGTTTGACATGTTGAAATGGGGATTCTTACTGCACATCGTTTTGTGCCGGTTTGGTTTCTCGGAGATTTTCATTCACTGGGTTGACGTTATTCTTCGGTCTTCCAGAATTTCGGTTTTACTGAATGGGGCGCCTATCAGGTACTTCACCTATTTTAGAGGTGTTAGGCATGGGGACCCACTTCCCCCGTTACTATTTTGCATCGCAGAGGAGGTACTGAGCAAATTCATCGAGGCCGTGGTTAATCAGAATCAGTTAGGGCCGTTCATCGCGCCTAGGCGTATCATTTTCCCTTCGTCCATTCTTTACACTGATGACATTGTTATTATGAGTGGGGCATCTTCAGCTAACGCCCGTATCCTGCTTCAGATCCTCACCTTATATGATGATATCTCGGGTCAAGCTTTCAACCCTCGGAAATCTAAGGTTTACTTCAAATTCCAGGTCTAAAATCATGTGCGGGGACGCGTTCAGACTATTATGGGTATCCAGCCCGGGGGCTTCCCTATGACTTATTCGGGCCCCAATAGGCTGCAAATTTACAGCCAGTCTTTGATAAGGTAATTCTCAAATTCAGAAGATGGAAAGGTACTTCCCTATCTCTAGTTGGTCATGTTTGCCTTGTTAATTCGGTGATTACCAGTTCGTTTGTGCACACGATGATGGTTTACAAATGGCCTCGATCATTGATTAAGAAAATGGAAAGGGCCATGTGTAATTTTATTTGGACTGGGGATGTCAATTCTAAAGGTTCGATAGTAGTTAATTGGGAACGGTGTTTCACGCCTTGGGCCGAAGGGGGTTTGGGCGTGCGGTCCATTGTTGCGGCTAATACTGCCTTTTTGATGAAACTGGGTTGGAAGGTTATGCATTCAGACTCGGTGATTTTCAAAACCCTAAGGAAACGTTACTTGATGGCGGACGGGGCTCTTCGTAGGTCATTTATCCCTTCTTCTATTTGGGCTGGGATTAGGCCTGCATTGCAGATTGCTTGGATGATTCTCGTTGGATCCCTGGGTGCAATTCTGAGGTTTTATTCTAGCTTGACAACTGGCTGGGTTACTCTATAGCAGACATAATCGGTATTCCACATGAGTTCAGGCATTTATTTGGGCATCGCATTTCGGACTACTTCTATGAGGAGTCATGGCACTTCCCCTTCTCATTTGTGGAGGCTTACTTGGATTTGGTTTGGGATATTGTGCGAGTCCCCATCGCACATTCCTCGAGGGACACGCGGATCTGGCTAAATTCTGATGATGGGAAGGTTACATCGAAGGCGGCGTATTCTCATATTTGTCCCCATGCTCCGACAGTTAAATGGGGTTCTTGGATTTGGTCGCAACATATTCCAGAGCCGCGATCGGTGGTCGCGTGGCGGGCTATCCACAATCGCTTGGCAGTCTTGGACTTATTGCGTCCTAGGGGGAGTTTCATTGGCCCCTCGGTTTGTGCTCTTTGTTGTGCATCCGCTGAATCGGTTGACCATCTCTTTGTCTCTAGAGTATTTGAAGGGGCTCTTTGGCAATCGATTTTTGGTTCATTGGACGTTCATCTATTTATGGCTCATAGCTTTAATGAATTCTTAGTGCGTTTAATGAATTTTTATTTTCATGAGCAGGTAGCTTTCTTATGGCGAGTGGCAGTCCTGTCCTGCATCTGGCTTATTTGGCATATCCAGAATGAGTTGGTTTTTTCCAACAAATTCTATATGGTGGATGCGGCTATTCTTCATCTTGAGTTCTTATCATTGAATCATCTCATTAGATCGGGTCTGCATGCACAATGACCAAAAAGACCATCTTATCCTTCGCAGGCTGTGGGTTCCTGGGCGAGCTAGACATTCCCCGAAGATCATGGAAGTTAATTGGCAAAAACCCCTTCTGGGATGGATCAAGGTGAATACGGGGCAGTGATCTGTGGGCGCCAGGGAAACCTAATCGCTTAGGGGTCTTGAAATTGCAGAAGGTTTCTTTCGGGGGTGCTTTGTGAATAGTTGTGGTGCGAGTTATGCGTTCGAAGCCGAGTTGGTAGCAGCGATGTGGGCGATCCATTATGCATTTATTAAAGGATGGACAAAACTTTAGCTGGAGTCGAATTTGATTTATGTGGTGAACTTGATTGATAAGAGATCCGTGGAGGTCCCATGGCGCCACCTTAGCAAGTGGCGTTACATTCTTCACCTGATCTCCCAGATGGATTTGTTGGTCTCACATATTTTTGGGAAGGCAATCGAGTGGTAGATAGGTTAAGTAAGAAGACGGACTATGGGACTTGGTGGGGCGTCCCGCCTGAATATCTTGCGCCTTTTCTCACTGATGACTTTGTTGGTCAGTCCAATTATAAGTTTGTTAGCTAATGCGTCCGGGGTTCTATTTTGTATGTTTGGATGCCTTTTTTCTTTTATGGGGGTACTCTTTTTCCCGCCAAGGGTTTTTTCCATAAGGGTGGGTTTTACCTTGGGAGATTTTAATGAGGCCCCAACCATTCAGCCATTTGGTTTGCTTGTGATCATTTCGATTTTGTTTCGTACTTTTTTCAGGCTTACTTCTTTGGCTACCTGATCAGCCTGTGATCTGGATGACTCTCTTTTTTTCATTTTTATATGTATATTCCAATTCATTAAAAAAATTTGAATATAGTTTAACCTCACCTAATTGGTGTAGTTAACTCTTTGTTTTATAAGATTAGTGAATTCGAAGGGAAACCCTAATGCGCTCTTCTCTCTCCTCTATTCCGTCCAACCGTCCCATCTAATGCCACCGGTGTCGTCGTCGGTCGTCTCCCTCATGGCCTCGTCGGAATCTTTTTCTGGATTAACTTCTAACTTCATGCCTTTTCATGCACGATCTCAGCCGCAAACTACGTCTCAATTGAATTCCAAGTCCGTTGCTCATCCATCCGTGCCCCGCGTCGAACTTCATGGCGATGAGAGTTGTGTCCCATCGTCTGCGGCATTCTCTTGCTATGGGTTACCATCTAATTTTGTGCCGTCCAAAAACATCTCATGCCCGTCCCCTTCTCCATATGTAGTTGTCGGGCTGATTACACAAGAGATGTTCCTGCATCCGCCAACGTCTCATGCGACGCCTTCACTTGTGGAGGGATCTGGGGGTCACCTTGCCTTGCAGCCACTGCCACTGGGGGGCCATCCTTTACCCCCATGGCTGCCAATAACCATGGGGGGCCGCCCCCTCTATGTGTTCTTATGAGGGGCCGGCGACTACTCTCCCTCCTAGGGCCACCCCCTCCCGGGGAGTGATGACCCCTGGGCCACAGTCTGCCATCCTCAGAGCAATCCTCCTGCATGCCCTCCCACGAATGCTACTCAATTGGCTGGAAGCTCCTCCATCATGGTCTCTCTCCATGCCTCGAACCCTCGACTTTTGGCTCATAGCGTTAGCTCACGTTAATTTGAGTAACTCTTTCGCGAAAGTGGTTTCAGGTAATATCCATCCATTGGATTCTACTTTCCCCCAGGCCCCAGGTAATACTGCTTCATTTTCTCATATGGTTTCTGGTAAGATGCAATCTATCCCTTAATCAGTTAGGAAAGGGGATTATTATTCTATTACAATTGATGAAAACATTTATCAGCAACGGCTTGCCGAGTTTTCATACTCTTTGATTGGGCGGGTTATTTTGGGAAAAGGTAACAAGCCATGGCCTACTATGCTTCTGCATAAAAGGCTATCCGAGCTATGGAGCTATGGTGCATTAAAAATGACTGGAAACTAATTCCTTTGGGCAAGGGATATTTTTGTGTTAAATTTTTTCATGCGCAGGATCGAGCTCGGGCTCAACTATGCATCAATTAGGCGCTTAATCAGGGTACCATTCGACTTTCTCCTTGGGTTCCGGATTTCAATCCTTACAAGGTGCACACTTCAGTAACCAGTGTTTGTGTTCGCATTTTTGAGCTCAGTCTGGAATACTGGGATCTTAACACTATCCTGGGGATCGCCAGTGCTATTGGTAATCTGATACAAATTGATCAGCGATTGATTGATGGATCTCAGGGGCATTTCATTCATGTGCTCGTTGATATTGATCTCGCAAAACCGTTGGAGGATCACATTATGGTGGAACGGGTTGGCCAATGTTCATTTATTTCGGTTACCTATGAGAAACTACCAGCATGTTGTTCTAAGTGTAATGTTACAGGACATTCAAGGATTCTTGCCGTCTTACTTCTACGGGAACCTGGAAGCGCTGGAGCTAAAGGCACACCATCCCGATCTGGGCGTTCCACGGCCGAGAGGGACGCTCGAATTGATTCAAATGGGACGTTACGAGTTCGTAAAATTTATTGTCTATGCAGCGGAGGACAAGGGCAAGGCCATTGATGACATAATGGGAAATACGGGTTCGACTATGCGGTCGGGCTCTCCCTCCTGCGCATTAGTCACTTGCCCTACTGACATACACGTTGGTAATGCATTTGAAGCACTTGCTTCAGAGGACTCCCCAGAGCAGCAATCCTCGGATTCCCCTACAGATTTACCCACTCAACATCCTGTTCCCAAGGCTTCATTTTCCACCACCGGTTCATTCTCTACAAATCTGCCTCTTACGATTCAACATCCGTTGGAGAAGCCTATTCGAGCTCTTAGTCGCGCCTTCCGGGATAGCTACCTTGATTCAGCCAAATCCAAATTGCTTCAGATTGTTGCTCAGGGCACATCTCCGGCTATTCATGACCTCATTATTGAGTCGGATCACCTAACGCCCAATGAATTAGATTTTGCGGCTTTAAAATGATGGGCGGATATGCAGATGAGGTTGCTAATGCTCAATCGTCGAATCCTGCGACACACCACACTCCTATTTTTACCATGCGTTCGACACGGGCGGCTCCTCCACCTCTGTCTCAATGAATTGCATCTTCTGGAATATCCGGGGGATTGTGAGCATTGCTTCTCGTAATGTTCTTAAGGCTTTATGTAAGAAGCATAAACCTTCTATTTTGGCTATCTGTGAACCTAAGGTGGACATTTCTTCGATTTGATTCCTCTTTGTAGTAGTCTGGGATTGAATTTCGTGACTCAGAATTTTCGACCCAACGGTATGGCTGGTATTTGGGTATTTTGTGATTCAGGCGTCTCCATTTTGCAGCAGGTTTGGTCTTCTTCTCAGTGCATTGTTCTGCAGGTCCAATTGAGTTCTATGATTTTTCATATTGGTTTTGCTCATGGTTTATGTGATCATATTGGTCGGCGCACGCTTTGGTTGGATTTGAGTAATTTGGGTCTTGATGATTTATTACTTATTGGGGATTTTAACGCTGTTTTGAGTGGTCATAAGCGCTCGGGCAGTGGTACTTTATCCCAGGCCTCTTGTCAGGATTGTAGAGACTTTTTGGAGAATGCTGGTTTATTCTCTGTGCAGACTACGGGGAATCCATTCACTTGGTGCTCCCCCCGCACGCCTCTATCACTTCTCCAGGCTAAGTTGGATAAAGCCCTAGCAACGTGTAGATTTTTCTCTCTTTGGCAAGTTGTTAAGGGTTTGGTCCTCCCTCGCATTGGATCGGATCACCATCCCATTCTGGTTTCCTGCTCTTCATCTATTAGCAGGGGTCTGGTCCCATTTCGTTTCCAGCGTATGTGGGCTTTTCATGATACATTTCGCGATTTGGTTACTTCTACTTGGGCACTTCCTTGTGCTTCGCCCAATCCTTTGCGGTGCGTCATGTGGAAGCTTAAAAGGCTACGACAGGTCATTAAGGTCTGGAACGAGAATGTTTTTGGGGATGTTAATCATATGGTGGAGAGTCAGATGGAGAACTTCCGTCATATTCAGGCAGATATTGAGACCTTGGGCTTGGGGCGGGCTGCTCGTCGTGATATTGAACTCGAAGCCCAGAACGCTTTGTCTCACACACTGTTATTACAATCTGAATTTCTTAAGCAGAAGGCCCGCTCGGCCTGGCTTAAGAATGGGGATCATAATACAACATTTTTTCATCGCCGTTGCAAGATTCGTAGTGGTCGCTCAGGGATCCAGGGTTTGATGATCGATGGTAGCTACTTAGATGATCCAACTGTTCTTGGGAATCATTTTATTTCCTTCTATAAGGAGCTCTTTGCGGACACAGGGAGTACTGTTTCGGATTATACTATGGTTGTTCACGTGATTTCTGATACGGATTGTACGAAGGACCCATTGAATATATCGATTCAAGAACCCAACGTATACAAGTAGGCAGCGGATATTCCAGATCGATGATCTAGTTTGATCTTACCTAGAGCTTTATAACCTTGACCAATTGGCTATATGATCAGCCAAGAACCTTGGTATGGTGAACACCACAAGATATTGCTCAAGTATCTTGATAAGTTCTTAAACAATTGAAAACTCTACAAAGAGAATTTCAACTCACAAAGGCAAATGCCAATTTCAATATATCAATCAATTGTCAATTCATACATGAGCTGCCATGCTTGTATATTTACAATATGATTCTTCAATGTTAATCCCAAATTGGCTTTTCATGGGATTTGAAGAGACATTCTTGACCCCTTTTACTAGTCTTACAAGATAGAAAATGACTCTCCCAAGTTTAGCTTTAGTGGGATTTGAAGAGACACTCTTGTGGGATGTGAAGAGACACTCTAGACCACCTTTACTAGACTTGGAAAATAACCACTAGACTTATTTTATTGAATAGTCATTCTTGACCAAATTAACTTAACTAAGACACTTTGACTAACAAAATGCTGAAAATTGACCAATTTAAGAAAAATGGAAAATCATTCCTATTGGGCTTGATGTGTTGGACGAAAATAATGGCCCATATGCTCCAAAATAAATCTTCAATTCAGATTCATGCTTGAGCCCAACTTATTAGATGCAATCTGGCCCAACAACTTGAATAACATTCATTAAGGCCTTCTATTGAGCTCCCTTGTACATTTTTTTTAATTTCAGCAACAAGAGTCATCAAAGCTTGCTTGATTTGTTTAGCTCTTGCTCACGTGATTGGACCTCCATGAATCATCATTGGTTCTTTATTTCCTTGAGTCGTAATTACAGGGATGGTCTTCATCATTCCCTTCTTCTTCGAAAGGATTCGTCCTCGAATCTGATTCTGCATTAAAAGGAGATAGATCAGACACATTAAAAGTAGCACTCACATTATACTCACCTGGAAGATCAATCTTGTAGGCATTGTCATTGATCTTTGCAATCACTTGAAATGGTCCATCCCCCCTTGGTTGTAGCTTGGACTTCCGCTTTGCTGGAAACCTTTCTTTTCTCAAGTGCAGCCAAACCCAATCTCCTGGTTCAAAGATTACTTGTTTTCGACCCTTGTTGGCTTGTTTAATATATCGCTCGGTTTGCTTCTCAATATTAAGTTTCGCCTTTTCATGCAACTTCTTAACCAATTTTGCCTTAGCTTTTCCACCAAGACTTGCTTGCTCTTCAACAGGGATAGAAACAAGATCAAGTGGACTCAATGGATTAAATCCATAAACAATTTCAAAAGGAGTAAAGTTAGTTGCAGAATGTACACTCCTATTATATGCAAACTCAGCAAATGGCAAACAATCTTCCCAATTCTTTAAGTTCTTGTGAATCAAAGCTCGAAGTAGTTGAGACAAAGTTCTATTGACTACTTCAGTTTGCCCATCAGTTTGTGGGTGGCAAGTAGTAGAAAAAGAAGTTTAGTTCCCATTTTGCTCCATAACACACGCCAAAAGTGACTTAAAAATTTCGCATCTCTATCACTCACAATTGTCCTTGGAACTCCATGCAAACGCACAATTTCTCTGAAGAACAAATCAGCAACATGAGTAGCATCATCACTTTTATGACAAGGAATGAAATGTGCCATTTTAGAAAATCTATCAACAACCACAAACACGAGAATCTCTACCCTTACTTGTTCAAGGTAAACCCAAAACAAAGTCATTTGAGATATGTCCACCCAAGGTTCATTTGGAATAGGTAAAGGTTTATACATTCCATGAGGTTGTGATTTTGATTTAGCATGTTTACAAGTTATGCACTTTTCACAAATTCTTTCAACATCAACACGCATACAAGGCCAAAAGAAATGATCACGTAGAACTTCCAAGGTTTTATGCACACCAAAGTGTCCCATTAAACCTCCCTCATGCACTTCTCTAACAAGTAACTCTCGAATAGAACATTTGGGGATGTAAAGTTTGTTTTCACGAAATAAGTACCCTTCGTGTTTATAGGACTTTCCAAATGCAGCATGCTCACAAGCTATATAAATAGAAGAGAAATCAGAATCATTGTCATACATTTCCTTTATTGACTCAAAACCAAGAAGCTTAGAACCCAATGTAGTGATTAAGGCGTGCCTCCAAGATAATGCATCAGCTACAGTGTTTTCTTTCCCCTTTTTATATTTAATCACGTAAGGAAATGATTCAATGAACTCCACCCATTTGATATGTCGCTTGTTCAACTTACCTTGGCCCTTGAGATATTTTTGAGATTCATGATCAGTATGAATCACAAACTCCTTTGGCCACAAGTAGTGCTGCTGAGTTTCCAAAGCTCTCACCAAAGCATAGAGCTCTTTATCATACCATCATTTCTCCTTACTTGTCTCCGACTCAGTTTGGATTTATTCCGGGCAGGCAGATTCACGATTGTATCGCGTTGGTTTCAGAAGGGTTTAATATTTTGCAGGGGCAGAATGACACCAACATGATCTTAAAAATTGATATCCGTAAGGCTTTTGATACGGTTAATTGGGGTTTTCTGATTCACGTGTTGCATCGCTTTGGTTTCTCCGAAGTGTTCATTCACTGGATAGAGATTATCCTTCATTTTTCCAGAATTTTGGTCCTTCTGAATGGGTTGCCTGTGGGTTATTTCTCATGTTTTCGAGGGGTTAGGCAGGGGGATCCGTTATCACCCCTGCTCTTTTGCATCGCAAAAGATGTTCTGAGTAGATTAGTGGAGGAGGCGGTGAAGAGAAACCACCTTCAGGCGTTTATGGCGCCTAAGCAGTTGACTTTCCCTTCGTCGATTATGTATGCGGACGATATTGTGATTATGTGTGGGGCCTCCACAACCAATGCACGTACCATTATTCAGGTGCTAATCTTTATGTGGACATTTCGGGATAGATTTTCAATCCGAATAAATCTAAAGTTTATTTTGGCAGCCGAGTTTCTAATTATGTGCGAGGACGTATCCAGACGATTACGGGGATGCATATGGGCGCCTTCCCTATGGTCTATCTAGGCGCCCCAATCTTCAAGGGTGCGCCTAAAGTGGCGGATCTTCAGCCAGTGTTCGATAAGATTATCTTTAAATTCAGGAGGTGGAAAGGGTCCTCTTTGTCTATTGCTGGTCGCATTTGTTTGGTGAATTCGGTGATTACCATCTCCTTCGTGCATACTATGATGGTTTACAAGTGGCCTAGAATATTGCTTCGGCAAATGGAAAAGGCCATGCGTAATTTCATCTGGACTGGGAATGTGAACTCTAAAGGATCAGTGGTGGTTAACTGGAGTCGTTGTTGTATGCCACGGGCGAAAGGACGTTTGGGCGTCCGTTCCATCGTTGTTGCCAACAATGCCTTCCTTATGAAGATGGGTTGGAAGATTATGACTTCAAACTCTTTGGTTTACAGCACCCTCAGAAAGCGCTTTTTCACTTATGAGGGTTTCCCACGCCATTCGTACATCCCCTCTTCCATATGGAGGGGGTTTCGGCCTGGGATCTCGGAATTATTGGAGGACTGTCGCTGGATTCCCGGATGCAACTTCGGCATTTCATTCTGGCTGGATAATTGGCTGGGTTACACCATTGCGGATAGGATTGGTATCCCGCAGGAGTACATATATTTATTTCGGCAGCGCATCTCAGATTACTTTTACGATGGGACTTGACACTTCACTCTACCGTTTATAGAGGCATATTTGGATATGGTTCGAGATATTGTTAGAATCCCCATTGCCCGGGATTCGTCGGACGCGCAGGCATGGATACACTCTGATGATGGGACCGTTTCCTCGAAGGCGGCCTACTCATATCTGCGCCCTCACTCCCCGGTGGTTCAATGGGGTTCCTAGATTTGGGCACCTCACATTCCGGAAAGACGTTCGATTGTGACTTGGCGCGCCATTCACAACTGACTGGCAGTTTTGGATGTTCTGCGACCACGGGGTTCCTTCACGGGCCCCTCGGTTTGTGTTCTTTGTTGTCTTGTGAATTTATTGATCATTTATTTGTCTCATGTGCTTTTGCAGGGACCCTATGGAAGTGGATTTTCGATTCTTTTGATATCCATCACTTTAGGGCTTATAGCTTCAATAAATTCCTCGTGTGTTTAATGAGTCTTCATTTCAGTGAGCAGGTTTCTTTTCTCTGGCGGGTTGCAGTGTTATCCGGTATTTGGCTCATCTGGCAAATTAGAAATGACTTGACCTTCCATGACAAGATCTGGACTCTAAAGGCGGCCATCCTACGCCTTCGGGTTCTTATTCTTGAGTCATCTTCCTTGGACAGAGGTTGCATGCATAATGACCAAAGGGACCTTCTCATTCTCTGTCGGCTACGGGTTCCTAGGCGCCCAAGACAGGCCCCCAAAGATTGTGCAGGTTAATTGGCAGAAACCCTTGCCGGGATGGATTAAAGTGAACACGACGGCAATGCATCTGGCTCGCCCGGGCGTCTCACTGCTTCCGGAGTTTTTCGCAATTGCAGAGGGTTCTTTCGCGGATGTTTTGTGGAAAGATGTGGTTCGGGTTTTGCTTTTGAGGCGGAGTTGATGGCGCAATGCGGGCCATCTATTACGCTTCCGCGCAAGGGATGGAATCATCTATGGTTGAGTCCGACTCGGTTTATGTGGTGGAATTGTTGTGGAAGAGATCCACTTGAGAGGTTCCTTGGCGACATCCGAGCATGTGGCGATACACCCCGCACCTCCTTTCTCGGATGAACTTGGTGGTTTCGCATATCTTGGGAAGGCAACCGGGCAAATGGATATTCTTTGCAAGACTTCGCACGAGGATACGTGGTGGGGGGCACCCCCAGTAGCCATAATCTCGTCCCTCACTCGGGATTATGTTGGCCAAGCCAATTATAGGTTTGTTAGCTAGTGCATTTGGTCTTCTAGTTGCTTTTGTTTTGGACGTTTTTCTCTCATGGGGGTACTCTTTTTCCTTCGAGGGTTTTCCCACAAAAGTGGGTTTTACCTTGGAAGGTTTTAACGAGGCCCCAACCATTGACCATCCGGTGGCTTGTGACCATTTCGTTAGATTCTTTGACTTTGTTCCCAGGCTTTACTACTTTGGTTACCGATCGACTGTGATCGGGACTACTCTTTTTCATTTTATATATATATATTCGCATTTATTCAAAAAAATCATACGTCGGATAGTTCAATTGAGCACCTTTCAACTTCTCGCTAAAGTAAGCAATTGGTCTTCCCTCCCGCATCAAAACAGCACCTACACCCACTCCGGATGCATCACATTCAAGCTCAAATGATTTATCAAAATTAGGTAATGCAAGAATAGGTGCGGTAGTTAGTTTTTCTTTAAGGAGTTCAAATGCATGTTCTTTGTTTTTCTCCCCAATGAAAACCAACTTCTTTTTTGATTATTTCATTCAATGGTGCAGCAATGGTGCTAAAATTCTTTACAAACTTCCTGTAGAAGCTTGCAAGATCATGAAAATTTCTCACTTCAGTAATGCTTTTAGGAATTGACCAATCTAAAATAGCATTGACTTTTTCCTTTTCCATTTCAATTCCATTGGCAAGTACCACAAATCCAAGAAAAACAACTTTGCCCATGCAAAAAGAACACTTTTTCAGATTAGCATGCAAAGATTCTCTTCTTAAAGTGTTTAACACTGCACGCACATGATCAAGATGTTCCTCTAAGCTATTGCTATAGATAAGGATGCCATCAAAATAAACTACAACAAACTTGCCAATAAAGTTACGCAAAACATGGCTCATTAATCTCATGAAAGTGCTTGGTGCATTAGTTACACCAAAAGGCATTACTAACCACTCATATAAACCATACTTTGTTTTAAAGCGAGTTTTCCATTCATCACCTTCTTTAATTCGAATTTGATGATAACCACTCTTCAAATCAATTTTAGTGAAGACTATAGCACCATGCAATTCATCAAGCATATCATCTAACCTAGGAATAGGATAGCGATACTTGCTAATGATTTTATTGATGGCACGACAATGCATGACGCATTCTCCACGCTCCATCTTTTTCGGTACCATGATCTTTGATACGGCACATGGACTCATGCTTTCTCTAATTTTGCCCTTTGTCAACAACTCCTCCACTTGCATTTGAATTTCTTTTTCTCTCTTAGGGTTGGCTCGTATCTTTGGTCAGTTTGGAAGCACCGTCCCAGGATGAAATCAATTTGATGTTCAATTCCTCTTAGTGGAGGCAATCCATTTGGCTCTTCTTCCGGAAAGACGTCATTGTATTCCTGCAAAAGAGAAATAAAACAACTTGGCAAAGATGTGGTTAGCTCATTAGCGTTCAAATAGGACTCCTTAAACACCATTACTAACACACTCTTTTCTTCAACTAACGCCCTTTATAACTCACTTGCTTTTGCGTAGAAATTCAGCCTTTTTTTGCCCTCTACCTTTTCTCCCTCATTCACACTCAATTCATTCCTCTTATCATTATCTCCACTTTTTTTTCACTCGAATTTTTCCCCTCTTCCTTACTTTTTTTCTTCTCTCGGACTCTCTTATTTTTCTTGCTTGGGACATTTTGATTTGATCTTCTTGCACTTGTTGTGGAGTCAAAGAAACAAGCTGGATATTTTTATTATGATGCTTGAGTGTGCATCGATTAAGAAAACCATCATACGTCACCCTTCTATCGAATTGTCGTGGTCTCCCCAATAGAATATGGCTAGCATGCATTGGTACCACATCACATAGAACATCATCCTTGTAATTACCAATAGAAAATGATACCAAAACTTGCTTAGTCACACGAATTTCTCCACAATCATTAAGCCATTGCAGCTTGTATGGATTGGGGTGCTTCGTGGTAGCTAAATTCAGTTTTTCCACCATTTCACAACTAGCAACATTAGCACAACTCCCTCCATCAACAATTAACATGCACACCTTACCTTGAACTAAACACCTTGTGTGGAAGATGTTCTCCTTTGTTGTTAAACTTCTTCCATCTTTGTTTGCATGTTTAGAGCTCTTCTAACAACCAAAAGCTCTCCATGTTCGGGTATGGTCTCTTCAAGTTGTTCCTCTTCTTGTTCACTTTCTTGTTTGGACATTCGGATGCAATGTGTCCAAACCCCGACAACGAAAACATTTGATATCTCGATTTCGAGAATTGGAGTTGAGACCCTTTCCCTTATCAACCTCATTGTACTTGGTTTTAAATGCCTCGGTTTGAGTTTTAGAGGTATGTACCAAGTCCATCCCTAGTACCTGAGACTTGCTTTCAACATTCCTTCTTTCATCTTGTTGGTAGATTGAAAATTCGATCACGTAACTCTTTTGAAATGAACCCTTCTTCTTGAGTTGCCTTTCCACCTTTATGGCTGTATGCACCATGTCTTCAAGCTCCACATAGTGTTGCAACTCCACTATGTTAGCAATCTCCTATTCAGCCCGCTTAGGAATCTTGCCATGGTAGCCTCCCTATCTTCATCAACATTGGCCCTAATCATTGAAATCTCCATGTCCTTGTAATACTCATCCATTTGATCTACTACCTCGAGTCATTGTTTGGAAGTTTTTGATACAAGTCACGAAAATAATGAGATGGTACAAATCTCCTACGCATGGTAGTCTTCATTTCAGCCCAAGTAGTAATTGATCTTTCTCGTAATGCCTTCGATTTGTTGTTAATTGATCCCACCAAACTAATGCATAGTCGGTGAACTCAATTGCAGCAAGTTTTACCTTCTTTTCCTCGGAGTAATTGTGGCATTCGAAAATAAGATCCACCTTTTTCTCCCACTCCAAATATGCTCAAGGGATCACTTCTTCCATGGAATATAGGGATATTCGTTTTGATGTTCCCTAAGTCTCGATCACCTTCATTATTTTGCCTTCTCCCACCTCGTCTATTTCCATGGTGTAGCGGCTCCATTTCTTCTTCCTCCTCGATTCCCACTCCTCATTACGTCTCCATTGATTTGGTTGAGGTATCTCACGCCTCCTAGTCTTTGGTTGTTCAAGCCTCTCCAAACAATCCGTTATATTTTCAAGAATCGCTGTAAATCTTGCAAATTGTTGTTGCATAGCCTCAATTGTGAAATCTTTTTCTCCAACCTTGCTGTCCGACGTCTCCTCCATGATATGTTCCTCACAAAACACTCGTGTATCACTCAAGATGATCCACACAATTCACTCAATTGGCTTTTACCTCCCCTCTAATGATCTCACCACTCAATGCCTTTTACCACTCAAATTCTCATATGTAGGCTCAATAAGAATAAGAACAAATCAAGAAAAGCAATTTCAAGTCTCGTTCAACAAATGATATGCCCGTGTACAAAAAGAACAATAAGAATTCTTTCTAAGAGACAAGATAAAATTTCTTTTGTTGGTGTATCTTTAGGATCCAACAACTAGATTTTTGTTTTTGTATGTACTTCTCAAGATTGAATGGAAAAGGAATTCATATTTTTTTTTCTGTTTTTTTTTTTCGTTTTTTTTTTTTTTAAAACTAGAAGATAGAATATGTATAAAATGATAGGAAACCAGATCAATACCAGGTTGCTACGATACCAAATTGATACGGATTGTATGAAGGACCCATTGAATATATCTATTCAAGAACCCAACGTATACAAGTAGGCGGCGGATATTCGGATCGATGATCTAGTTTGATCTTACCTAGAGCTTTATAACCTTGACCAATTGGCTATATGATCAGCCAAGAACCTTGGTATGGTGACACCACAAGATATTGCTCAAGTATCTTGATAAGTTCTTAAACAATTGAAAACTCTACAAAGAGAATTTCAACTCACAAAGGCAAATGCCAATTTCAATATATCAATCAATTGTCCATTCATACATGAGCTGCCATGCTTGTATAGTTACAATATGATTCTTCAATGTTAATCCCAAATTGGCTTTTCATGGGATTTGAAGAGACATTCTTGACCCCTTTTACTAGTCTTACAAGATGAAAATGACTCTCCCAAGTTTAGCTTTAGTGGGATTTGAAGAGACACTCTTGTGGGATGTGAAGAGACACTCTAGACCACCTTTACTAGACTTGGAAAATAACCACTAGACTTATTTTATTGAATAGTCATTCTTGACCAAATTAACTTAACTAAGACACTTTGACTAACAAAATCTTTGAAAATTGACCAATTTAAGAAAAAATGGAAAATCACTCCTATTGGGCTTGATGTGTTGGACGAAAATAATGGCCCATAAGCTCCAAAATAAGTCTTCAATTCAGATTCATGCTTGATCCCAACTTATTAGATGCAATCTGGCCCAACAACTTGAATAACATTCATTACTTGGCCTTCTATTGAGCTCCCTTGTACATTTTCTTTAATTTCAGCAACAAGAGTATCAAAGCTTGCTTGATTTGTTTAGCTCTTGCTCTCGTGATTGGACCTCCATGAATCATCATTGGTTCTTTATTTCCTTGAGTCGTAATTGCAGGATGGTCTTCATCAATTTTTCCCATGGTTGGGGCGTTGGATAATGCTAGTTTGATTGTCATTCCTTCGGATGCTGAGATTAAGGAAGCAGTTTTGATATGGGTTCAAACAGTTCTCCAGGCCTGGACGGCTTCAATGGGACATTTTATCATCACTTCTGGGAGGGAGTATGGTACATGGTGCGGCATCCCGCCTGCGGAGCTCGTACATTTTCTCACTGATGACTATGTTTGCCAATCCAACTATAGGTTTGTTACTTAGTGTGTCACCGCTTCAGGTTTCTTTTCCCATTTTTGGACGCTATTTTCATTCATGGGGGATACTCTTTTTCCTACCAAGGGTTATTCCCACAAAAGTGGGTTTTACCTTGGAGGTTTTAACGAGGCCCCAACCATTCAGCCATCTGGTTGGCTTGTGACCATTTCGTTCTCTTTTATGACATTGTTTTCAGGCTTACTTTTGGTTACCTGATCAGCCTGTGATCATGAATACTCTATTTTTATATTTTTTATATATAATTTCGAATTTATTCAAAAAAAATCATCACTTCTGGGATGTTATCTCAGTACAGGTTAGCGCCGCTGTACATTTTTTCTTTATTAACTCGTCCATTCCGTTGTGGTTGAACGCTAGTTTTATGACGCTCATTCCAAAGACTAAGGATGCTAATACCATTGAGAACTTCCGCCCAATTGTTATGAGTAATTTTCTCTTCAAAATTATTACCAAGATCTTGGCTACTCGTTTGGGCTCTATTATTCGCTTACTTGTCTCACTGTGATTCGGGTTTATTCGGCGCAGATTCACGATTGTATAGCCATGGTTTCGAAGGCTTCAATGTTTTGCATGGGTGGAATGATGCTAATATGATCATGAAAATTGATATCCACAAATGGGGATTTCTACTTCATGTCCTGCACCGACTTGGTTTCTCGGAGATTTTCATTCATTGGGTTGAAGTTATTCTTTGGTCTTCGAATTTCGATTCTTCTGAATGGGACGCCGTGGGGTACTTCTCATGTTTTAGAGGTGTTAGACAGGGTGATCCGTTATCCCCGTTACTCTTTTGCATTGCGGAGGAAGTCGAGCATATTTATTGAGTCCATGTTAATCGAGAATCGGCTAGGGCCGTTTATTGCACCTAGACATGTCGTTTTCCGTCTTCCATTTTTTTTTATTGATGACATTGCCATTTTGTGTGGGGCCTCTTCAACTAACGCTCGTATCCTGCTCCAGTCACTAACCTTATACGCTAATATCTCGGGTCAGGCTTTCAACCCTCAAAAATCTAAAGTTTATTTCGTCTCCCAGGTCTCGAATCATGTGCGTGGTTGGGTTCAAACTATCATGGGTATCCAATGGGTCTTCCCTACGAGTTTATTTAGGAGCTCCGATATTTAAAGGTGCCCCTAAAAGCTGCAGATTCTGACCCATCAAGTGCTCCTTAAATTTCGAAGATGGAAAGGTAGTTCCTTATCTCTGGCTGGTCGAGTTTGCCTTGTTAATTCGGTGATTACCAGTTCGTTTGTGCACACGATGATGGTTTACAAAAGGCCTCGATCCTTGCTCAAGCAAATGGAAAGGGCCATGCGTAACTTTATTTGGACTGGGGATGTTAACTCTAATGGTTAACTGGAATCACCGTTGCACGCCTTGGGCTGAAGGGGGCTTGGGCGTCAGATCCATTACTGTGGCTAATACTGCCTTCCTTATGAAGCTGGGTTGGAAAGTTATGATTTCTGATTCTGTGATTTTCAAAACTCTCAGAAGACGATACTTGACAGTAGATGGTTCGATCCTTAGATCGTTCATACCTTCGTCGATTTGGAATGGGATTAGGTCGTGCATTGTTGATTGTTTAGACAATGCTCGTTGGATTCCTGGGGCTAATTCCAAGTTTTTATTCTGGCTTGACAATTGGTTGGGTTACTCTATTGCAGACAGAATTGGTATTCCTCAGGAGTACATATATTTATTTGGTCAGTGCATTTCGGATTACTTCTATGATGAGTTTTTTGAATAAATGTGAATATCTATATAAAAAATGAAAATAGAGTATTCCTGATCACAGGCTGATCAGGTAACCAAAAGAAAGCCTGAAAACAATGTCAAAAAAGAGAGCGAAATGGTCACAAGCCGACCAAATGGCTGAATGGTTGGGGCCTCGTTAAAACCTTTCAGGGTAAAACCCACCCTTGTGGGAAAAACCACTTAAAGGAAAAAGAGTACCCCCAGGCGTCCAGAAATGAAGAAGCAGCACGTGCTAACTAACAAACGTATAGGTGGATTGGCCACCATAGTCATCAGTAATATAATAAATAATGTCCTATGGTGGGACGCCCCACCATGTGCCATACTCCGTCTTCTTGCTCAATATATCCGCCACACGATTGCCTTCCCGAAATATATGTGAGACCACAAAATTCATATGGGCGAGCAGATGTAAGTGTAACGCCAATTACTGAGGTGGCGACACGGGACCTCCGTGGATCTCGTCTCCAGCAAGTTTACCACATACATAGAATCCGACTCCAGCCAAAATTGCGTCCAACCTTTTCTAGAAGAATACTGGATTTCCCACATTGCAGCCATCAGTTCAGCCTCAAACACGTATCCCGAACCACAATGATTTACAAAACATCCTCGAAAGAAACCTCTACAATTCCGGAAAACCCCAAGCGGTAAGTCTCCCCGACGCTCCGAGGAACTTCCGTCCGTGTTGACCTTGATCCGGCCCGGGGAGGGGTTTTGCCAATTAACCTCCACAATCTTCGGGGCTGTCTTGGGCGTCCGGAACTTTCGGCCTATTTAGGATAAGGAGGTCCTGTTTGTTGTTATGCATACAACCCCGATCTAATGATGATGATTCTACAATGAGTACTTTCAGATGGATTGTCGCAGCGCCGATTGTCCAGATTTTGCTATGAAATAATATCTCATTCGGATATGCCAAATGAGCCATATACATGAAAGGATAGCCACACGCAGGAGGAAGGTAACTCGCTCTTTGAATTGAAAATTCATTAGCCGTATTCAGGAAATTGTTGGCCTGAAATTGGTGAATGTTAAATGAGATAAAAATCCATCGCCGAGAGAGCCCTTGCGAAGACACATGAGACAAATAAATGATCAATCCATTTACGCAAATTCACAACAAAGAATGCAAAGCGGAAGGGCGATAATACTCCCCTTGGCTCGTAATAAATCCAAGACAACCAATCGATTGTGGATAGCCCTCCACCCCACCACCGATCGCCGTTCGAGGATGTACGCGACCAAATCCAAGAACCCCATTTGTGGCTGGATACTTAGGGCGCACGTGATCATATGCGGCCTTAGAAGTAATCGAATCGTCCTCTGAATTCAAACAAACACGAGTATCCCTAGAGTTAGGGGCAATGGGGACTCGTACAATCGCGAGGCCGGATCCAAATAAGTCTCCACAAATGAGAATGTGAAATGCCATTTCCGTCATAAAAGTAATACGAAATGCGATGTCGGAATAGGTATCTATATTCTTGGGGAATACTGTCTGACCATCAATAGAATAACTTGACCGAGTTATCAATCCAAAATAATACCTCGGAATTAGCTCCCGGGATCCAACGTGAATCCTCCAAGCAAGATGAAATGAAAGGTTTAATCTCAGTCTAGATAGAAGAAGGAATAAAAGACCTCTAGGTTGTCCCAATTGCAGCCAAAAATCGATGCCTAAGTGTGATGAAAGTGACCGACTCGAGTTCATGACCTTCCAGCCCATTTTCATCAAGAAAGTTGTATTAGTCGCAACGATCGATCTAATGCCCAACCCCCCTTCAGTCCGAGGTGTACAACACCGGTTCCAGTTAACCATCACCGACCATTAGAATTCACACTCCCAGTCCAAATGAAGTTACGCATTGCCCTTTCCATTTGCTTGAGCAACGTCGGGGCCATTTGTAAATCATCATGGTATGGACAAACGAGCTAGTAATCACCAAATTAACCAAGCAAACACGACCCGGCCAAAGGGAAAGAGACGAACCTTTCCATCGTCGAATTTAAGGATGATCTTATCAAAGACGGGCTGAAGATCCGCAACCTTAGGGGCCCCTTTGAAGATTGGGCGCCTAAATAAACTGTAGGGAACGTCCCGAGTTGAATCC
Organism: Rehmannia glutinosa; assembly: GCA_016081115.2. Lineage (NCBI taxonomy): Eukaryota > Viridiplantae > Streptophyta > Magnoliopsida > Lamiales > Orobanchaceae > Rehmannia > Rehmannia glutinosa. The sequence continues at coordinate 107,504,791 of CM071926.1, forward strand.
CCATGATTGTCTGCACTCTTCCACTAATATGAGATGAGACCGGTGCCAAAATAAACTTTGGATTTATGAGGATTGAAAGCTTGGCCCGAAAATATCTGCGTAAAGGTTGAGAATGCGAGAAGAATACGGGCGTTTTTGAAGAAGCTCCACACATAATAACAATATCGTCGGCGTATAGGATAGATGATGGAAAGATTATGCGTGCAGGCGCGACAAGCGGAGCAAGCCTATTATGCTCAACCGCGACATCGATAAATTTACTAAGAACCTCCTCTCGCAATGCAAAACAACAACGGGGATAAAGGATCACCTTGTCAAACTCCTCTAAAACAAGGAAGTACCCCCGGCGTCCCATTCGAAGAAGCGAAATTCGGGCGACAGAAGAATAACATCCACCGGTGGATGAAGATCTCGAGAAGAAACCAAAACGGCGAAAAACGTGAAGTAAGAAGCCCCATTTCAGGTATCAAATGCCTTACGAATATCAATCTTCAAGATCATATTCATATCCAATCTACCGTGCAAGACATTGAATCCTTGGATACGGGTGCAATCTGATCATGAATCTGTCTTCCGGGGACAAATCCGAATTGAGTAGGTGATAAATATGTAGTGATAATCGAACCTAAACGCGTAGCCAAAATTTTAGTAATAATCTGAAAAGAAAATTACTCATGACAATTAGGCGAAAGTTCTCAATAACATTAGCGTCATTGGTCTTTGGGATTAGCGCCATAAAACTAGCGTTCACTCCCAGGTAGTGACGAACTAATGAAGAAAAATCTGATCGCGGCGATCACCTCGATCGATATAACATCCCGAAGTTGCAATAGAATATCCTGAAAGCAAACCGCCTCGGCCCTGGCGAGCTATCCGAATCCATATCAAATACCACTTCCTTAATCTCGTATCAGATGGAATGACGAGTTAGGCTAGCATTATCGGCCGCCCCACCCTGGGAGAAATCACACGATCAATAGTGGAGTAATCCGGAGTAATGCTCTCATTATCCGCAAAGAGCTCCTTGTAAAATGAAATAATATGATTCCCAAGCACTGTTTTATCATCCGTGTAAACACCGTCCACCATAAGACCCTGAATCCCCTATTGCCCACTGCGAATCTGGCTCTGACGATGAAAAAATGTCGTGTTACGATCCCCATCCTTAAGCCATGCCGAGCGAGACCGTTGCTTAAGGAATTCAGATTGTAGTAGCAAAGTCTGAGAGAGAAGCTTCTGGGCGTCCAGCTCCTGATCCCGACGAGCAGCTGTATAACCCAAGCTCTCAATATCTGCCTGAATCTGACGAACCTGCTCCATCTGATATTCTACCTTGCGATTCACATCTCCAAAAACATCCCTGTTCCAAACCTTAATTTCCTGCCTCAACCTCTTTAGCTTCCACATAACAGGCCCAATAGATGGTTGGGCGCCATTGAAGGCGCAGACTAAGAGGTAGTAACCAAATCCTGAAACGTGTCATGATGTACCCACATCTTTGGCCGAAACCGAAAGGGCACCAGGACCCTGCTAATGGAAGAAGAGCAAGAAACCAAAATGGGGTGGTGATCAGACCCAATGCGAGGAAGCACTAAGCCCTTAAAGACCTGCCAAAAAGAGAAAAATTGACAAGTTGCTAGAGCCCGATCCAACTTAGTCGGGACTGCGAACAAACCAGCATCCTCCAGGAAATCCCTGAAATCTTGACAAGAGGCATGGGATAAAGTGTCACTTCTAGGCGCTCATGATGTCCCAATACCGCATTAAAATCCCCAATAAGAAGCGGTCGCAGTAAGACCCAAATTCCTCAAATCCAACCGGAGCGCGGCTTGCAGTATGATCACACAAACTATGAGTAAAACCAACATGAAAAACCATGGAACCAAATTGAACTTGAAGAACAATGCATTGAGTTGAAGACCACTGACGATTAAGGACAGAGATGCCAGCATCACAGAAGACCCAAATGTCTGGACGTCCATTTGCCCGGAAACTCTGCGCCACAAATGTCAATCCCAAAGAATTCCAATAAGCCTCCGAAATCGAAGAAATGTCCACCTTAGGCTCACAAATAGCTAAAATGGAAGGTTTGTGTTTTTGACATAACGCCTTAAGAACATTGCGAGAGGAAGTGTTCCCAATCCCGGATATTCCAGGAAGATGCAATTCATTGAGCGGTGGGGGGGTGCTCGTGAAGAACGCACGGTAAAGACTGGAGTATGATGTGTTGCAGATTCGGACGACTGCATATTGGCCACCTCATCTGCATAATCCGCCCATCTTTTTGAAGCTGCAAAATCAAGCTCCTTTGGCCCTGGTCGTTCTGGTTCAATATTAATGTCATGGATTGCTGGTGATGGACCTTGGTTGACACTCTGAATCAGCCTGGACTTGGCAGAGTCCAGAGAACGGTCCCGAAAAGTACGAGTGAGGGTCCGAATAGGCTTTTCCAACGGATCTTTGAATGATAATAGGAAAAATATGTGAGACATTTCCAGTGTTGGAAGTGGAGGCCCAGGGTATTGAATCCCTTGCTGGATAATCGGATTGAGAACCTGATGAATGTTGATCGGGGATGTCATCTGAAGCGAGAGCCGCAAAACTATTAATGGTGTGTGTATTAGAAGGGCAAGTGACTATTGCACCTGCGAGGGAACCTGCATGCATATCCGAACCCGTATTTTCCATTGAGTCGTCAACGACCTTGCCCTTGTCCTGCTGCACAGGACGATAAACTTTATGAACCCTGGAACGTCCTCGCTGCACTGAGTTAAGGCGAGCAGCTGGCGCACGTGAACATCCCTGTGAAGGTGAATCACGCCTTTCCGTAGCCGGATTGCCCACTTTATAAAGACGGCAAGAGGCTGTCGAATGTCCCGTAATGCCACACCTAGAACAAAACTCGGTAGTTTCTCATAAGTGACTAACACAAATGAACATCGGCCCATGCGTTCCACCATAATGTGATCCTCCAATGGTTTGGAAAGATCAATGTCCACCAGTACCCGAACAAAGTGACCCAAAGAACCATCAAGTGAGCGATCAATTTGTAGGGGGTTTCCAATAGCGCGGCAATCCCAGGATAATCTTGGGGTCCCAATATTCAAATCGAGCTCGAAGATTCGTACACAAACGCTGGCCGAAGTTTGACTTTGTAAGGGTTGAAATCGGCACACATGGAAATAGGCGAGGTCGAGCTCGGTCTGCGCATTAAACAACTTGACACAAAAAAATCCCTTGCCCAAGGGAATTAATTTCCAATTGTTTTTAATACCCCAAAGATCGGATAGCGTTTATGCAAAAGCATAGTCGCCCATGGCTTGTTACCTTTTCCCAATACAACCCTTCCGATTAAAGAGTAAGAAAATTTCACAAGGCGTTGTTGATAAATCGCGTTTTCATCAATAGTTACGGAATAGTAATCCCCCTTTCTAACCAGTTTGAGTTTAGGGATAGAATGTGGTTTACGAGAAACCATATAGGGAAGTGGGGTGAAATTATCCGGGGCTGCGAACTAGAATCCACATGATGAGCACTGTGGCTGCGTAGATGAATACATAGATGGGTTGATACGAAACAATATTAGCAAAGTATGTCCCAAACTAGGTTTGGGAATATGAGCCGAATGTCGCGAGGTTAGTTTGGATTTGGTTGTTTCTTGACGGAGGTAGACCAACAATGCAGGGGGGATGGACATGCGGGAGAAATGCCACGAGGATGGGAGGCGTGGCCCGGGGTCATCACTCCCCCGGGAGGGGACCACTCTAGGGGACATAGTGGTTGCCGCCCCATAGAAGCATGGGAGGGGCCCCCATGGCCATTAGCGACCATGGGGGTAATAGGAGCGCCCTCGTAGCGGGCCGCAGGTAGGGGACGGGCGCCCGACGCCGTTGATAGGACATTCACATCTCGATCGCGTAGCAGCAGGGCGAAGGAGGCGGTAAGTACTCTTCTGGGGAATTAATCCGGCGAGAGTCATCATAGCGAGGAGGTGGGTTTGGATGTTTGGTGGTCGGCATGAAGGATGACGGGGAGGCCCAAATCGTGAGCGATGGCGTGGAGCCAAGGGGTTGAACGTCATTAACGATCACTATTCCACCGAAGGAGACGCGCCGCACGCGTGGTTGTGCATGGACGAGGTTGCCGCTTTCACGTTGATTGATTGGTTGGGAATATAGGCGAGGTCTTGCATGAAAAGGCATAAAATTGGATGTGAAGCTTGAGAATTCCGGCGAAACGATGGACGGCGGCGGCGTCTGCCGGTGGCCAAACAATGGCGGACAGGGTGAAGAGAGGAATTAGGTTTTTCCTTATCTTGATAATCTCGGATGTGAAAGGAAGATAACATAAAAAATTTGGACCATTTCGATTTATGCTTGTCATCCTTGCACGGGGGCCATGCTAATCTTCTATGTATCGTTTCAATTTTTAGGATGTCCCCGAAGGGACTTACTTCTATGATGAGTCCTGGCACTTCACTTTCGCATTTGGTGAGACTTATTTGGATCTGGTAGGGATATTGTTCGTGTCCCCATCACTCCTTCTTCGCAGACAAGCGGGTTTGGTTGAATTCTCGATGATGGGAATGTCACTTTGAAATTGGCATATTCTCATATTCATCCACATTCCGGTGGTACAATGGGGTTCTTGGATTTGGTCACCTAACATCCCGGAACGTAGGTCGATTGTGGTGTGGCGCACAATCCACAATCGGCTAGTGGTCTTGGATTTATTGTACCCTAGGGGAGTTTCATCGGCCCCTCGTATGTATGTTCTGTGTTGTGCCTCATGAAATCCGTTGACCATTTATTTGTATCTTGTGTCTTTGTAGGGGCTCTCTGGCGTTGGATTTTGATTCATTTGACGTTAACCTCTTTACGGCTTATAGCTTTAATAAACTTCAGTGCGTTTAATGAATTTTCATTTGAGTGAGCAAGTTGCTTTCTTATGGCGTGTGGCGGTTTTGTCCGCATATAGCTCATTTGGCATATTTGGAATGAGTTGGTCTTTAATAATAAATTATGGACGGTGGGACGCGACAATCCTACTTCTTCGGGTTCTTGTCATCAAATCCACTTCCTTAGGCGGGGTGCATGAACAATGATCAACGAGACCTTTTTATCCTTCGTAGACTATGAGTTCGGGCGGCTAGACATGCTCGAAGATTGTGGAAGTTAATTGGCAAAAACTCCTTTCGGGCTAGATCAAGGTGAATACGGATGGCGGTGCCGGGGGCACGGGAAGTCCTACAACCGGGTGTCTTACGGTATTGCAGAGGCTTCTTTCGGGACTGTTTTGTAGAGCGTTGTGGCGCAGCTATGCGTTTGAGGCGGAGTTAGTGGCGGCTATGTGGGCCGTTCATTTTGCATTTGCTAAGGGTTGGACACAACTTTGGCTTGAGTCGGATTCTTTATATGTGGTGAACTTGCTTCAGAAGAGATCCATGGATGTTCCCTGGCGCCACCTTAGCAAGTGGCGCTACACTCTTCATCTACTTTCACAAATGGAACGGTGGTTTCGCATATCTATCGGGAAGGAAAAGCAGTGGGCGACATTACGAACAAAATCGACACCAGGACTTGGTGGGCGTCCCTTTGTGGATATTGTGCGATTTCTCACGGAAGACTATGTTGGTCATCCAACTATAGGTTCGTTATTAATGCGTCCGAGTTTTCTTCTTGTTGTATTTTTGGACGCTTTCTTTCTTATATGGGGGTACTCTTTTTTTTCTGCGCAATGGTTTTCCCCACAAGGGTGGGTTTTACCTTGGGAGGTTTTAATGGTTGATGGTAGTTATACGAGAGGACCGGTGGCTCTTGGGAATCACATTATCTCCTTCTATACGGACCTCTTCGCGGACATGGGGCAAACCACTTCGGACTATACTGCAGTCGATCATCTTATTTCTCCAATAGTTAGCATGGTTGATAACACACTTTTGACGGCTATTCCTTGAGAATCGAAGTGAAAGAGGCGGCATTTGATATGGGTTTGGACAAAGTGCCCCCAGGCCCGCGGTTTGATGGGAGATTTTATCATCATTTTTGGGATCTCATTTCGAGGAAGTGGTGGCCGCTATCCGATATTTTTTCATCACGGCTTCTTTCGTGGTAGTCCGAATGCCAATTTTATGGCACTCATCCCAAAAACCAAGGAAGCTAATGTGGTGGAAGACTTTAGACCGATCGTGATGAGCAATTTCCTTTTTAAGATTATTACCAAGATTCTCGCGACGCGCGCCGGGCTCGATCATCTCTTCTTACTTGTCGCCTACCCGTTTGGCTTTATCCCCGGCGAGGCAAATCCATGATCGTATTGCGGCTGGTCTCGGAGGGTTCAATATTTTACAGGTCGTAATGATGTCAATATGATCTCGAAAGATTGACATCCGGAAGGCTTTTGATATAGTTAATTGGGGCTTCTTGATTCACGTGTTACGTCGCTTTGGTTTCTCACGAAGTGTTCATTCACTGGATTGAGATCATCCTTGATCTTCGAGAATCTCGTCTGCTTGAATGGGTCACCAGTGGGTTACTTCTCTTGCTTTCGAGGGGTCCCAGTGGGGATCCATTATCTCTTCTCGCTATTTTGCATCGCGGAGGACGTTACGAGTAGATTGGTCGAGGACGCGGTCAACAGGAATCTACTCGGCCTTTTCGGGCGCCTAATCGTGGTGGTTTCCCTCATCCATTATATATGCGGATGATATTGTGATTATGTGTGGGGCATCCTCGAGAGTAGTGCACGTGCTATTATCCGGATACTTAACCTCTATGCGGACATGTCGGGTCGATTTTCAATCCTAATAAATCTAAAGCTTATTTTGGAAGCCGGGTTTCCAATCATGTGCGAGGTCGTATTCAGACGATCACCGGGATGCATATGGGCACATTCCTACGATTTAATTGGGCGCCCCCATCTTCTTGGTGCGCCCAAAGTGGCTGACCTCCAATCAATTTTCGACAAGATTATTTTCAAGTTCGGAAGGTGGAAAGGTTATGCTCTGTCGATTGCTGGCCGCATTTGTTTGGTGAATTCAGTGATTACCAGCTCCTTTGTGCACATGATGATGGTATACAAGTGGCCCATAACTTTTTACGACAAATGGAAAAGGCTATGCGTAATTTTATACGGGTGGCGATGTGAACTCGAAAGGATCAGTGGTGGTTAACTGGAGCCGTTGTTGCATGCCGTGGGTGGAAGGCGGTTTGGGTGTCCGGTCTATTGTGGTCGCCAACAATGCTTTCCTTATGAAGTTGGGATGGAAGATTATGACTTCCAACTCTTTGGTTTACAACATCCTCCGTAGGCGTTTCTTGGCTTCGATGGATCTCACGCCGTTCTTTCATCCCCTCTTCCATCCGGAGAGGGATTCGGCTGGGATCTCGGGTTTCTTGGAGGGATCATTTGGATTCCGGGATGCAATTCCGAGTTCGATTCGGGTTGGATAATTGGTTGGGTTACATCATTCTTTGATAGGATTGGGATTCTGAGGAGTACGAGCACTTATTTCGACATCGCATCTTGGATTACTCTTATGACGGGACATGGCACTTTACTTTCTCATTCATTGAGGCTTATTTGGATATGGTCCGAGATATTGTTAGAGTCCCCATCGCTCCAAAGATCGTCGAGATACACGGTGTGGCTTCACTCACGATGATGGATGTATCACTTCGAAATCGCCTACACATTTTTGCGTCCTCGCGCTCCAACGGTTCATTGGGGTTCCTGGATTTGGTCTCCTCACATTCGAAAGACGCGTTCGATTGTGGTATGGCGGGCTATCCACAATCGTCTTGCGGTTTTAGGCGTCTTTGCGTTCGCGCGGCTCCTTCACTGAGACCCTCGGTTTTGCGGCCTTTGTTGTCTTAACAATGAATCGTTGATCATTTATTTGTCTCATGTGGTTTTGCGAGAGGCCCTATGGCGGTGGATTTTTGATGCCTTTAATATCAATTACTTTAGGGCTTATAGCTTTAATGAATTTAAAGTGCGTTTGATGCATTTTCATTTGGTGATCGGTGGGCTTTCTCGGCGCGCGGTTGTTCTTTCCGGACTTGGCTCATCCGGGAAATCGAAATGACTTGACCTTCAACAACAAGACTTGGACACCGGAGGCGGCCATCCTACACCTTCGTGTCCTAATGCAGAGTCATCTTCCTTAGACCGAGGTTGCATGCAAAATGATCAACAGGACCTCTTCATTCTCCGAGACTCCGTGTTCCGGGCGCCTAGACAAGTTCGAAGATTGTGCGGAGTCACTTGGCGAAAACCTTTGTCGGGATGGATCAAAGTTAACACAGGACGGTAGTGCTACGGGGCACGGAAATCTCACGACTTCCGGAGTTTTTCGCAGAATCGTAGGGGGTTTTTTCGGGTGCTTCGTGGAACGATGTGGTTTTGATTTTGCTTTTGAGGCGGAACTTACAACGGCTATGCGGGCCATCCAATACGCTTCCTCAAAGGGATGGAACCAACTATGGCCGGAGTCGGACTTGGTACATGTGGTGGAGTTGTTGCGTAAGAAATCCACCGGAGTTCTTGGCGCCATTTGAATATGTGGAGATACACTCTCCACCTTCTTTCTCAAATGGATTTTGTGGTTTCGCACATATTTAGGGAAGGAAACCAGCGGGGGGTATTCTCGAGCAAGTCGTCGCAGTGGATACATGGTGGGGTTCGCCCCCAACGTCCATTATTCGATCCCTCACTCGAGGATTATGTTGGCCAATCGAATTATAGGTTTGTTCCTTAGTGCGTCGCATTTTCGGTCTTGTCGGCTTTTTGGGACGTTTTTATCATGGGGGTACTCTTTTTTCCTTCCAGGGTTTTTCCCACATGGGTGGGTTTTACCTTGGAAGGTTTTAACGAGGCCCCAACCATTCAGCCATATGGTCGGCTTGTGACCATTTTGTTATTTTCTTTTGACTTTGTTATCAGGCTTTACTTTGGTTACCTGATCAGCCTGTGATCAGGAATTCTCTTTTTCATTTTTATATATATTTCGCATTTATTAAAAAAAAATGAGGCCCCAACCATTCAGCCATTTGGTCGGCTTGTGACCATTTCATTTTATGTTCGTACTATTTTCAGGCTAATTTGTTTGTTTGGCTACATGATTAGCATGTGATCAGGATAACTCTCTTTTTCATTTTATGTATATTGAATTTATTCAAAAAAAATCAGCAAGTAAATCGTTGATCCACATTTTCATCCATAATAACGAGTAACATTCCTCTTTTTAATGGGCTCGGGGATAGGATTAGAGGGACCATAAACAATTTTAGCAAAGGATTGGGATTACAGGCCCCGATGGGGAGATGCAGAGTCGGAGGATTTACCTTAAAACCAACTTTGCAAAAGTAGATTCCATACGTGTATGAATTTTGGCTCAAAATGAGCCGAATGTTGCAAGTTCGTGTGGGATTGGGGATGAGTAGAGGTTGAAACTTCATGAGTACCATGCGTTGAAGAGTTTCCATGTCCATTGTTGCCATGCATAGAGTAACCTGGAAGATTGAGGACGACATTACGAGGATTTGAGAACGCCTTGGAGACCACACCATTAACCCGGGGCCATGACCCCGGGGGAGAGCGGACATGGCGGGTGCCCCATCGGTCCCCCCATCATCCTGGGACCGGCTCCCCATGATCAATAAGCATGGGGGTAATGTTTCTTGCGAGAAATGCTCAAAGGGGATGAGGACCCCCCATATCAGTCGCATGTCTCGTATCCACTGAGTGGTGCTCGTCGAGTAAGGGGATAGAATCTGCAGCCGGACCGTGCATCCATGTAACTTGCAGCAGGGACCAACCCCAAACTAGGGTATTGAGACGTGGGTTTTGGCAATTGATGGCGATGTGGCATAAAATAGGAAGGGATGAATCCATAGCATCCCTATGAAGGTGGAGGAGCAAAGAGATGATGCGTGCGGAGGTCTTTGGAAGGGTGTTGATTGCAAACAGAGACACCATGGATAACCTGGAGGATGAAGATGCACACGTGGGTTGCATGAGACAATTGTTTGTACGCAGAAACTGAGATGTAAGATTCAAGTATGGTGCGGTTCGAAATTCGATGTATAACCACGTAAGGATTCCGGAGGGCTATGCTTGGGAAAAGATGAACGAAAATTTTAAACCGAGTGGCGGTCGGGTTCACAAGGGAGGATAGAGAAGAGAGCATATTAGGGTTTTGATTGATTCTTGTTCCGCCGCGCGTCGTCTTACTTAGAAGTCTCGCCACTCTATTACCTTCACGATAGATATGCAAAACCATTAGATTCATCTATGAAAGCAAATGAAGAGTGTATCGCCATTTGCTAAGATGACGCCTTGAGGGGACAAAGAACGAATCTCTTGTGAAGCAAGTCCACAACGTAAACAAAATCGACTCGAGCCATAGTTGAGTCCAGCCCTTAGCAAATGCACAATGAATGGCCCACATTGCTGCCATCAATTCAGCCTCAAAAGCATACCCAGCGCCACAACGTTCCATAAAGCACCCCCGAAAGAAGCCTCTGCAATTCCGGAAGACCCCAGAAGTTGTAAGGTTGATCCACCCCAAAAGGGGTTTTTGCCAATTAACTTGCACAATCTTGGAGCTTGTCTAGACCGTCGCACGCGAAGACGTCTAAGGATGAAAAGATCGTCTTTGATCATTATTCATGCAACCTTGATGAAGCGAAGAAGATTCAACAATAAGCACCCGAAGATGGGTAATGGCCACGTCCACCATCCAGACTTTATCGTTAAAAACCAAATCATTCCGGATATGCCAAATAATCCAGATGCAAGACAAAGATGCCACCCACCATAACTTTTTGAATAAATTCAAATATATATATATATATAATGAAAAAGAGAGTTTTCCTAATCACAGGCTGATCAGGTAGCCAAAAACAAGTAAGCTTGAAAAAGAGTTCGAAAGAAAAACGAAATGGTCACAAGCCGACCAGATGGCTGAACGGTTGGGGCCTCGTTAAAACCTCCCAAGTTAAAACCCACCCTTGTGGGAAAAACCCTTGGTAGGAAAAAGAGTACCCCCCATAAAAGAAAAGTAGGCGTACAAAAATATAACAAGAAAAGCCCGGACGCATTAGTTAATGAACCTATAGTTGGACTAACCAACATAGTCTTCCGTGAAAGACTACACAATATCCACACGCGGGATGCCCCACCAAATCTTAGGGTTTGACCTTTTACTCAGAATGTCGGCCACTCTATTTCCTTCCCGATAAATATGAGAGACCACCAGTTCCATTTGTGAAAGCGGATGAAGAGTCTAACACCACTTGCTAAGGTGGCGCCAGGGAACATCAAAGGATCTCTTACGAAGCAAGTTCACCACATAAGCAGAATCCGACTCAAGCCAAAGTTGTGTCCACCCCTTAGCAAATGCATAATGAACTGCCCACATTGCTGCCACTACCTCAGCCTCAAACACATAGCCCGTGCGGAAAGCTCCACAAAGCAACCCCGAAAGAAGCCTGCAGTGCGGGAAGACGCCAAAGCGGTAAGACTTCCGGTGCCCCGAAGCACTCCCATCGTATTCACCTTGATCTAGCCGGAAGGGGTTTTCGCCAATTAACTTCCACAATCTTCGGGGATTGTCTGCCCGATCTGAAATGCACAACCTACGAAGGATGAAAAGGTTATGTTGATCGTTGTTCACTGAAATGGAAATTCATTAAGCGCACCAGGAATTCGTTAAAGTTATGATCTATAAAGAGGTGAACATCAAATGAGCCAAAAATCCATCGCCAAAGAGCCCCTGCAAAGACACAAGAGACAAACAAGTGATCAACAGATTCAGCAGATGCACAACAAAGACCACAAACCGAGGGGCCAATAAAACTCTCCTTGGGACGCAATAAATCCAAGACCGCCAAACGATTGTGAATAGCTCGCCAGACCACAATCGAATGGTGTTCCAGAATGTGAGGGGTCCAAATCCAAGAACCCTAATGGACCATAGGAGATTGTGGCCGAATATGCGAATATGCCGCCTTCGAGGTAATATTCCCATTATCATAGTGCATCCACACCCACTTGTCCCTTGAGGAGGGGGCGATGGGGATGCAAACAATATCCCGGACAAGATCCAAATCAGTCTCAACAAATGAGAAGGTGAAATCTAGGACTCCTCATAGAAGCACTTAGAAATACGTTGTTAGGAATAGATATTTGTACCCATGCAGAATACTAATTCTATCTGCAATGCAGTAACCCAACCAATTGTCAATACAAAAGAATACCTTGAAATTACACCCAGAGATCCAACGAGACTTAGCTAAATAATCTTCAATACGAGGCCTAATCCCGCCCGGATCGAAGAAGGAAGGAATGATCTCCGAATCGAACTGGCCGTCGATGTGAAATAATATTTCCTTAGAAACTGAAAACCACATAATCCGAAGTCAACACTTTCCGACCGGTTTCATCGTAAAAGCATTATTAGCCACAATAATCGGCGAACACCTAGGCCCCTTCTACCCGAGGCATACAACATCGCACCCAATTCACCACCACCAAAACTTTGGAGTTTACATCACCCCCAGATAAAGTTACGCATGGCCTTCCCCATTTGCTTAAGCAAAGATCTAGGCCACTTGTAAACCATCATCGTATGCACAAATGAGCTAGTAATGACAAAATTAACCAAGCAAAACCCTACCCGGCAAGGGATCTTGCCTTCCTTTCCAATGTCGAAATTGTAGGATAACCTTGTCAAAAACGTCTTTGCAAGCCGCGGCTTTAGGAGCACCTTTAAATATCGGGGCTCCTAAATAAACCGTAGGGAAGGCTCCTAATGAATACCCCATAATAGATTGAATACGCCCACGCACATGAGTAGAAACCGGTGCCAAAGTACTCTTTTGATTTACGAGGATTGAAGGCGACTCCGAAATATTAGCATATATTATGAGGATCCGAAGAAGGGTACGGGCGTTAGCCATGGAGGCCCCACTCATAGTTACAATATCATCGCGTAAAGAATAGAGGAGGGAAAGATAATATGTCTAGGCGCATCGAACGCCCTAGCTGGTTCGAGTCACCGCTACCTCAATGAATTTGCTCAAAACCTCCTCTCGCAATGCAAAAAAGCAAAGGAGAGAGAGGATCACCTTGTCTAACCCTCTAAAACAAGAAAAGTACCCCGGCGAACTGTTAAGTAAGATCGAAATCCTGGAGGATTGAAGAATAACTTCAATCCAATGAGCGAAAATCGAGAAGCCAAACCAATGCAAAAGCGTGAAGCGTAAAACCCCATTTTAAAGTATCAAAAGCCTTACGGATATCAATTTTCAAGATCAAATTATCATCAAGCCAACCATGCGGGGCGTTGAAGCCCGGAAACCATAGCAATACTGATCATGAATCACACGGGATAAATCCAAATTACGAGAAGACAAATATGGAGGGATGATCGAGCCCAACCTAGTAGCCAAAATCTTAGTAATAACCTTGAAAAGAAAATTACTCATAACTATCGGACGAAAATTGTTAATAGTATTCGCATCCTTAGTCTTCCGAATGAGAGCCATAAAACTAGCATTCAACCCGAAGAGAGGGTCGAACTAGTGAAGAAGAAACGGACCCCTGCAATAATCTCTGTTGAAATAATGTCCCAACAGTGTCGATAAAATATCCCATTGAAACCATCTGGGCCAGGAGAACTATCCGAACCCAGATCAAAACTTACATCCCGAATCTCCAAATCTGAAGGAATAATAGCGTTAAAATCGCATTATCTGCTTTTGCCTCCACCATCGGAGAGATGACCCGATCCACCATCGAATAATCCGAGAGAGAACCACCTGGGTCCAAGAAAAGATCCTTATAGAAGAAGATAATGTGATTCCCAAGAACAATCGGATCATCCAGAAGTTGCCATCAATCATCAAACTTTGAATCCCCAAACGGCTTTCTCAAAGCTTACAACGACAATTAAAAAATGATGTATTACGATCTCCATCCTTAAGCCAGGCCGAAACGCGACTTGTCAGAATTCAGATTGCAGCGGCGTTTTGGACAGAGCACTTTGGGCTTCAAATTCCAATTCTCGACCGCAGAGAGAAACTCAAAGTCTCAATATCCTTTGAATCGACAAACTTTCTCCAACCGACTATCCACCTAACGATTAACATCACCAAAAAGGTCTCTATTCCAAACCTTAATAGCGTGATGCAACCTTTTGAGCTTCCACATGATATGCAAGAGAGGGTTAGGGGAAGGACACGGGTGAGTCCATGAGGAGACAACTAGTTCTGAAATAAATCATGACAAATCCACATGCGTTGAAAACAAAATGGAACCAGGACCCTTGGTGATAGAGAGCGAACAACTAACCAAAAGAGGATGGTGATCTCAACTAATACGAGGAAGAACCAAACCTTTAACCACTTGCCAAAGAGAGAAAAAAATGACAAGTGGCAAGGGCTCATCCAATTTGCCGAAGAAAGAGAGTGGGCGTGACGGGTGGTGCACCAAGTAAACGAATTACCCGTAGTTGGCACAGGGGAACAAACCCGGCATCATCCAAAATCCTGAAGTCGAAGAAGCCTGGAAAATAATACCACCGCCCAATCTCTCATGATGACCCAAAAAAAGCAATAAATCGTCAAAACCCAAATTCATCAAATCTAGCCAAAGCGTGTGACGATCAATATGATTACATAAACCATGCACCAAGCCAATATGAAAAACCAGAGAACCCAACTGAACCTGAAGAACAATACACTGAGAAGAAACCAATACCTGTTGTAAAATAGAAATACCAGAATGACAGAAAACCCAAATATCTGCCCGACCATTAGCACGAAAGTTTTGAGTCACAAAACTCAAACCCAAGTTAGTCCAGTAAGAATCTGAAATTGAAGTAATGTCCACCTTAGGCTTACATATAGCCAAAAGAGATGGTTTATGCTTATGACAGAAAGCCTTAAGAACATTACGAGAAGCAATGTTCCCAATTCCATGGATATTCCAGAAAATGCAATTCATTGAGATGCAGGGAGTGGGGTAGCCCGTGTTGAGCGCAACGGTAGAGTCGGAAGTAAGATGTTTCTCAGGATCAGATGTTTGAGCATTAGATACTTCGTCAGCATAATCCGCCCATTATTTTGAAGCCGCAAAATCTAATTCATTAGGCACCTGGAGAATCTGAAATAATCATGACGTCATGAATAGCCGGAGATGGACCCTGAGCAACAATCTGAAGCAACTGGATTTGGCCGTATCAAGAGAGCTGTCCCGGAATGCTCTATGAAGAGTGTGGATAGGTTTCTCCAGCGGGTGTTGTATCGTAAGAGGCAGACTTGTAGAAAAGGAGCCAGTGTTAGAGCCCAGGGCCTTGGGAACTGGATTGCAAGCTGGAAGAACTGGAGGGGAGTCCAGGGAATGCTATTCAGAGGTATCATCTGTTGCAAGAGCCTCAAAAGCATTACCAAGATGGATGTCATTAGGGCAAGTGACTATGGCACAGGATAGGGAGCCAGCATGCATAGTCAAACCCGTATTTTCCTCTAAGTTATCAATGGCCTTGCCCTTGTCCGTAGCTTGCTGCACTGGACGATAAACTTTGCGAACTCAGGAACGGCCCCTTTGTGCTGATGTATGACGTCCATCCGGAGCTCCGGAATGTCCCTGAGTTGAACTAGGTCGTCTTTCCATAGCTGAAATTCCCATAGAAGTAAGATGGCAGAAAGCAGTCGAGTGTCCCATAATATTACACTTAGAGCAGAACTCAGGGAGTTTTTCATAGCTAACTGACACAAATGAACATTGGCCAACCCATTCCACCATAATATGATCCTCCAATGATTCTGTAAGGTCTATATCAACCAACACACGGATAAAATGACCAAGAGTGCCATCTAATGATCGCTAATCAATTGGAATCGGATTATCAATAGCACTGGCGATCCCCAAAATAGTATTAGTATCCTAGTATTCCAAACTGAGCTCAAAAATTTGAACCCAAACGCTGGCAACGGAAGTGTGAACCTTGTAAGGGTTGAAATCCAGAGCCCAGGGAGAAAGCTGAATAGTGCCCGGATTAAGCGCCCAAGTGATACGTAACTGAGCACGAGATCAGTCCTGCGCATTGAAAAATTTAACACAAAAATAGCCCTTGCCCAAGGGAATTAGTTTCCAATCATTTTTAATACCCCATATCTCGGAAAGCCATTTATGGAAAAGTAAAGTAGGCCATGGCTTGTTATCCTTTCTCAAATTCACCGCCAAGTCAAAGAATATAAGAGAATTCGATGAGACGTTTTGCTAAATGTTTTCATCAATTGTCACGAATAATAATCTCCTTCCTAATAGGTTTAGGGATATAGTGAATCTTACGGGAAACTATATGAGAAAATGAAGATTACCTGGGGCCTGGGGAAATGTTGAATCCATAGAATGGGTATTACGAAACAACTTTAGCAAAAGTGTTGCCCAATGAGCATTAGTATTATGAGTCGAAAGTCGGGGTTCGAGTCATGAGCGGAGGTCGTTGTAGAGGAGCTTCCAAAGAAACTAAGCAACATCTTTGGGAATAACATCCTTGGGGGCATGCGGGAATTCCATGAAGGTGGCGGAGATAGCAACCTAGGGGTCATCACCCCACGGGGGCGGCCTTGGAGGATCATTGGCGGCGGACCCCCATAAGCATCCACAAGAGGGTCGGGGCCCCCATGGCTAGCGGTTGCCATGGGGAGAGTGGGTTGCGCCCAATAGCAACGGTCTTCAAGGGATAGGGATGGCCGCCCCCTACAATAAGAGCCCCTAATAATTCTGATTTTCCCCATGATCCGAAGACGAGGGCAGCGGCAGGTAATATTCCGGAGAAATAAACCGGTGGACATTCGATCAAAGTAGGGTTGTCTGAGATGTTTTGGCGGACGGAATAAAACTTGACGGGAGGGAGCGTGAGGTGGATGAAACCGTAGGGGTAAAAGGCGATGGTTTTTTTTGAATAAATGGGAGAATTTATATAAAAATGAAAAGGAGTTGTCTCTCGATCACGGCGTCAGGTAACCAAAGGAAAGCACGGAAATAAAGTCTAAAATAATAACGAAATGGTCACAAGCCGTCCGGATGGATGAATGGTTGGGGCCTCGTTAAAACCTTCCAAGGTAAAACCCACTCTTGTGGGAAAACCCTTGGAAGGAAAAAGAGTACCCCATAAGAGAAAATGTGTCCAAAATGGGAAAAGAAACTAGAAGCCGAGACACACTAGCTAACAAACCTATGGTTAGATTGGCCAACATAATACTGAGTAAGAGACGATATAATGGCCGTTGGAGGTGCCCCCCACCACGTTGCAGCGTGTGACGTCTTGCTAAGAATATCCGCTGCTCGGTTGCCTTCCCGAAAGATGTGCGAGACCACCAAATTCATCTGAGAAAGAAGGTGCAGAGTGTATCGCCACATGCTAAGATGGTGCATAGGAAGCCCTGTGGATCTCTTCCGCAGCAACTCTACCACATAAACCGAATCTGACTCCAACCATAGTTGATTCCAGCCCTTCTTGAAAGCGTAATAAATGGCCCGCATGGCCGCCATCAACTCCGCCTCAAAAGCAAAACCCAAACCACATCGTTCCACAAAGCAACCACGAAAGAAGCCTCTGCAGTTCCTAAAAACCGGAGCGCGTGAGACGCCCAGCGCCCCCCGGGCTGCCGTCCGTGTTGACTTTGATCCAGCCCGGCAAGGGTTTTTGCCAAGTGACCTGCACAATCTTCAGGGCCTGTCTTGGGCGCCTAAGAACACGAAGTCTGCGGAGAATGAATAGGTCATGTTGATCATTGCATGCAACCTCGGTCTAAGGAGGACGACTCAAGAATTAGAACACAAAGGCATAGGATGGTCGACTCCACTGTCCAGTTCTTGTTATTGAAGGTCATGTCGTTTCTGATTTGCCAAATGAGCCAAATAGTGGATAACACTGCAACTCGCCATAAAAAGGCCACCTGCTCACTAAAATGAAAACTCATTAAATGCACCAGGAATTCATTGAAGCTATAGGCCAGAAAATAGTTGATGACGTGCATGAGGGCTGAAATAGGACGTCAGTCCATGGAAGGTGACTTCACCATGGAGTCACCGGAAGATGATCATGAAATCCAAGGTGCGACGGATGAAGGTTGCACAGTGGAGAGAGAAACCCTAGAGAGAGAGTTTTCGTTATTCTTCCTCTTCCCCCTATCTGCTGTTGAGATAACAGCTTATTCTTTTGGTTATCTTCTGTTCAGACTGTGGACTCTTCCTGAATTCCCAGTGCATATTCTTTTGTAAAAGGGCAAGGCAATAAGTCAATGGATAATAAGGTCTTGCCAATGCATGTTGGCTCTCTCCTTCTTGTGCCATCATTCCGGCTTCCTCTGGTGTCAATTTAGATAACTCTTTTATAGCATTGGATTCAGAGGACCCCAACATTTTGACACCTGAGGATATTCCACTCCCGGTGGCTACTCGCAATTCTGTTCCCAAACTTTCTACTTTTCAGAGTGGTTTGTTACCCACTTTTTCAGATATTCGTACTTTGTGTAAGGCGATACGAGATAGATCATTGGATTTCGCGAAGCAACGATTGCTATAGTCTATTACACAGGGCCCCATGCATGCAATTCATAGTTAGTCAATTCATGTTGATTCGGATGGTTCGACTAATTTAAAAATTGCAGCTAAAATATGTTGGGTTGACTATGCAGATGAGGATGTGATTTCGGATGCTCCTCATAATTCCGCGAATCCATCGCGGATTTCTCCACCTTCATCATCTCCGTGAATTGCCTCTTCTGGAATATCCGGGAGATTGGGAACATTGCTTTTCGCAATGTTCTTAGGCCAACTCCAACCCAACTTCAAATACCACACTATAACACCAAATATGCATAAAAGCATCTCCAACCCAACTCTAAAGACTACACCAAATTTGGTGTAGTGAATAATATTACACCAAATTTGGTGTAATACAATATCCCCCATTTGCCCTCCAATTCTCTTTTATTTCAAAATTAAAGTCCAATCGTATGCTCATTTTATATATAATTAATTTATATAATATGGTTCTAATAATTAATTAATAATTTTTATAGATAATAATAATTAACAAACAATTATAATTTAAACTAAAGAGATGCTAATATTAATTGTAATATTTATTTTTTAATATAATTGATTAATTTAATATTAATTCAATATATGTTTTTAGTTAATTACATTAATAGTAATAAACTATAAGTAATAAAATAATTGTATAAATACATAAATTTGCTTACTATAAAATGAAAAAGAAAGAATAAAATATTTATTTGGTGTGAGATTTGGTGTAATGGGTTGGAGATGGTTTTGACAAAATTACACTAAAACACCAAATTTGGTGTAGTTTTTACACCAAATTTGGTGTTATGGGTTGGAGATGGTCTAAAGGCCTTATGTCAAAAGCATAGGCCATCTTTGTTAAGTATTTCTGAGCCAAAGTGGATTTTCGGGTAGTTTCTGATTCTTTTTGAGCTAGTTTGCATTTTATTACTCAGGATTTTTGGGAAAATGGAAAATCAGATATTTGGGTGTTTCGCACATAGGACGTTGACACTCTGCAGCATATTTTGGTTTCCTCTCGTGTCTCTAATCATGTTCGGAGTCACATTCAGAACATTATGGGT
Organism: Rehmannia glutinosa; assembly: GCA_016081115.2. Taxonomy (NCBI): domain Eukaryota; kingdom Viridiplantae; phylum Streptophyta; class Magnoliopsida; order Lamiales; family Orobanchaceae; genus Rehmannia; species Rehmannia glutinosa. The sequence continues at coordinate 107,524,461 of CM071926.1, forward strand.
ATTCAGCCAGGGGCCTTTCCTAGGGTTTATTTAGGAGACCCTATATTTAATGGTGCTCCTAAGCCTGTAGTTTTGCTGCCTCTATTCGACAAAATCTGTAACGATTGGGGGCTATCCCAAACGGGCTCTTTCTTTAACCTTTCCTTTTGGGCTTTCTGTCCACGTCGCCACTCATGGACTTCCCATCCTTGGAAGTGGGTTTCATGCCTTCCGCCACACTCGAACCCTTGGGCAGTACTCACACTCTTAGAACTTGGGACTTTAGCCCGGAGGTCTGTGTTCGAGTATGGAGAAAGGCATGAAACCCACTTCCAGGGGTGGGAAGTCCATGAGTGGCGATGCGGATGGAAAGCCCAAAGAGAAAGGTTAAGGAAAAGGGCCTGTTTGGGATAGCCGTCGGTCGTTACAAAATCATTTTGAAGTTTAGAAGATGGAAGGGGATGCTATCCATTGCTGGGAGAGTTTTCTTAGTTAACTCTATTAATACTAGTTCTTTTGTCCATTCTATGATGATTTACAAGTTGCCTATTTCTATGCTTAAGCAAATGGCGAAAGCCATGCGTAATTTTATTTATGGTGATGTTAACTCTAAAGGCTCTATGGTGGTCAACTGGGCTCGTTGTTATATGCCAGGGGGCGGAAGGAAGCCTTGGTGTTCGGTCTATCATCATTGCTAAAAGTGTTTTTCTGACAAAACTAGGATGGAAAGTTATGACATCAGATTCAGTGGTTTTCCTAATTCTTGCAAATGTTATTTGCTTTTGGATGGCTCCATTCGTCGTGCATTTTTGCAATCTTCTATTTGGGCTGGGCTTAGACCTCGTATTGAGGACAACTTGGCGAGTCCTGCTGGATCATTGGGGATAATTCGGAGGTTTTATTTTGGATTGAAAATTGGTTGGGATACTCCATCGCAGATAGGATTGGTATACCTCAGAAGTACATCTCTCTTTAGGCAATGTATTTCTAACTACTTCTATGATGACTCCTGGCATTTCACGTTTTCTTTTGCTGAGGTTTACTTGGATTTAGTCCGGGACATTGTCTATTTTCCTATTGCTCTGTCTTCTATGGATAAACGAGTTTGGATTCATTCTGCCGATAGAGAGATTTCTTGAAAGTCGCTTACTCGACCTTCGCCCATCATCTCCAGTGGTTAAATGGGGTTCATGGATTTGGTCCCCTTACATTCCGGGAAGGCATTCTATTGTGGTTTGGAGTGCTATTCACAATCGACTTGCGGTCTTGGATTTGCTGCGGAATTAGGGATTCACCGGTCCCTCTGTCTGCGACCGTTGTTATGCTTATGCTGAATCCCCTAATAATTTATTTGTCTCTTGTGTCTTTGCAAGGGCTCTTTGGCGATGGATTTTTAGTACATTTGATGTGCAATTTCATCATACTCCAGTTCCAATGAATTTTTGGTGCAGCTGATGTCCTTACGTTTCAGTGAGCAGGTCTCATTTCTATGGCGGGCAATGGCAATATCTCGCATTTGGCTTATTTGGCATATTCAGAATTATTTGGCTTTCAATGATAAGACCTGGACATGGATCTTTGCTATTATCCCAGGGTTCTTATTGTTGAATCTTTATCCTTAGATCGGGTTGCATGGATAATGATCAACATGATATTTTCACCGTTCGACATCATCATGTTCTGGACGCCCAAGAAGGCTCGAACATTGTGTAGGTAGATTGGCAAAACCCCCGATGGATCAAGGTAAACACGGTCGGCGATTCTTGGTGCGCTGGACATCTTATAGCGTCTGGGGATTTTTGAAATTGTAGAGGCTTCTTTCGGGGTTGTTTGTGGATCATAGCGATTTGGTTATGCGTTTGAGCGAGTTGATAGCGGCTATGTTGGCCATTCACTATGCCTTTATTAAGGGATGGTGGCAACTTTTGCTTGAGTTGTATTCTCTTTATGTGGTGGATCTTCTTCATAAACAATCATCTTACATTCTTGGCGGCACTTGAGTAAAAGGCGATACACTTTTCATTTGATCTCTCAAATGGAGTTGGTGGTTTCTCATATTTTCCATGAAGGCAATCGAGTGGCAGACTTTCTGAGTAAAAAGTCACAGTCAGAGACATGGTGGGGTGTCCCTCCAGCGGATATTGTGTCCCTTCTCACAGAGGATTATGTTGGACAGTCGACTTACAGATTTGTTAGATAATACGTCCATGTGTTTTCTTGTCTTTTTTTTAATCTTCATGGACGTTTATTTATGTATTATGGGGGTATTCTTTTTCCTACCAAGGATTTTTCCCACAAGGGTGGGTTTTTACCTTGGGAGATTTTAACGACGCCCCAAACATTTAGCTACCTGGTCGGCTTGTGATCAGGACTACTTTTTTTTCATTTTTAATGCATTTTCAATTTATTCAAAAAAAATAAAAAGAAAAAAGGAGAATGTACCCTGATCACAACACCGATCAGGTAGCGTAATGTTGGGCCTCGTTAAAAACCTGCCAAGGTAAAACTCACCCTTGTGGGAAAAACCCCTGATAGGAAAAGAGTACCCCAAAAACCGCCATGAGTGTCATAAACATAAGCCCAAAGAACGTCTAGGGCTTAGGATTTTCTCTCTCTAGGGCTTATGCTCTCTTCTCTCTAATCCCTTGATCACGCACGCCCAACCCTCTTCGCCGGTAACTCCACCGGCTGTCTCCCCCATGGCATCGTCGGAGATGTTTCATGGGCTCACCTCGAACTACCTTCCCATTAGTTCGTCTCAGACTCACGCTCCACGTCTTGAGTCCTCTTCTCGCGATTTTCCCCGCGACAAGGTGCAAGCGCACCATACACGTCCCGCGGAACTTTAGCCGCACAACCCCTTCCTCGCACAACACACCGCCGAAGCATGGAAAACCATTGATGTCGGGACTTTCTCCTTCTACGGGGTTCCTTATACGTTCTTATCTTCTAACAAAGAATAACGAGCAAAGCAACTACCTTCCCGCGGCAGTGCGGGGGTGGTCTACGAGTCAGCGCGGAAAGCGGGCCACGAGCGCGACAACGGACAATGACCACATGCCCTTCCTCATATCGGCGGCGTGCGGACTCCTCGTACCAGCAGTGAGAGCGTGGTCCCCCCGGCGATCGTCCTTGCTCCAGAGTCTCGGCAATAACGCCACATCCCCCGCGTCGCACCTCCTGGTGGTCCCCCCAACGTCCGGACTGTCCGATCTTGGTGCAAGGTGACAAGGGGGTGCAGCCCCTCACGCTCCAGCGCCTTGGTTGGGCGTCCCTTTACCCCCATGGATTCCTATGTCCATGGGGGCCGTCCCTCGGGAGTTCATGGGGGCGGCGGCGCAGCTCCCAATCCCATGGGCGCCCCCCCAGGGGAGTGATGACCCCTGGGCCGCAGTCCACCATCCGCATGGTCCCCCACTCACGGGCCCATATCATATTTCAGATTCCAGGAACGCGCCACAGACTGCTGGATACCCTGCTCCAACGTCATCCGATTATGATACGAACCTGCAACATTTGGCTCATACTCCAAATGCTAACCCCAATTTTGGATATTCTTTTGCTAAAATTGTTGTAGGTTCCACGCCTCAGGCCCCAGGTAATGCAAATCTGTTTTCCACAGTGGTTTCTGGTAAAAGTCAGTCTATTTCAAAACCGGTTCGAAAAGGTGACTACTATTCCGTTACAATTGATGATAATGTTTACCAACAACGACTCGCTGAATTCTCCTACTCTTTAATTGGAATGGTTCTTTTGGGAAAAGGTAACAAGCCATGGGCGACTATGCTTTTGCATAAATACCTATCGGAATTATGGGGTATTAAGAATGACTGGAAATTAATTCCCCTGGGCAAGGGATTTTTTTGTGTCAAATTGTTCAATGCGCATGATCGATCTCGGGCTCAGCAACGCACTATTTGGACGTTTAACCCTGGAACTATCAGTCTATCTCCATGGGTGCCGGACTTCAACCCTTATAAGGTTCAAACCTCAGTGCCCAGCATTTGGGTATGCATTTTTGAACTCAATTTGGAATACTGGGACCCCAACAACATTATAAGTATCGCCAGTGCTCTTGGGAATCCTTTACAAATTGATCAGCGATCACTAGATGGTTTTTTGGGTAATTTCGTTCGAGTTCTGGTGGACGTCGATCTCTCTAAGCCATTGGAAGAACATATCATGGTAGAACGCAAGTGCTCTTTTGATCGCACCTCCCGAGTTATGATAAACTGAGTTTTGCTCGAGGTGTGGTGTTATGATAAACTCCCTTGTCGTTTTGCAAGGAGGTGTGGTGTTACGGGACATTCCGGGGCGCTCACAGTCGCCCGCTACTTTAACAAGCGTGGTAATCCGGGAGTTCGTAAGGTTTATGGAAGGTCGTTGATAACTCGAAAAATACGGGATCGGCTATGCACGCCGGTTCTCACTTCCGCCCGGGAAATAGCCACTCACGGACATCCATCTTGGTAACTCCTTTGAGGCTCGATTCCCGTGCAACGTGGGCGAATCATCCAGGGTTCGGAAGGTTTATGCCTATTTATCCTTTGGGAAAGGGCATACGTCGTTGATAACTCAATGGAAAATACTTGGATCGGCTAAAGATAGAATTCTCAGGAAAGTTACCGCGTCACCCCCTGTTCTTGAAATTTCTATCAAATCGGAGAGTTCGGACCATCCATCTTGGTAACTCCTTTTGGGTCACAATCAATCATCAAACTCCTCTACGAACCACATGCCCGTTTTTCCGTGCGGGACGAGGCGCCACCCCTCCACCGTCTCAATGAATTGCATACGGAATATCTGGGGATTGGGAACATTTCATCTCGAAATGTTCTTAAGGCTTTATGTCATAAACATAAACCTTTATCTTAGCCATTTTGCGAACCTAAGGTGGACATCTCATCCATTGCGGATTCTTATTGGAATAGCCTCGGACTCGGGTTTGTGGCTCGAGTTTACAGGTGAACGGACGCCTGGACATCCGGGTGTTATGCGACGCAAACATCTCGATCCATAATCAGTGTGGTCTTCTTCTCAATGTCTCATTTTGCGATTGATTTGGTTCTACGATTTTTCATGTTGGCTTTGTTCATGGTTTGTGTGATCATGTTGCTCGTCGTGCCCTTTGGTGGATTTGAGGAATTTGGGTCTTGCGATCTCCTGCTCATTGGAGATTTCAACGTTGTCTTTGGTCACCATGAGCGCTCGGGCAGTGGTACTTTATCCCAAGCCTCTTGTCGGGACTTGGGGATTTCGTGGAGGATACGGGGTTGTTTGTGGTGCCGACTACGGGAATACATTTACGTGGTGCTTCCCCGTAGACCTCTATCTCGTCTTCAGGCTAAGCTAGATCGAGCCCTAGCAACTGGTCATTTTTTCTCCTTTTGGCAAGTTGTTAAGGGCTTAGTCCTTCCGCGCATTGGCTCCGACCACCACCCCATTTTGGTCTCATGTTCGTCTTCCATGAGCGGGGGCCCGTCTGTTTCATTTTCAGCGCATTTGGATTCATCACGATTCTTTCCAGGGATGTGGTCACGACCTCTTGGGCCATCCGTGCGCGTCGCCCAACCCTATGCAGCGCGTCATGTGGAAACTCAAGAGGTTGCGACAGACGATTAAGGTTTGGAATAAGAAGGTTTTTGGGGATGTTAATCGTCAGGTGGATCATCAGATGGAAAGGGTCCGTCAGATTCAGGCAGATATTGAATCTGATGGTTTCACCGAGGCTCGCAGGGATATAGAGTTGGAGGCGCAGTCTGCGCTGTCTCGCACGTTGCTCATGCAGTTAAAATTCCTTCAGCAGAAATCACGATCAAATTGGTTAAAGGATGGGGATCGTAACACAACATTTTCCATCGTCGCTGTCAGATTCAAAATGGACGTTCACGGATACAAGGTTTGATGGTTGATGGTAGTTATATAGAGGACCCGGTGGCTCTTGGGAATCACATTATCTCCTTCTATACGGACCTTTTCGCGGACACGGGGCAAACCACTTCGGACTACACTTTGGTCGATCACCTTATTTCTCCGATAGTTAGTATGGTTGATAATGCGCTTTTGACGACTATTCCTTCAGAGTCCGAAGTGAAAGAGGTGGCATTTGATATGGGTTTGGACAGTGCCCCAGGCCTAGCAGTTTCAGTGGGAGATTTTATCATCATTTTTGGGATATCATTTCTGAGGAGGTGGTGGCTGCCATCCGGTATTTTCTCGTCACGGCTTCCTTCCCGTGGTCTAAATGCGATTTTATGGCACTCATCCCAAAAACCAAGGAAGCTAATGCGGTGGAAGACTTTAGACTGATCGTGATGAGTAATTTCCTTTTTAAGATTATTACCAAGATACTGGCGACGCGTCTGGGCTCGATCATCTCTTCTTACTTGTCGCCTACCCAGTTTGGCTTTATCCGTGCGAGATCCATGATCAGATTGCGTTGGTCTCGGAGGGGTTCAATATTTTACAGGTCGTAATGACGCCAATATGATCTCGAAAGATTGACATCCAGGAAGGCATTTGATATAGTTAATTGGGGCTTCTTGATTCACGTGTTACGTCGCTTTGGTTTCTCTCGAAGTGTTCATTCATTTGGATTGAGATCATCCTTGATCTTCAGAATCTCGATCTGTTGAATGGGTCGCCGATGGGTTATTTCTCTTGCTTTTGAGAGGTTCGATAGGGGATCTATTATCTCCTCTCGCTATTTTGCATCGCGGAGGAATCTACTCCAGCCTTTCCGGACGCCTAATCAGGTGGTTTTCCCCTCGTCCATTATGTATGCAGATGATATTGTGATTATGTGTGGGGCATCCTCGAGCAGTGCACGTGCTATTATTCAGATGCTTAACCTCTACGCAGACATGTCGGGTCAGATTTTCAATCCTAATAAATCTAAAGCTTATTTTGGAGGCCGGGTTTCTAATCATGTGCGAGGTCGTATTCAGACGATTACTGGGATGCATATGGGCGCATTCCCTAAAGTCTACTTGGGCGCCCCCATCTTCAAGGGTGCGCCCAAAGTGGCCAACCTTCAATCCGTTTTTGACAAGATTATTTTCAAGTTCAGAAGGTGGAAATGTTCTGCTCTGTCTATTGCTGGCCGCGTTTGTTTGGTGAATTCGGTGATTACCAGCTCCTTTGTGCATACGATGATGGTATACAAGTGGCCCAGAACTTTGCTATGGCAAATGGAAAAGGCCATGCGTAATTTCATCTGGATTGGCAATGTGAACTCGAAAGGATCAGTGGTGGTTAACTGGAGTCGTTGCTGCATGCCCCGGACAGAAGGCGGTTTGGGCGTACGGTCTATTGTGGTCACCAATAATGCTTTCCTTATGAAATTGGGCTGGAAGATTATGGTTTCAATCTCTTTGGTTTACGACATCCTCCGTAAGCGTTTCTTGGCTTCTGATGGATCTCCACGCCGTTCTTTCATCCCCTCTTCCATCTAGAGAGGGATTCGGCCTGGGATCTCGGGTTTCTTGGAGGACTGCCGCTGGATTCCAGGATGCAATTCCGGAGTTCGATTCTGGCTAGATAATTGGTTGGGTTACACCATTGCTGATAGGATTGGGATTCCTGAGGAGTACATGCACTTATTTCGACATCGCATCGCGGATTACTTTTATGACGGGACATGGCATTTTACTTTCTCGTTCATTGAGGCTTATTTGGATATGGTCCGAGATGTTGTTAGAATCCCCATCGCTCCGGCATCGTCGGATACGCGGGCGTGGCTTCACTCTGATGATGGATGTATCACTTCGAAGTCAGCCTACACATTTCTGTGTCCTCGCGCTCCGACGATTCATTGGGGTTCCTGGATTTGGTTTCCTCACATTCCGGAAAGACGTTTGATTGTGGCATGGCGGGCTATCACAATCGTCCTTCGGTTTTACACGTGCTGCGCCCGCGTGGCTCCTTCACAGGACCCTCGATTTGCAGTCTTTGTTGTGCTAACAATGAATCTGTTGATCATTTATTTGTCTCATGTGGTTTTGCAGAGGCCCTTTGGCAGTGGATTTTTGATGCCTTTAATATCAATTACTTTAGGGCTTATAGCTTTAATGAATTTCTGGTGCATTTGATGTGTTTTCATTTCAGTGATCAGGTGGGCTTTCTTTGGCGCGCGGCAGTTCTATCCGGTACTTGGCTCATCTGGGAAATCAGAAATTACTTGACCTTCAATGACAAGATTTGGACACTGGAGGCGGCCATCCTATGCCTTCGTGTCCTAATTCTGGAGTCATCTTCCTTGGACCGAGGTTGCATGCAAAATGATCAACAGGACCTATTCATTCTCCGCATACTTCGTGTTCCTGGGCGCCCTAGACAGGCCCCGAAGATTGTGCAGGTTACTTGGCAGAAACCTTTCCCGGGATGGATCAAAGTTAACACAGACGGTAGCGCTACGGGGGCGCCCAAAAATCTCGGCTCCGGAGTTTTTCGCAATCGTAGGGGTTTTTTTCATCGATGTGGTTTTGGTTTTGCTTTTGAGGCGGAACTAGCAGCGGCTATGCGGGCCATCTAGTACGCTTCCTCGAAGGGATGGAACCAATTATGGCTGGAGTCGGACTCGGTCTATGTGGTGGAGTTGCTGCGAAAGAAATCCACTGGAGTTCCTTGGCGCCATTTGAGTATGTGGAGATACACTCTCCACCTTCTTTCTCAAATGGATTTTGTGGTCTCACACATCTTTAGGGAAGCCAACCGGGCAGCGAATATTCTAAGCAAGTTGTCGCACGTGGATACGTGGTGGGGGGCGCCCCCAGCGTCCATTATCCAGTCCCTCACTCAGGACTATGTTGGCCAATCGAATTATAGGTTTGTTCATTAGTGCGTCGCATTTTTCTTGTTATCGATTTTGGGGCGCTTTTATCATGGGGGTACTCTTTTTCCTTCCGGGGGTTTTTCCCACAAGGGTGGTTTTACCTTGGAAGGTTTTAACGAGGCCCCAACCATTGACCATATGGTCGGCTTCCGACCATTTCGTTATTTTCTTTTGACTTTGTTACCAGGCTTTACTTTGGTTACCTGATCAGCTTGTGATCAGGAATACTCTTTTTCATTTTATATATATATATATATATATATATCGCATTCATTTAAAAAATAAACATAAGCCCAAAAAATTTAGTAAACAAATCTAAATTGGGCTGTCAAATATAACCATCGGTGAGAAGGGAATGATGTCCCGAGGAGGAGCGTCCACCAATTGAAAACACCATTATCAAATGTGCAACCACATCCCGTAGCTAAATGTGATCTAGGGACTTTCTCCAATTGATAAAACAATAAATGATGCAATCAATTCACCCTCAAATGCGTATCCTATGCCACACTGCTCAACAAAACACACCCAAACGAACCCCTGTGCCGTCTGAAATACTCCTGCAGCTGTGCTTCTACCCGGCTACCCATCAACACTTCCATCAAGTATTAACCTTGAGCCAACACGGGAGGGGCAAGTGTCGTGAAACTTGAATGATCCTTGGGGAAAGCTTGGGGCGTCCCGGAACCTTCAGCCGTTGAAGACAAAATAAGTCAACCTGCATGTTGTTCGTACACCCTTTGTCCAAGGAGGATGACTCAATGATAAGAGCATGTAATTGAATAATAGCTCCCTCCATTGTCCAACATTTGTCATTTAAAACAGTCTCATTACGGATATGCCAAATAAGCCAGATACATGAGATAATAACGACCCTCCACAAGAAAGCGATCTGATCACTGAATTGGAACTCCATTGCATGAACAAAGAATTCATTAAAACTAGAGACAGTGCGAAGAGACACCGCAAAAGTATCCGCAATCCATTTCCATAGAGCCCCTGCAAAAGCACAAGAAACAAAAATATGATCAATTGAATCAGCATGCATATAGCAAAGGCCACAGGCTGAAGGGCCAAAAAAAGCCATATTCCCAAGCACATCCAAAACAGCCAAACGACCATGATAGACCGTCTATCCGGATATGGGGAGACCAAATCCAAGAGCCCATTTAACTTTGGGAAAATATGGACGTAAGTGCGTATAGGCGGCTTTGGAAGAAATCAAGCCATCGGAAGAATGCATTCACAGACGAAGTGGCTATTGGACATCGTATAATATCCCGAATAATATCTATGTACTGCTCCATGAAAGAGAACAGAAAGTGCCAAGTATCATCAAATAAGAAGTCCGATGGGTAATGGCAATAGTGAACCCGATACTGATGAGGGATACCAATTCGGTCCGCAATAACGTAGCCTTACCAATTATCAGTCCAAAACATGACCGTTAAGGCCTCCCCGAGAACCCAATGCGAATCAGCCAAACAATCCTCAACAACTAGGCGAAGGCCGGCCCAAAGTGAAGAAGGCAGAAACATATGTCTTGATAGACCCATCTTCCAGAAAGAAATGACGATGGAGAGTAGCGTGAATAATCAAACCAGGAGTCAGAATCTTCCATCCCATCTTCATAAGGAATGCCCAACTGGCAGTGATAATAGAATGAACACCAAGACCTCCTTCAGTCCTAGGAGTGCAACAACGAGTCAAGTTGACTAGTTGGGATATTATTTATGCTGATGTTAGCGCTGCCGTCCATTTCTTCTTTACTAGTTTGACCCTCCCTTCGGGGTTGAATTTCATGGCTCCATCATCATAAGTAATTACCTTTTCAAGATTATTACTAAGATTTTGGCAACTCGGTTAGGCTCCATCATTTCTCCCTACTTGTCGCTCACGCAATTTGGGTTTATTTAAGGCGCAGATCCATGACTGTATTGCTATGGTTTCTGAAAGATTCAATGTTATGCATGGTCGACCAGATGATAATATGATTCTTAAAATTGATATCCGCAAAGCGTTCGATATGCTAAATTGGGTTTTCTTATTCACATCTTGCATCAGTTTGGCTTCTCAAAGATCTTCGTTCATTGGATTGAAACTATTCTTCAGTCATCCAGGATTTTAATCTTACTTAACGTTTCACCTGTTGGATACTTTTCTTGTTTCATAGGAAGTATTGAGCAAGCTTATTGAGGCAGCGGTGATTCGGAACCAGTTGGGACCGTTCAGAGCACCCTGGAATATTATCTTTCCCTCCTCGGTTCTTTATGCTGACGATATTGTTATTATGTGTGGGGCCACCACGGCTAACGCCCACACCCTTCTTCAGATCCTCACGAGGTATGCAGGTATTTTGGGTCAGGCCTTTAATCCTCGTAAATCATAAGTTCACTTTGGCACTCGGGTTTCTCACCATGTGCGTGGGCGAATTCAGTCTATTATGGGTATTCAGTTAGGCGCCTTCCCAACGGTTTAGGAGCCCCAATCTTTAAAGGTGCTCCTAAGGCCGCGGTCTTGCAACATGTGTTTGACATGGTTCTCTGAAGTTTATAATGGAAGGGGACGGCTTTATCCATTGGTGGTAGGGTTTTCATGGTTAATTCTATGATCACTAGCACATTTGTGCATATGATGATGGTTTACAAGTGGCCGAGATCTTTGCTTAAACAATGGAGACGGCTATGTGTAACTTTATTTGGACTGGTGATGTTAACTCCAAAGGTTCGGTGGTGGTGAACTGGGCTCGATGTTGTATGCCTCGGGCAGAAGGGGGCATGGGTGTTCGTTTGGTTACGGTGGCTTACAATTCGTTTTCGATGAAACGGGGCCGAAGGTTATGACCGGATTCGCGGGGTTTTCGATTCTAAGGAAATGTTACCTGACATCAGACGGTACATCCCCGAGCCTCTCACCACTCACTAGGCCAATATAGTTCATGTATTTCATGTTATCTACATAACATTTGCATGGATATTGACATCGCATGACATACTTCATATTATACAACATTTTAACAATAAAGTTTTTTTTCATGATATTAGTTCTTGACTTCTGATTGGTTGATCGTGTATTCAAATAGGAGGGTTTAGGTGTCGAACTATTAAATATCGGTAGCTTACACGTGGTAACATTTGGAAGTATAAAGAATTACAAGGTTACATATGGTAAACTTATCAGGAGAAAATGGCATCGGTGTGTGTACACGGGAATATAATATGTGGGTAACTTAAATAGAGGATAATAATAATAATAATAATAATAATAATAATAATAATAATAATAATAATAATAGGAAATGGGATAAGATTATAATTGAAATAAGCCAAGTCCCTATAAGCTATTAAATGTCAGAATCTTGTTAATCTTATAAATGAATACACATTTGTAATTTATATGCATGTATATGCATCTATAAAGTTTAACTTTTTATATGATATCTGTATAGTCTATATACACATATATATATACACTTAATAATACTAAACACTTATAAAATAAATAAATATATGCAAATTACATAAGTATATACACGTGTGTAGCTATATGTTAGTGATTGATTGTAGATAAGGTGGAGGGCCAAGGATTTACTACAATATGTAATTTATATAAGCTGACCATATGTTTTCATATATATACACATATATATATATATACGTCTATAATAAAGTGAAGTATAATTAATTAATTATCATATTGGTATGTCGGCCATTAGCACTTAACCGCCATTAGAAAAGGATATATCTTTCTTTATACATATCATAAGACGGGTACACGGGAGCAGAGGATAAAAGAAGCAAATAGGTGGAGGAACTTGCATATGAAGAAGAAGAATTGGTATGTAAATTCTTAAACAACCTTTTTCATTTGTCTGATTTTAAAATAATACAAAGTTAATGTTAAGAGGTTTTTAAGGTTTTATATATATAAGTACTGAATAGGTGAAATGTTTTAAATTCAATTGTTAGGAAGAATTGGTCGAACAATTACAAATTCATTTTATATCATGGATATTGAAACACGTGTTCAGGTTGTTAAGGAATTAAATGCCAATCTCAGTCATCTTGTCTATTTTAGTATAATTTAATTTAATATATGGGAGAATTGTTTCTGATCAGATATAGGTTATATAAGATTCAGAATTTAATATTTATTTAACTAGTTAAAATTTAATAATTAGGGTCCTATGAAATTATGACAATAAGCTGGGTGATTACACATTAGAAATTGATATCTTATGTCACGACAGATTACTAAAAACCCAGGGTTGGAGAGTTAATCTAACGAATCTGAAGGTGAATAAAGAAAATACTCGGTGCAAGGTAAGTGAAAATCCATCTGCAACTACAATGCATGAACATAGTATTTCCTGTCTTATTGATACTAAATGCGATTCTTGTATCTTGATGGATGCATTATGGAAACCTTGATGTTCATATGTTGCTTGGTGGATATTGGAGTGTGATATATGATTATTGTTTCATTGAGCATGTCATTCATTGGCAATTGCACGTGCATGCAAACATGTGAGCATTGTTGAGATGAGGCATGCACGACACGATAACTTTCTTTGAAAAGAAAAGATTTTGGTTGGCCACTGCTAGTGCACCGATGCATGCGAGGCGTGCTTTTATGATATATTGTAGGGTGCAGTGGGTGTTACTCCTCGGAGGATCATAGGGGTTGACAGGGGATGTGCCTCTGATGGTCACGAGGGGGCGGACCACTTGACTGTATCCTTATTGACACGTCAGGGGGAAGACTCCTGGGGGATCATTGAGAAAGACAGGGGGTGGACCTCAGGTGGTCCCGGGAGATGGCCCTAGGCGGTGTCAATATGATTATGGCCATGTGATTATTGATATTGTGTTGAGCTCTTTCCGGTGCATAGCAGGTGGGTCAAGGGCCCTATGTAAAGAAATGATTATAAATGATATATTTCAATGCATTCAGTGCACTTCTGGTAAAATATCTTAGAATACATTTGCATTTGTATTACATTGTTCATTAAACATGCATGGTTTTCGCTTACTGGGCATTAGCTCACGTAGTTCATGCATTGTAGGTGAGTCTGGTGATGCTGTTGGATTTCATGGGCTTACTGGACAAGCTGCTGGAGCTCCCCCAGGTTATTGAGGATAGTGTACATGGATGACGACCTGTTGGGCTATGTTGATGGGTCACCTTTCTTTTTAGTTTTGTATTATATTTTGGTTTAGGGTTGTACCCTCTTTTGAAAACTCTGATGTAAATATGTACATGTAAATAGCTGGGTGATGTGGATTATGAGTTTGGCCATATGGATGTCTGTTGTATTTAATAACAGGGTTGGTACCTCTTCTGCTTGTGGATATGGGTTGTCATTTTCTTCAAGTAAAGCGATCTTGCTTGTTCGTTGTTAAAATGTCACAGGAAAAAAAATGTCTAGAGGTATATAGGGTACATTATCAAATTTCACTTTTTGTATTGCTTAGTAATGTAGTAATAGGGGTGGGCATCACAGAGTGGCATCAGAGCCCGGTTTGCAGGTTCTGTAGACTGCCCATGTACACTAACTCAGAACTCGTGGAGCTCAAGCATGCCAGTATGTTTTACTATATTGTTTGATGTACTTTATGTTTCATGAATTGTATTGGCCATGTGTTATTAGGTTCCCTCTAAGACAGTGTTCCAGCTATGGTGAGAACTAGGTGTGAGAGTAGTAGTGGGGATAGAAACCAAGGAGGGGAGATACCTATACCGACTGGTGACCGAGATGATGTCATAACTCGACTTGCAGAGCTTATTCAACGATAATCAGAACAAATCCAACAACTTATCTATCAGAGGGATACTAACGGGCAACAAAGAGTAGAAATGAATCAACCGCAACAAAGAATAGATCAAGTCGAAATAGTGGGAGAAAGATTCCGAAAGTTAAATCCACCAACTTTTGAAGACGCAGCCGATCCCACAGCAGCAAAAGATTGGTTACGAACTTTAGAAAACATGTTCCAATATAGTAGAGTTCCAGAAGAAGAGAAAGTGATGTGTGCATCTTTCTTACCAGCGGAAGTGCGGACATTAGTGGGATACGATGAAGAGTATCAAGATGCTACAATCATGACCGGGAAAGATTCAAGGAGTTATTCAGAAACAAATACTTCATAGCTCCTGTTCGGGTAATGAAGATGAATGAATTTATACAACTGCGACAGGGAATTATGACAGTAGGGGACTATATTTGCAAATTTGAACAACTGTCTAGGTTTGCTACACACATGGATAGCACTGACACTCTAAAAGTGGAGAGATTTCTTGAAGGTTTATGGCCAGAACTATACAGAGACGTCAGTATGGCAGGAACTCAAGGAGTGACATACTCACAAGTGCAGAGAGAGCACTGATGGCGGAACAAGCTGAATTAAAGATCACTCGTGCTCAGGAAGCCCGACGCCAGTTCAAACAGGGACAAGGACAAAGATGGGTTGGAAATCAACAGAAAAGATCGTTCCAAACTCCGCAACAGAAACCTAGTTTCCAACCAAAACAAGGTCAACAACAGTGGGATCCAAGCAAGAAACCTAGGGTGGAACAAGGGAAAACACCAATTCCACTTAAGTGCCCGAAATGTGGAATCCAACATATGGGAAACTGTCCTGCAGATACTAGGAGATGTTTTGTGTGTGGGAAGGTTGGTCATCTTGCCAGAACATGCCCAGAAAACCCAAATCCTACAAGGCAACAGAATGTATCAACTAGAGTCTTTGCCATCACTAGAGCCGATGTAGAGGCAAACCCATCAGTGGTGACAGGTAAACTCTTTATCCACGATGTTCCATCATTAGTACTATTTGATTCAGGAGCTACACATTCATTTGCATCAGCTGAGTATGTGAAGAGGTTGGGTATAACACCAGATATTACGAAGGTTAGTTACAACGTGATGATTCCGTCTGGGGACTCAAGGCAAACCAATCAAATTTTGAAATCATGCATTATTCCAATAGAAAATAGAAAGCTTTATGCTGATCTTATTGTATTACCGATGAATGATTATGATATAATTTTGGGCATGGATTGGTTGTCAAAGTATGGTGCTACAATTGATTGTCAGAAAAAGACAGTGACATTTCAACCCTCGAGAGAAGATCCATTTACCTTCGTTGGAGTCACGACCCCCTTTAGATTTCCAATGATATCAGCACTGAAAGCACAATGTTTACTGAATGCTGGTTGTGAAGGATACCTAGTAAGTGTCATGAGCATCGATGAACAACATCAACCAACCCTTGATGAAGTTCCAATAGTACAAGAATATCCCGATGTATTTCCAGATGATCTTCTTGGATTACCACCCGATCGTGAGATCGAGTTTGTTATTGACTTACTTCCGGGGACGCCTCCAATCTCCAAAGCTCCATAACGCATGGCTCCATCTGAATTGA
Source organism: Rehmannia glutinosa (assembly GCA_016081115.2). Classification (NCBI taxonomy): domain Eukaryota; kingdom Viridiplantae; phylum Streptophyta; class Magnoliopsida; order Lamiales; family Orobanchaceae; genus Rehmannia; species Rehmannia glutinosa. The sequence goes on from CM071926.1 coordinate 107,540,700, forward strand.
AAGAACTGAAGGTACAATGGCAAGAATTGCTAGATAAAGGCTTCATTAGACCTAGCTTCTCGCCATGGGTGCGCCAGTCTTGTTTGTGCAAAAGAAGGATGGTACAATGAGATTGTGTATCGACTACCGTGAATTGAACAAAGTTACAATTAAGAATAAATATCATTTACCTCGAATCGATGATTTGTTCGATCAACTTCAAGGTGCAGCGATATTTTCGAAGATTGACTTGCGATCCGGGTACCATCGCCTAAAAATAAAAGAAGATGATATACCCAAGACATCCTTCACCACGAGGTATGAACACTATGAATTTTCGGTGATGCCATTTGGGTTAACGAATGCCCCCCGCTTTCATGGACTTGATGAATCGAGTATTTAGAGATTATCTAGATAAATTTGTTATTGTGTTTATCGATGATATCTTGATCTACTCTAGAACAAAAGAGGAGCACGCCAAACACTTGAGAATGGTATTAGAGGTCCCGAGAGCAAAACAATTATATGCCAAATTTAAGAAATGTGAATTCGGTTAGATCAAGTAGTGTTCTTAGGACATATTGTATCCCGGAGCAGAATCTCGTTGATCCAAGTAAAGTCGAGGCTATCAATAATTGGCCACAACCTACAAATCCGTCGAGTTACGTAGTTTTCTTGGTTTAGCTGGCTACTATCGTCGATTTGTGGAAGCATTCTCCAGAATTGCTACGCCTTTAACGCAATTAACCAGAAAGATGTCTCATTCAAATGGACAGAGGCATGTGAAGAAAGCTTTCAAGAATTGAAAAAGAGATTGACTTCAGCACCAATTCTCTCAATCCCGTCAAAATCTTGGAGGTTTTGTAGTTTATAGTGATGCTTCAAAGAATGGCTTGGGATGCGTACTGATGCAAAATGGTAAGGTGATTGCGTATGCGTCTAGACAACTGAAGATTACCTATACGGGGAACGATGTGAGATCTACACAGATCACAAGAGTTTAAAATACTTCTTCACACATAAGGAATTAAATATGCGGCAACGACGGTGGTTGGAGCTAGTTAAGGACTATGATTGTGTGATTAATTATCACCCTGGTAAAGCCAATGTCGTAGCAGATGCATTGAGCCAGAAATCGATACAAAGCAACACAATTGCGATTCAAATTCAGAAACCAGAGTTAATGGATCTCCAGAAAATGAATATTGAGATTGTATCATTGGGGTCCATTGAAGCTAGATTGGCCGCGTTAACACTACGACCGACGTTAATAGATAGAATCCAACAGGAACAACAAGGTGATGATTACTATATTAAAGTGAAGAAAGATATTGCCTCTAGAGTGCCTTCTGATTTGAAGATATCCGAGAATGGAGTATTGTGGTTTCAAGAACGATTATACGTGCCCAATATAGAAAATCTCCGAGAGGGTGTTTTAGCAGAAGCACATTCAACACCATATTCTGTACATCCAGGAGCTACAAAAATGTACAGAGACTTGAAGATGCATTACTGGTGGCCAGGTATGAAAAGGGATATCGCGCAATATGTAGAACAATGTTTAATTTGTCAACAAATAAAGGTGGAACACAAAAGGCCATCTGGAACGTTGCGACGTCTACCTATTCCAGAATGGAAATGGGAAAGGATCACTATGGATTTTGTGACAGGTTTGCCCAAAACTGTCAGGGGACACGATGCTATTTGGGTGATCATTGATAGATTAACCAAATCTGCTCATTTTATTCCTATTTGTTCTACCTATTCCATGGACCGATACGCACAACTTTATATATAGGAAGTGGTTAGACTTCATGGTGTGCCACTATCCATTGTTTCAGATAGAGACTCTAGATTCTTATCTAATTTTCGGAGGAGTCTACGAGAAAGCACTAGGGACAAGATTATCGTTTAGATCGCTTATCACCATCAAACCGACGGACAATCAGAGCGAACGATACAAACTCTAGAAGATATGCTTAGAGCTTGTGTTCTAGATTTTCAAGGACAGTGGAGTAAGTATCTACCTTTGATAGAATTCTCCTATAACAACAACTATCAAGCCACAATCGGGATAGCTCCCTATGAAGCACTATACGGTAGAAAATGCAGATCACCGGTTCATTGGGATGAGGTTGGCGAAAGAAAGCTTTTAGGCCCGGACATGATTCGAGAAATGACGGAGGCCGTGACGCGAATTCGACAGAGAATGGAAACTGCTCAGAGTCGACAGAAAAGTTACTCAAATCAAAGAAGAAGAATGTTAGAATTTTCAGTAGGGGATCAAGTATTTCTTAAGGTGGCACCAATGAAAGGGGTAATGCGATTTGGAAAGAAAGGAAAGCTCAGCCCTAAATACATTGGCCCGTTTCATATTACTAAAAGAATTGGTGATGTTGCCTATAGACTTGACTTGCCCGCGTCAATGACTCAAGTGCACAATGTTTTTCACGTATCCATGTTGAGAAAATACGTTTGAAACCCATCTCATATTTTGAAACACGAACCAGTAGAACTAAAAGTTGACTTGAGCTACGAAGAGGTGCCTGTGGAGATATTATTACGAGAAGTAAAGAAGTTAAGGAATAAGGAAATCCCATTAGTTAAAGTACTTTGGAGAAATCATTCTATCGAAGAGGCTACATGGGAAAGAGAAGATGAAATGAGGGCTAAGTATCCTGACATATTTCGGTAAGTAAAATTTCGGGGACGAAATTTTTATAAGGATGGGAGGATGTAATACCCGAGCCTCTCACCACTCACTAGGCCAATATAGTTCATGTATTTCATGTTATCTACATAACATTTGCATAGTTATTGACATCGCATGACTTACTTCATATTATACAACATTTTAACAATAAAGTTTTTTTTCATGATATTAGTTCTTAGTTTCTGATTGGTTGATCGTGTATTCAAATAGGAGGGTTTAGGTATCGGACTATTAAATATCGGTAGCTTACACGTGGTAACATTTGGAAGTATAAAGAATTACAAGGTTACACATGTTAAACTTATCAGGAGAAAATGGCATCGGTGTGTGTACACGGGAATATAATACGTGGGTAACTTAAATAGAAATAATAATACTAATACTAATAATAATAATACTAATAATAATAATAATAATAATAATAAAATAATAATAATAATAATAATAATAATAATAATAAAGGAAATGGGATAAGATTATAATTGAAATAAGCCAAGTCCCTATAAGCTATTAAATGTCAGAATCTTGTTTATCTTATAAATGAATACACATTTGTAGTTTATATGCATGTATATGCATCTATAAAGTTTAACTTTTTATATGATATATGTATAGTCTATATGCACACATATATATACACTTAATAATACTAAACACTTATAAAATAAATAAATATATGCAAATTACATAAGTATATACACGTGTGTAGCTATATGTTAGTGATTGATTGTAGATAAGGTGGAGGGCCAAGGATTTACTACAATATGTAATTTATATAAGCTGACCATATGTTTTCATATATATACACATATATATACGTCTATAATAAAGTGAAGTATAATTATCATATTGGTATGTCGGTCATTAGCACTTAATCGCCATTAGAAAAGGATATATCTTTCTTTTTATACATATCATAAGACGGGTACACGGGAGCAGAGGATAAAAGAAGCAAATAGGTGGAGGAACTTGCATATGAAGAAGAAAATTGGTATGTAAATTCTTAAATAACCTTTTTCATTTGTCTGATTTTAAAATAATACAAAGTTAATGTAAAGAGGTTTTTAAGGTTTTATATATATAAGTACTGAATAGGTGAAATGTTTTAAATTCAATTGTTAGGAAGAATTGGTGGAACAATTACAAATTAATTTTATATCATGGATATTGAAACACGTGTTCAGGTTGTTAAGGAATTAAATGCAAATCTCAGTCATCTTGTCTATTTTAGTATAATTTAATTTAATATATGGGAGAATGGTTTCTGATCAGATATAGGTTATATAAGATTCAGAATTTAATATTTATTTAACTAGTTAAAATTTAATAATTAGGGTCCTATCAAATTATGACAATAAGCTGGGTGATTACACATTAGAAATTGATATATTATGTCATGACAGATTACTAAAATCCCAGGGTTGGAGAGTTAATCTAACGAATCTGAAGGTGAATAAAGAAAATACTCGGTGCAAGGTAAGTGAAAATCCATCTGCAACTACAATGCATGAACATAGTATTTCCTGTCTTATTGATACTAAATGCGATTCTTGTATCTTGATGGATGCATTATGGAAACCTTGATGTTCATATGTTGCTTGGTGGATATTGGAGTGTGATATATGATTATTGTTTCATTGAGCATGTCATTCATTGGCAATTGCACGTGCATGCAAACATGTGAGCATTGTTGAGATGAGGCATGCACGACACGATAACTTTCTTTGAAAAGAAAAGATTTTGGTTGGCCACTGCTAGTGCACCGATGCATGCGAGGCGTGCTTTTATGATATATTGTAGGGTGCAGTGGGTGTTACTCCTCGGAAGATCATAGGGGTTGACAGGGGATGTGCCTCCGATGGTCACGAGGGGGCGGACCACTTGATCGTATCCTTATTGACACGTCGGGGAAGACTCGGGGATCATTGGGAAAAGGGGTGGACCTCGGTGGTCCCGGAGATGGCCCAGGCGGTGTCAATATGATTATGGCCATGTGATTATTGATATTGTGTTGAGCTCTTTAGGTGCATAGCGGTGGGTCAAGGGCCCTATGTAAAGAAATGATTATAAATGATATATTTCAATGCATTGATTGCACTTCTACGGTAAAATATCTTAGAATACATTTGCATTTGTATTACATTGTTCATTAAACATGCATGGTTTTCACTTACGGGCATTAGCTCACGTAGTTCATGCATTGTAGGTGAGTCCGTGATCTTTGTTGGATTTCATGGGCTTATCGGATGTGCTGGAGCTCCCCAGGTTATTGAGGATAGTGTACATGGATGACATGGATGACGCACTGTTGGGCTATGTTGATGGGTCACCTTTCTTTTTGGTTTTGTATTATATTTTGGTTTAGGGTTGTACCCTCTTTTGAAAACTCGATGTAAATATGTACATGTAAATAGTCAGGTGATGTGGATTATGTGTTTGGCCATATGGATGTCTGTTGTATTTAATAACAGGGTTGTTACCTCTTCTGCTTGTGGACATGGGTTGTCATTTTCTTCAAGTAAAGCGATCTTTCTTGTTCGTTGTTATAATGTCACATGAAAAAAAAATGTCTACAGGTATATAGGGTACATTGTCAAATTTCCAGCTAAGATGGCGAGTAGAAGAGGCGTTCCCCTTGATATGGAATCCCAGTCCCCAAATAGCTCTGTAGATATTCCTTTTAGGCAAATACATAGTATATCTTCTTCTCTTTCCCTACCTAGATTTTCTACAAGTAATATCGAAAATACAATAGAATACTCTACTATACCAAGCAACGCTGTTGTAGAACCAACTGTCCCTCCAGTTGTTAGTCCATATAATATATACAGAAATCGTGGTTCTTGGCCTAAACACAATAAATCCATCATCTTCAACAAGAGTACTCGGCCAAAAGAGTATATCCAATCATGCCATGGGGGGGCCGGCCCCCTTGTGATGCCTTATGGGGGGGCCGGTAGCTGCATCTCCCTCCAAGGCCGCCCTCCCAGGTGAGTGATGACCCCTGGGCCGCCGTCTACCGTCTGCATGGAATCCCATCCACAAGACCCCGCCCAGTAGTTGTTTCCAAGGATGCACCTCAGATTGCTGGAACCTCCCCTCCAATGACATCCGATTATGAATCAAACCCTCGACATTCGGCTCATAATGGTAATGCTCAATCCAATTTTGGCTATTCTTTTGCTAAAATTGTTTCAGGTACTCACCAAAATATGGATTCAACTACGCAGGCCCAAGGTAATTTCACAACATTTCCGCATGTTGTTTTTGGTAAATCCCATTCTATCCCTAAACCTGTTAAAAAGGGAGATTATTTTTCCATTACTATTGATGAAAATGTTTATCAACAACGCCGCCAACTTTTCTTATTCATTAATAGGAAGAGTGATTTTAGGCAAGGGTAACAAGCCATGGGCGACTATACTCGCATAAACGCTATCGAATTATGGGGAATTAAAAATGATTGGACACTAATCCCCTTGGGTAAGGAATTTTTTTGTGTCAAGTTTTTTAATGCGCAGGATCGGGCTCGCGCTCAAATACGTATTAATTGGGCGCTTAATCTGGGAACTATTCGGCTCTCTCCATGGGTCCTGGATTTCAATCCATACAAGGTACACACGTCAGTGGCTAGTGTTTGGGTCCGCATCTTCGAGCTCAGTCTGGAGTACTGGGATCCTAACACCATCTTAGGGATCGCCAGTGCGATTGGAAATCCGATACAAATTGATCATCGATCGATTGGTGGTTCTCTGCGGCATTTCATTCGGGTGTTAGTGGATATTGATCTATCGAAACCGTTGGAGGATCACATCATGGTGGAACGAGTTGGCCAGTATTCCTTTGTGTCAGTGACTTATGAGAAACTACCTGAATTTTGTTCGAAGTGCAGTGTTATGGGACATTCAATGGTTTCTTGTCGTATTACTACCGCAGGTAACCCATCCATGAACAGACGCGCCTCCCCTAACCATGGACGATCCAGGAATTCAGCGGCATGTCAGAACTCAGTACAACGGGGTCGTTCCAGGGTCCGCAAAGTTTATCGTCCTGTGCAGCAGGACAAGGGCAAGGCCGTTGATGACTCAATGGGAAATACGGGTTCGGCTATGCAAGCAGGATCCCCTACCTGTGCAATAGTCACTTGCCCTTCTGACATACATGTGAGCAACACTTTTGAGACCCTTGCTTCAAATGACACCCCTGACCAACCATCGGCAGACTCTCAGTCCGATTATCCAGCGAGGGAACCGGTCCCCAAGGCCTCTACTTCCAACACTGGCCCCTCCCTAATATTCTGCCTCTTACGGTTCAGCATCCGTTGGAGAAGCCTATTTGGACTCTGAGTCGTGCCTTCCGGGACAGCTCCCGGACTCGGCTAAATCCGATTAATCTAGAGTGTTACTACGGGTCCTTCACCAAAGAATTCATGACGTTACTATTAAACCAGCTCGCCCAGGGCCAAATGAGTTAGAATTTGCAGCTTCAAAGAGATGGGCAGATTATGCAGATGAAGTTGCCAATTCGCAATCGTCAGATTCTGCGCAAAGACACCACACTCCTATTTTTACCGCGGCGGTCATCACGGGCACCACCCCCATCATCTCAATGAATTGCATCTTACGGAACATCCGGGGATTGGGAACATTGTGTCTCCTAATGTTCTTAAGGCGTTATGTCATAAACATAAACCTTCCATTTTAGTTATTTGTGAGCCTAAAGTGGATATTTCATCGATTTTGATTCTTATTGGAATAGTTTGGATTTGAGGTTCGTGGCTCGAACTTGAGGGCTAACGGATGTATGGATATTTAGGTCTTCTGTGATGCTGGTATTTATGTCCAGAGTTAAGTTTGGTCTTCCTCTCAATGTATTATTCTGCGAGTTCAATTTGGTTCTATGGTTTTTCATATTGGTTTTGCTCATGGCTTGTGTGATCATATTGCTCGACGTGTGCTTTGGTTGGATTTGAGGAATTTGGGTCTTATTGATCTGCTTCTTATTAGGGATTTCAACGCTGTTCTGGGACATCATGAGCGCTCTGGCAGTGATACTTTATCCCAAGCCTCTTGTCGACTTGAGGATTTCTTGGAGTATCTTTGGTTTATTTGCAAAGTGTTTATATGGGGAATTCATTTACTTGGTGCTCCCCGAAGGCCTCTATCCCTCCTTCAAAGGCTAAGTTGGATCAAGCCCAGCAACTTGTCAATTTTTCTCTTTTTGGCAAGTGGTCAAGGGCTTAGTTCTTCCTCGCATTGATCCGATCACCATCCCATTTTGGTTTCTTGTTCATCTTCCATTAACATGGGTCCGGTTGCTTTTGTTTCCAAAGACATGTGGATTCATCATGATTCTTTTCGGGACATTGTTACGGCCTCTTAGGCGCTCCCGTGCACGTCGCCCAATCCTTTGCTTCATGTCATGTGGAAACTCAAGAGGCTGCGACAGACTATTAAGGTTTGGAATAAGGACGTCTTTGGGGATGTTAATCGTCAGGTGGAAAATCAGATGGAGAAAGTTCATCAGATTCAGGCTGATATTGAAGCAGAGGGTTTCACTGAGATGCGCCGTGACATGGAACTTGATGCTCTAATGGCTCTGTCTTGAACATTGCTATTATAATCTGAATTCCTACAGCAGAAAGCCCGCTCGGCTTGGCTAAAGAATGGGGACTGCAACACGGTGTTCTTCCATCGCCGTTGTTAGATTCGGAATGGACGATCGGGAATACATGGTCTGATGGTTGATGGTAGTTACTCAGAGGACCCGGTTGTTCTTGGTAATCATATTATTTCCTTCTATACGGACCTCTTCGCAGACACATGACACACTAATTCGGATTACACTTTGGTTGACCAGGTTATTTTTCCTACTACAGTTAGCACGATAGATAATGCTCTCTTGACGGCCATTCCTTCAGAGATAGAGATAAAAGAAGCGACTTTTGATATAGGTTTAGACAATTCTCCACAACGGGTGGTTTCAACAGAGGTTTTATCAACACTTTTGGGACGTGATTTCGATGATGTGGTGGTGGCCATTTCGGCGGGATTGAATGCTAGTTTCATGGCGCTCATCCCAAAGACTAAGGAGGCGAACGTGATTGAGGATTTTAGGCCGATTGTGATGAGCAATTTTCTTTTTAAGATCATCACCAAGATTTTGACGACCAGATTGGGCTCTATCATTTCTTCCTACTTGTCTCCTACATAGTTTGGTTTTATCCCGGGCGGTGATTCACGACTGTATTGCTTTGGTTTCGGAAGGCTTCAATATTTTGCAGGGTCAGCAGGATGCCAATATGATTTTAAATATTGATATCCGCAAGGCATTTGATACTGTTAATTGGGGTTTCCTGATACACGTTCTATGTCGCTTTTGTTTCTCAGAAGTGTTCGTTCATGGATTGATATTATCCTTCAATCTTCCGAATTTGATCCTTCCGAATGGATCGCCCGGGTTACTTCTCCTCGCCGAGGGGTTAGACAGGGGGATCTGAGTAGATTTATTGATGCGTCGGTCACCCATAATCAGCTTCTGCCATTCAGGGCGCCTAAGTAGATCGTATTTCCCTCATCTACTATGTATGCGGATGATATTGTGATTATGTGCGGGGCCTTGATGACAAATGCACGCTCCTTTATTCAGATTCTCACGCTTTATGCTGATATATCGGGCCAGGTCTTTAATCCTCGCAAATCCAAAGTTTATTTTGGCAATTAGGTACCTAATCATGTGTGTGGCCGTATTCGACTATTACGGGCATTCATATTGGGGCCTTCTCAACGGTCATTTAGGCGCCCCCATTTTGGTGTGCCTAAGGTGGCGGACCAAGCAGCGATTTTGATAAGATTATTCTTAAGTTCGAGGAAGATGGAGAGGGACATCTTTGTCGATTCTTTGGTCGCGTATGCTTGGTGAATTTGGTGATTACCGGCTCCTTTGTGCACACGATGATGGTTTACAAGTAGCCTAGAACATTATTATCGCAAATGGAAAAGGCCATGCGTAATTTTATCCGGATTAGTAATGTCAACTCTGGGGGTCGGTGGTGGTTAATCGAACCGTTGTTGTATGCCCGGTGAAGGTGGATCAAGGCCCGATCTATTGTGGTTGGCAACAATGCATTCTGATGAAGCGGGTTGGAAGATTATGACTTCTAACTCTTTCATTTATAATACCCTCGTAAAATGCTTTCGATCTCGGATGGATCTCTCACGTCGTTCGTTCATCCCCTCTTCCATCTTGAATGGGATTCGCCCTGCAATTTCGTGGATTCTTGGAGGACTCTCGTTGGATACCGGATGTAATTCCGTCATATTATTTTGGCTTGACAACCGGCCGGGTACACACCATTGCGCATGTGATTGGTATTCGTAGGAATATAGTCATTTGTTTCGGCATCGCATCTCGGTACTTTTATGGCGGGTCTTGGCACTTCACTTTCTCGTTCATCGAGGCTTATCGATCTGGTCGGGATATTGTTAGAGTCCCCATCGCTGCGGCCGAAGGATACGCGCGCTGGTTGCATTCTCGAGGATGGGATTATCACTTCAAATCGGCTTATTCTCACCCCGCCCCACTCTCCGGTTGTTCAATGGGGTTCCTAGATTTGGTCTCCTCACATCCCGGTAACGACGCTCGATTGTGACATGGAGAGCAATCCACAATCGATCGGGCAATATTGGATGTATCAAGCGCCCACGAGCTCCTTCACTTTGGCCCCTCGGTTTGCGTCTTTGTTGTCTGTTCTTGAATACATTGATCATTTGTTTGTCTCTTGTGGTTTTTTGGGGCCCCTCTGGCGGTAGATTTTGAATCTTGATATCCGCTATTTTGTGGCTTATATCTTTAATGAATTCTGGTGCGTTTAATGAGTTTTTATTTTAGTGAGCGGTGGCTTTCTTATGGCGAGTTGCGGTGTTATCCCGTATATGGCTCATCCTGGCGGATCGAGAAAACGACTTGACCTCTAATGACAAGAATAGGCAGTGAGGCGGCCATCCTCCGCCTTCGTGTACTAATCTCAAGTCTTTTCCTTAGACCGGGGTTGTATGCATAATGATCAACATGACCTATTCATTCTCCGCATGAGACTTGTTCTCGGACGCCTAGACAGCCCCGAAGATTGTTTAGGTTACTTGGTAAAAACCCTTACCGGGTTGGATCAAAGTCAACACGGACGACGAGTGCCTCGGGCGCTGGTCGCCGCCACAAACTTTCTCGAGTTTTCCGAAACCGGCAGAGGCTTTTTCGGTCGCTTTATGGAACTATGTGGTTCGGGATTTGCTTTTGAGGCGAGTTGATGGCTGCCATGTGGGCAAGTTATTATCTCGCGAAGGGCTAGACTCAGCTTTGGCTAGATTCGGATTCGGTTTATGTGGTGGAGTTGTTGTAGAAGAGAACCGAGGGGTACCTCGGCGCCATCTTAGCATGTAGCGTTACACTATGCACCTTCTATCTCGGATGGATTGGTGGTCTCTCACATTTTTCGGGAAGGCAATCGGGTGGCGTACATTCTTAGCCGTACATCGCACGCCGTGACTTGGGGAGTGCCTCCGGATATTATTTCGTCTCTTACATGGATTATGTTGGTCAGTCAAACTATAGGTTTGTTAGCTAGTGCGTCCCGGCTTCAGGTTTCTTTTCCCATTTTGGATGCTTTTTTTCTCTTATGGGGGTACTCTTTTTCCTTCCAATGGTTTTTCCCACAATGGTAGGTTTTACCTTGGGAGGTTTTAACGAGGCCCCAACCATTTAGTCATCCGATCGCCTTGTGACCATCTCATTTATCATTTCGACATTGTTTCAGTGCTTGCTTTTGGTTACCCTGATCACTGTGATCGTGACAACACTTTTTTCATTTTTATATATATTTTCACATTTATTCAAAAAAAAAAAACTAACAACGGCATATTGAAAATCTTGGAACAAAATTAGTTTGAGATTAAGATAAACCGGATGGAAACCATGAGCAATTGCTTAGTGACATGAACCCTGGTATGTCAAAGATGCTTCAAACAAAATGTATTTTGTTTAATAAGGCAATTAATGTTACAATACGAACACTCTATTTAACACCTTAAACATAAAAACACGTTTTAATGAATAATAACCCAATTTTATCTAATGAATAGTGAAATGAGCTAAACAATCAAAGAAACCCTAATCGGAATCAATGAAGAATATTAATTTAAGAGCTCTCACCTATAAAGTTTTTCCTTTTTTATCGCTTTCCATAAGTTCCAACGAAACATTCTTGGTTAGGTAAGTTCCTTGAATGGAAATAAACTAATCATACTATATTAACGAATCAAAAAAATCTCGACTAATCGAAGATAGAAAACACAAGAAACTTAACAAAATTGTAAAGTTACTTTAATTTATAAGATTTTCTAAAGACCCCTCAAGATGTCTTCATTATTGTTATTCAACATCCATGTCGCACGCCCATATGTCCTTGTAAGTTGGATCTTCTATTTTTGTGACTTGAACTAGTTTAACCACATTTGCTTCATTGTCAGTAGCAAATGCGTGACTAGCATCTTCATTCCATGCTTGAATCGTACATTCATTGCATCTTTTTTTTAATAAAAATCGAAAATAGTATAATTTCGAATAAATTGAAAGATATATAAAAATGAAAATAGAGAGTCATCCTAATCATAGGCTGATCAGGTAGCCAAAGAAGTAAGCCTGTAAATAAATCGGAAACAAAGTGAGATGGTAACAAGCCGACCAAATGGCTGAATGGTTGGGGCCTCGTTAAAACCTCCCAAGGTAAAACCCACCCTTGTGGGGAAAACCCTTGGCAGGAAAAAAGAGTACCCCCCCCCCCATAATGGAAAAAAGCGTCCAAAAATGATAAAAGAATCCAGGACGCGCTAGCTAATAAACCTATAATTGGACTGGCCAACATAGTCATCAGTGAGATAATGTGAGAGCTCCTCGGGCGGGATGCCCCACCATGTACCATAAGCAGTCTTCTTGCTCAGCATATCAGCCACCTAATTGCCTTCCCGAAAAATATGAGAGACCACCGAATCCATCTGTGAGAGAAGATGCAAAGTGTAACGCCATTTACTAAGGTGACGCCATGGGACTTCAACAGATCTCTTCTCCAGTAAGTTCACCATATACATCGAATCCGACTCCAGCATAAGTTGAGTCCATCCCTTCACAAAAGCATAGTGAATCGCCCACATTATTGCGACCAATTCAGCTTCAAACGCATAACTCGCACCACAACGATAAAAAATAATATAATAAAAAGAATAGAAGAGCCCTGATCACAAGCCGATCAGGTAGCGCAATGTTTGGGGCCTCGTTAAAAACCTACCAGGGTAAAACCCACCCTTGTGGGAAAAAACCCTAGTAGGAAAAGAGTACCTCCGCGAGAAAATGCCATATGAACCAGAAAAAGCACAGAAACAAAAATTATCTAACAAATCTATATTGTGGTCGTCCAACATAATCATCATTGAGTAAAGTAATGATATCTGCCTGCGGGGCATCCCACCATTTGGATTCCGAGTACTTGCTGAGTTGATCTGCCACACGATTTTCCTCCCGATAAATGTGAGAAATGATAAAGTTCATTTGAGAAATCAAATGCGGGGGAATACTTGCCATTGCCCTTAAGTCGCCATGTGATGGAGCCGTCGTGATTTTGAAATAGATCCACCACAAAAGTCGAGTCCGATTCAACCCAAAGATTAGTCCACCCTTGTGAAAAGCGAGAATATCAAGACACATAACCGCCATTAACTCACTCCAAAGCATATCTCGAACCACATTGTTCAACAAAACAACCTCGAAGAAGCCCCCTTGTTGTACGGTAGATCCCGGCAGTAGTGAGACGCCCGGGATCCACACCAGCATCGCCATCCATGTTAACTTTGATCCAACCGGGTGAGGTAAATGCCAAGTAATCGGGATGACGTGGGGTGCCCGAGGAGCACGTCCCTAAACTTTGAGATAGTGAAGACTTTAAAAGATCATCTTGAGTGTTATTTATATAGCCTTTGTCCGACATGCGGCCAAAGAAGCCGATCCGGAGATGAATGCCACCTTCCAAAGAAAAGTCACCCCGATCACCGAAATGAATACCCATAATCTTGACCAAAATTTCATTGAAACTATGGGCTTTATGCATAGTCACATCGAATGATTCAAAGAATCCATTTCCAAAGAGTCCCTGCAAAATCACAAGAAACAAAAAAGATAATCAATCGAATCCGAGTGTGAATAACACGGACCACAAAAGGTTGGCCCAATAAAGCCCCAGAGAATGAAGAACGCCTAAAATTGCAAGGCGCCCAAAGATCGCTCTCCAATCAACCATCGAACGCCGGAAGAAACCACCACATTCATAGAATGCGCCCATACTCGTTTATCCACAAAGTTCGGGAAAACGGGCAATGGAAAATATCGCGAACAATATCCAAAATAACCCTCCACAAATGAGATAGTAAAATGCCAAGTATTATCATAATAGAAATATGAGATCTGTCTTCGAAAGTGAATATAGTATTCGTAAAGAATGCCAATCCGGTCCCAATAACATAACCAAGCGAATTATCTATCCAAAAACCAACGAAGAATGCGCCCCGGGACCCGGTGGGACTCCATCAAGCAACTCAACCGCAGGGCGGAGACCACCAGCATCAATGAAGGCAAGAATGTGTGACGGATCACCCCATTCTCTAAGAGTGCCGGGCGAAGGTAGTGTGCATGATAAAATCCAAGGTGAGAATTTTCCAGCCCAATTTCATGAGGTAAGCTCGATTAGCCATAATAATAGAATGAACCCCAAGGGCCCTTTCTTTCCTAGGGTACAACAACGAGCCCGATTAACCATAATATTGCCTTTTTTATTAATGTCGCTGGTCCGGATAAAATTACGCATAGCTTTCTCCGCTTAAGCATGGTAATCGACCATTTATAAACAAGCATAATATGAACTAGTGATGAACTTGTGATCACAGAGTTCACCACACAAACCTTGCCCGCCAAAAGGGAAGAACATTTCCATCGTTTATACTTGAGAAGAACCTTGTCAAGCGCAGATTGTAACACCGCTTGGGCCCCCTGAATATAGGAACCCCAAGGTAATTAGTTGGGAAATCGCCCACCGGGATCCCAATAATGGCTTGAATCCAATTGTGAATGTGTCTAGAAATAGAAGCCCGAAAAACACCTTATATTTGTTCTGGATTGAATACTTGTCCCAAATAGAAGCATAGAAGCAAAGAGCTCAAACACATGGCTAGCATTAATCGCATTAGCGTACAAATAATGACAATATCATCAAAGATACAACATGTCAACATCGTAGAAGGAAACCGAATGTTGATCGAGCAACAAAAGGCATGAGCGATGCGAGGACACCAATTCGGCCGATAATTTTGCCCAACACTTCCTCGGCCACACAAAATAGAAGGGATAGAGGATCCCCTATCGACCCGCGAGAGCAAGAAAAGTATCCCACTGGCGAACCATTCAAAGAAAATGGAGATACAGTTGAGTTCAAAATCACCAAATCCAGGCAACAAACTTATCGGAAAAGCCAAACCTCGCACAAGACATAGATCAAGAAGTCCCACTCCCAGGAGTATCAAAGGCCGTATGAATGTCAATCTTTAAGATCATGTTCATTTTTGAATGAATAAAAGATATATTAAAAAGGAAAAGAGTGGTCCGATCACAAGTCGATCAGTAGCCAAAGAAACAAGACAAAATCAGTCCGAAAGAAAATCGAAATGGTCACAAGTGACCAAATGGCTGAATGATTGGGGCCGTTAAAAGCTCCCAAGGTAAAACCCACCCTTGTGTGAAAAACCCTTGGCAAGAAAAAAAGAGTACCCCATAATTGGAAGCGTCCTAAAGAAATAAGGACCATACGCATTATCTAATAAATCTATAATTGGATTGACCAATATAGTCTTCCATGAGAAAAGGGACAATATCCGCAGGAGGAACTCCCACCAAGTCGTTGATTGTGACTTCTTGCTCGGAAGGTTTGCCACTTGATTGCCTTTCACGATATATATGCAAAACCACTAGTCCATCTCGTTAAAGCAAATGAAGAGTATATCGCCATTTGCTAAGATGATGCCAGGGACAAAGAAATGATCTCTTGTGAAGCAAGTCCACAACATAAAAGTAATCTAACTCGAGCCAAAGTTGAGTCCAATTTAGCTTAGCGAATGCATAATGAATGGCCCACATTGCCTCCACCAATTTGGCCTCAAAAGCGTACCAAAGACCATAGTGTACCATAAAGAAACCCAAAAAAGCTCTCTCTAGCTCCTTTGGGAAGACCCTAGAAGTCGAAGGCTTCCTGCCTCCGAAGTGCTACCATCCGTATTCACCTCGATCCCGGCCCGGAAGGGTTTTTTACCAATTTACTTGCACAATCTTCTCGGCTTGTCAGACCGCCCAGAACGCAAAGCCTTCTTAGGATGAAAAGGTCTTTTGATCATTATCCATGCAACCTCGATCTAACGAAGAAGATTCAACGATAAGAACCCTAAGATGGGTAATAGCCGCGTCCATCGCCCGCAGTTTATCGTTAAAAGCCAAATCATTTCTGAGATGCCAAATAAGCCGATGCATGACAAAGCCGCCACACGCCATACCAAAGCAACTCGCCACTAAAATGGAAGGTCATTAAGCGCACCAGAATTCATTAAAGCTATGAGCCATAAAGAGGTGAACATCAAATGAACCAAAAATCCATCGCCAAAGAGCCCCCGCAAAGATGTAAGAGACAAACAAGTGATCAACAGATTCAAAGAGAAGCATAATAGAGACCACAGATCGAGGGGCCGATAAAACCCCTAGGGCGCACTAAGTCCAAGATTGTGGATAGCTTGCCACACCACAATCTAACGTTGTTCGAATGTGAGGAGACCAAATCCAAGAACCCCAATGGACCATAGGAGATTGAGGTCAATATGCAAATACACCGCTTTGAAGTATATTCCCATCGCCGAGTGCATCCGCACCCGCGTGTCCTTCAAGGAGGGGGCGATGAGGATGCGAACAATATCCCAAACAAGATCCAAATAAGCCTCAACAAAAGAAGGTGAAATTCCGGACTCATCGCAGTATACTTTAAATGCGTTGCCCAAATAGATATATGTACTCATGCAAAATACCAATTCTATCGCGAATGCAATAACCCAAACAAATTGTCAATCCAAAATAATACCTCAAAATTACACCTACGGATCCATCGATACTCATCTAAACAATCCGCAATGCAAGGCCTAATCCCACCCGATCAAGGAAGGAAGAAATGATCATCGAATAGAGCCATCTCGATGTCAAATAATGTTTCCTAAGACTTCCAACCCAGATTTCATCAAAAAGCATCATTAGCCACAATAATCGAGCAAACACCAGCCTCCTTCTCGCCCGAGGCAAACAACATCTAGCCCAATTGACCGCCACCAAACCTTTGGAGTTTACATCACCAGCCCAAATAAAGTTATGCATGACTTTCTCCATTTGCTTA